>CM040120.1:115630716-115989101 GCA_022559845.1 Amorphophallus konjac
GATGCGCGAGAATCCTCTCCACCAAAGGGTGAAGCGAATCGTGCTCAGGAGTCTTACCATCTTCCGGAGGATATCCCTTGCTTAAATAGTGCGTCACCTTTTAAGAGTCCGGTGAGCTGAGGGCTTCCCGGCGGGAGTTACGTCTTCAGCGGGGGCTTTCATGGCCTGATCGTGGGGACGTTATCCCCTTGGAGTCCGACAGCTCCCATGACTCTCCCGTTGGCGGAGGACTCTGAACGACCGCACCTGCAGATAATCAGCCGGTCTTACCGAGCCTCGGAGATGCTAGCTCATGTCCGAGCGATAGGCATGGCCCGGCGAGGGTGGGGTCGGATAGGTCGGCTGGAGCCTGTCTCTCTCGGGTGAGGAGAGGGCTTTTAGACCGGACCTTCCTTGGGACCTGACCGCTGTCTCGGGCCCTCTGAGCCTTAAAGGCCGCCGGGGAGAGTTGGTTCCTCGAGCCTTTATTTATTGGGCTTTTCTTCCCTGAGTGGGCCCAGCGGGCTATCACTCGGGCGGGCTTGCCTAGTTGGACCGCGTGGGTCTTGTTGGGCTGCCTTTGTGGTGGGCTACGGAAATCCCCCTCTCCAGCACTTATATATTTTCCCTTCTTTCTTTCTTCATTCTTCTTTTTATCTTTTTTTTTATGCATGTGAATGCCTTACTAATGCAATGCATGGATGCAGGTTTGGAGCCATCTGTATATGCCTATGGGGTGCGCCGACCCACGGCCAGGAGGTGAGGGAGCTTTCCCTCTAGCACGGCGCTGGCTGCCGGTCGTTTTCGGTGCCCCACTCGGCTACGAGTTGTGGGTTCTACGGAGAGAGTTCCGTGACTTCCCTCCCTCGCTGGTATGAATGATGCATTTTTTTTTATATTTATTTTGAATTTATTATGATTAAGATGAGATGACATGCATGTTCATGGATGCAGGTGCGATGGAGGCCTTACGAGGGGATGACTGACGAGGGCCAGCCATGGGTCGTAGCGGGGCGACCTCGCTTTGAGCATGAGCTTTGGGTTCATTGCTTGAGCGAGATTGAGCCGTTACGGCTTAGGCTGGTGATGAGGACCCTGGGCCTGCACCAGGAATGGATAGAGGTCGGGGAGCCACGAGGGATCGGGAAGAAGACACGCGGTCGCACGAAGGCGATCGACTGGAGAGTGCGCTTCGAGGAGCAGTACGCCGACTGGCGGCGAGGCGGGACCCGAGTCACCTCCCAGGCGACTGACAGCTCCGAGTACCTCCGGCGTTACTAGGAGGTTTACGCCGGCCGACCCCAGATGAGGGTCCTAGGGGTATGTATGAATGCAATTGCTTCTAAATTAAATGCAAATGCTTATGTATTTCTATTATGCGACTAACATGAAAATGGATGCAGGATGCACGGGACATAGCGGCGATGGATGCCCAGGCCCATCTACACAGCCTGGAGGACCAGCTAGCTGCCACACGAGCCGACCTTGAGACCCTGGTGAGTGTTTAAATTATTTCTATATGCAAATGAATTTTTGTTGAATTATTGATGATTAGCCACTGACGATTTCAATGAATGCAGCGTGCCCAGCAGGGAGCCGTAGGGAGAGATACGGGAGAGGCCTCTAGCTCGAGGGGACCCAGTGCAGAGGTGACCGCACTAGCAGAGCAGCTAGCGGGAGCGGTCACACGGGCTGAGGCTGCAGAGCGCGACCTCGCCTCACGGGTAAATTCCATAACTCGAACCTCATTCAATTATTGATTATATATTACTTTGTGCACTGATGAAATTCATTTTTCAGACTGAGGAGCTTCGAGCTGCTCTTGCTTGCGTCTGCGAGGGACAACAGGCGATGACTGCCCAGGTGAGTGTTTTACTTTTCATCATGTATTGCTTATTTCATGAATTATTGAACTGTGGAACTGATGATTTATTTACCTGTTTGCAGACCAGACAGTTACAGGCGACACGTACCCAGGCTGCCCTGGCCGGGACAGAGCTGGCGATCTGCGAGCAGCGGATTACAGAGCTGGAGCGATCCCTGAGGCGACGGGAGGAGCTGCCTCAGGACGTGGCAGAGCTGCGGGTTGCCCTCGAGCTGGAGCGGAGAGAGCGTGCTCGAGAGCGGGAGGAGCACTTGGCAGACCGTGCCCGTCACCATGAGCTACAGTAGTCAGAGCGTGCTCGGTACCAGGAGATGGTGGTAGCACGCGAGCGTGAGCTGGCAGACTCGAGGACCCAGCTGGTCCTTTCTCAGGAGCGGCTACGAGTTGCTGAGGAGCGTCTCCAGCGAGGGCGTGAGCGAGCTCGTGCTGCGGGGTACTCCTTCACCAGCTCCACCTTTGTGGCGGGTTCTTCTCTTCGAGAGAGGAGCGAGGCAGGGGGCCAGGCTCGAGTTCCAGCTTCTTCTCGGGGGCCCATGCCTCCTCCACCAGCGCCTCCTGGGGACGACGAGGATGAGGTAGAGAGTAGGAGAGAGGAGGGTGGAGGCGAGAGCTGAGAGGCTTACTTGTACTCCTCCACCCTCACACCTGTACTCAGATATTTATGATGTATATATATATGAGATTGACATATTTGTTACCTGAGCACTTGTGTAGTTGTGTACTTGTGGTTGTGTATTTTGCTTCTTTTCCACGTTCTTTGTTTTACCTTACTCTGTCCCGTACCTGTAGCTGTGGTTCACACTTGGATAAACAGGTTACTTCATCTGTTCGACTTGGCCCCTTGCTCCATAAGCAAGGGGTGCCTTTACTTTTGACCTGGATAGCGGGTCAAGGGGCCAAGCCTTTAATCGAATAAGGCAACTGAAACAACCAATAAAGGGAGATGCAACACGCAAGCATACGTATGCAAACAATAACCAAGATGCCCTATGCAATAATGCAAGCACACACATGAAGAATAAATCCTATTTCCTCTTTTCTTTTCTTTTCCTTCTATATTTATTTTTTTTATTTTATTTTTCAAAAGACGCGTCTTAGATTAGGTCGTTATTCAAATAAAAGACGCCCAAGGTAACGGCGTGAATTTTAAAATGTTTTCAAATTTTGAGAAAGCGACGACCTGGGAGGGGACGTTATTTTGAAGGAGACGACCTGAATAAAGGCGTGAATTAAATACAAAGCGCCTTAAACGAAGGCGTTAATTAATTTTTTGTTTTCCAAATTGGGTTGACAAGGCTACCCAGACCGTGGGTCCTACACAGTTACCATTAAAAATTCATGAACCTTTCTTGAGTAATTAAAAGGCAGTTGACGTGATAATGATTAACTTATATTCGAGATTTCGCACGGTGCAATCTCCTAGGTCCGTCTCGACCATTCTGCTGGTTTATGATTTACCCCAAAGGAAGGGATGGAAGAGGATATAAGGAAGCCCATAAGGGATTCTGAGATGCCCGAAGCAAAGCTACCTCCCCTACCCTATGCCCGTTGGGGTTCGGTTTTTGGCGTAGGGAAACTTTGTTGCCTTTTGCCTCTTTTATATTGCATGCATACGCCCAAGGTTTTCCTTGCGGGGACTTTGCCCTCTTGACATGCTTTTCTTTTCACCATTTGACTTTCACTTTGGAATTGATTTGCATTGATAAATAAAAACCTAATTGTACTTGGGCTTTTGTGTTCCCTTTTGGGCCCTGACTTCCACCTACTAGGGCGGCGAGTAGGCTTGGCGTATCTACCTCGAGGCGTCCCTTCCTCCCTTATGGGCCGAAGAAGGAAAGAACGGGTATTGTCTTCACCTTTAGTCAGGTTTTGACTTTCCTTCAGATTTTGCACCGCTTGAGTTCAAGAATAAAGCGTGTTAGTGTGTGTGGGTGTCAACCCATTTTAAGCTAACAAGACGGGTGAATGAATTCTGAATTTTAACCTTTCGGACCTTGCGTCCTTACAACCGTGGCAACTATCTGGAAAACTTTCATTCTTTTTGGTTTTTTGGAGAATTTCTATTTTTGGATTTTGGAAATATATATATTTTTTGGTTTTTGAAATATATATATTTTTTGGATTTTGGAAATATATATATATTTTTTGAATTTTGGAATCAAGGGTAGTATTTCTTAAGATACAAACCATTCCAAGGGTGAGTTAGATCTTCTCCCTCAGCATTAATTAATTTGTAAGCGTTGCCATGATAAACAACTTTTATAACAAAGGGTCCTTCCCAATTTGGTTGGAGTTTTGAGCGGGGTCCACCAGGCTTTACAAAGATTCTCTTGATTACCATCTCACCGACTCTGAATTTTCTCTCAATTACTTTCTTTTGATAAAAACGTGAGAGCCTATTTTGATAAACACGCGCATGCTCAGCGGCGACCAAACGCTTCTCATCTAGGAGTTCCAATTGAGCAAGGAGCGAATCACGACGCTCATCAATAGGGAGTTCCTTGTCCAATTGTACTCGCAAAGATGGAATGAGAATCTCATAAGGGACTATCGCCTCCATTCCATAAGTAAGGGCGAAAGGGGTTTGCCCAGTGGGGGTACAAATGGAAGTGCGATAGGCCCAGAGAGCTTCGACTAGCTTGTCTGGCCAATCCAAGAATTTATTATCCTCACACGTCTTTTTAACGATTTTGATCAAAGTCTTATTAGTGGCCTCTGCCTGGCCATTGCCCTGCGGATAATAGGGAGAAGAATGATGCAATGCAATGTTATACCTGTTGCAGAGATCCATGAGCTCTTGGGAGATAAATTGAGGTCCATTGTCGGTGACGATGGTACTCGGGATGCCGAACCTCGTGATGATGTTCTTCATTATGAACTTGCAGACTGTTGACGCTTTAATCTCCACGTAAGCTTCCGCTTCCGCCCACTTGGTGAAATATTCCGTTGCCGTCAGGATGAACGACTTTTGCTTGGTCAGGAGGTTCGAATCACCAAGAGGTCCAATGATATCAAAAGCCCACATGGAGAAAGGCCATGGAGAGGACATGGGATGGAGTGAGGAAGCAGGAGAATGAATTTTGTCGGCGTGCAGTTGGCACTTAACACACCTTCGAACATAGATAGAGCAATCCTCTTCTAGAGTTGGCCAATAGAAGCCTAGCCTAAGGATCTTCTTAGCTAACATCTGGCTGTTCACATGACCACCACACACTCCTGAATGCGCCTCTTCCACTACCTTCCAAGATTCATCATCGTCGAGGCATCTTAAAAAAAACACCTGTGAGCCCTCTTCTGTAGAGCACACCTCCAACCAAAACATAACGTTGAGCCACTCTTCTAATTGCTTTCTTCTCTTCTGCTGTGGCCTCCTCGGGATAGGACTGATCATTGCAATACCTGGCAATCTCATAATACCAAGGTTTCTCTTCGTCAGCCAACTCTTCTTGCCAATCCAATTGCATGACCTCTTTGCCTTTAAGAGATTCATTCTGCCTGACCTTCTCGAGCACCTTATCCCTAATATCGAGGAATGCACGATCCTTAATAGCTGGAGTGTCACGCTGATGAATGAGAGGAACATGAAAATCACGCTCAGGAGGGAAAACTAGAGCAGAGGCCAAAGAAGCAAGAGCATCGGCTAGGATGTTCTGGCTTCGAGGAACATGAATGAAGATTAACTTGGTGAAGAGTTTGGCATAAGCTGAAGCAAGTTCCTGGTAGGGCTTGAGCTTAGGATTGATAGTGCGGCACTTGACAAGCACCTGGCGCAGAATAAGCTGACTGTTACCCACAATTCGCAAGTGAGTAACACCATATTGATGAGCGGTTTGAAGGCCGGCCAAAAGAGCCTCATACTCAGCTATATTGTTCGTGACAGGGAAAGTAAGCCGAGCAGCAAATGGGATGGTGACCCCTTCTGGTGTTAAAAGAACCATGCCGATCCCTCTTCCTTGGGAATTTAGAGCTCCATCAAAATGTAATGTCCACATAGAATCGTGGGGTCGATTAATGGACATAAGTTCTTCATCTGAAACTCTGAATTGACAGGATCAAATCGGGGTAGAGGGTGGTGAGCAAGATGTTCGGCAATGGCGTAACCTTTGATAGCTTTCTGTTGAATGTAAGTGATATCAAATTGAGAAAGGAAGCTTTGCCAGCGTGCTAATCGATCAGTGAGGACAGATTTTTCAAGAAGGAATTTAATTGGATTCATGCGTGCAATGAGGTGAACCTCGTGAGCTAGGAAATAGTGTTTTAACTTCTGAACTACCCAGACCAAAGCAGCGCAAGTCTTCTCCATGGCTGAGTACCTCTGCTCACAAGGGTTTAGAAGTTTAGACAAGTAGTATGCTACCCTCTCCTTTCCTTCTTCATCCACCTGAGCCAGGACAGCACCTACGGAGTCATCCAGGACAGAAACATAGAGAATAAGTGGTTTGCCTGTGATCGGCGGCCTCAGGACAGGAGGATTGGCCAAATAATCCTTCAATCCGTCAAAGGCTGCCTGACACTTGTCATCCCTATTAAACTTGACTCCCGGCTTAGTAAGCTCGTAAAACGGCCTGCATCGTTGTGAGTGCTGGGAGACAAAGCGACGAATAAATTGCAACCTCCCGATCAGTCCTCGAACTTCCTTCAAATTCTTGGGAGGAGGCATATCTCTAATGGCCTTCGCCTTGTTGGGATCAACTTCAATTCCCCTTTTGCTGACAATGAATCCAAGCAACTTCCCTGAAGAAACGCCAAATACACACTTCTTGGGGTTCATCTTCAATTGATATTCTCGTGATCTTTGCAAGACTTTAGCTAGAACCCTAGGATGCTCAATCCTTGTCCTTGATTTCACAACCAGGTCATTCACATACACCTCAATATAAATATGAATCATATCATGAAAAATTGCCATCATTACCCTCTGATAGGTGGCTCCAGGATTCTTGAGTCCAAAGGGCATGACCACATAGCAGTAAGTACCCCATGGCGTAGTGAATGATGTTTTCTCCTGATCCTCTTCAGCCAGACGAATCTGATTATAACCCGAAAAGCCATCCATGAAGGAGAGAGTCTCAAATCCTGCCGTGTTATCAATCAAAACATCGATATGAGGGAGGGGGAAGTCATCTTTAGGACACGCACGGTTGAGGTCCCGAAAGTCTATACAAATCCGTACCTTTCCATCTTTCTTCATGACCGGGACGATGTTGGCCACCCAATTCGGATAGAGGACAACTCTAACAAACCTAGCCTTATGAAGCTTGTCGACCTCTTCTTTCATCTTTAAAGCCATGTTAGGGTGGAAACGTCTCAACCGTTGTTTGATCGGGACAGACCCTGGCTTAAGTGTAAGCCGATGTTCAACGAGCGCAGGGTCCAATCCAGGCATATCCTCATAACTCCACGCAAACGTGTCCTTGTATTCTTGAAGTACCAAAATAAGCGCCTCCTCTTCGGAGGGCGGCAAATTCTTGCTGATGAGGACAATCCTAGGGTCTTCCTCGGTACCCAAATTAACTTCTTTGGTAGGCTCTTCTACAGAGGCTGATGGTTCATCAAATCTTCTCATACCACTGGCAAAGGCATCAGCCTCGTCCTCATATTCTTCATAACTTTCATCCCCCTCTTCAATAGGGTCTTCATCATTCATGATCTCGTAGACACCTAAACCCTCATAAGAAACATTAGCATCCTCATATTCCGACTCTGGCAGGATAATCGGATTCTCCACGAATTCAGGAAGGGCTAAACAAGCTTGGCATCTTCTGGCTAACTCCAACAGAAATCTACGCGGAATCTGCTTACCCTTGGCTTTCTTATGAAAATCTACCCCATGAATTTTATTATTGGAGGAAGAAGAACAACTAGCTTGATTGAAGGAAGGAGGTGAAAAAGTGGATACAGGAGGTGATACAGAAGGAGACCCCTCACCAGAGGGGAAGAAAGGATTTATCAATGAATCATGAAAGAGTGGCCCCTGGGTCGGGACACACTCGGAAAAGAGATAAGAAGTCTCCTCAACGGAGATGGAGGACTGAAGAGTTGGAATTTTGACGTTTTTTTTCATTTTTATCTTTATCCTTATTTTTATTTTCCTTTTCTAGAAGAAAACAATGTGAAGGGAGAACAACAGGAGGAGTGGAGATTGAAAGCTTGGAGAAAGATTGAATTAGAGATGACCCGCGTGGGGGTGTGATGGAGAGTTTGGAGAATTGCTCGAGGAGCAAGGGGGGAATCGGGAGAGAAATCTGTAGTGAATTTGGAGAAAAGCTGATCATAATTGGCGGCGGTCTCGACACACGAGAGAACAATTGAGAATGTAGAGAAGCTAGAAGAGACGGATGCATGGAAGTGAGAGAGAAAAGGCCGGCCCACAGCCTGTCTATTGTAAATCCTTCTTCATACGGAACATCTGGCTCTCCAGTGTCCGTATAATCACTCAGCAACTGCCTCTTATCTGTAATCACAGCCGGCTTTTCAATGAATTCATGTATTAGTGGCGGCCATTCCGGATCAGTCGGCATAAAGAGACGGCTCAAGTAAACTAAAAGGACACAAGTGTAAAAATAAAAGTCAGTGCTCGACGTCGATTCCCATCAACTCTCCCCTGGTGGGAGGAACTCGACCCCGTCGAGTAAGGGGTGCGACTGCTCGGGTACCTCAGGCGGATCCGTCACCGAACCTGGAAGCGCGGAGTACGCTCCACTCCAAGTAATCGACACCTGCTCATCCCGTATAGATTCGATATGCACACGCTGTTGGGGAATGAGGCTAGAGGTGGACACTCCGGGGTGGGGTCACTCTCAAATGCAGGGAGGCGGCTGGAAGACTCACTAGGAATCACTGCTAAGTCCCTTATGTGACTAGTTCCGATATGTAGCGTAGAGCCGATCCCAATGTATGATAAGTCTCGTACTCAAAAGGGACTAACAACGCGAGCACACAAAACCGACTTGACTCAACGTATGCACAGACACACAATGCACTCGACAAACAAACCGGACGAAACAAAGACGCACACAGACCCTAAACAAACCTAATGTTAGTCCGACCTATACACAGGCGATGGTGGACCAGGACACCCGAATATGTGCCATGCATACACTAGATGTACTCGATGGTTGACGGAATGGAGGACTCCTAGATACTCTAAGATGTACCACTCATGCATTGGCAACCTATGGGATTTGGGTGGGGAATGGCTAGGAGATCCAAAGCTACCCTCGTCATTACCCCTAGACATAGGTACGGCTTGCCAACTAGACCGAGGGGTAGGGGTGGGATAGTGAACTCCTTGGAAGAAGTGGAGTAAATATGATAGCTCGGGAGGTTCACTAGTGAAGGGGTCAAAAGGGTCAAAGAAGGTATGACCACATGAAGTGGGTTCCCCCATGACTCGGTCCCAAGTTAAGAATTCATAATCACCGTCATACGTTATGATCGGTGGGACGACGGTCATGTCTAGAAAATAGGATTCCTCCATTGGGTAAAAGGGAACGAAGTCGGACTCGGCCGGCATCGGGAGGAATAGAAGAATCTCCGTGGTGACACAACCCACGGTGCACGCAGAGGTAATGGACCCTGTGGCCGGATGGGTGAAGCTACGACTAGCGGGTTGGTCGAAGCCTCGGGCCAATATATGCGTCAACTTCCATTGCCAACCTAAACCCAAAATAAGGTCACCCAATGTATCAACATGGTGACTAGACTGGAATGTGGTATGGAAGGAGTTGACGGGCACTAGTGGTAGGGTGGGGTCCATGGATGGGTAAGGAAGTGGGACCAAGCTATCCTTGAGCCACCTAGGAAGCGGCTCGGCTATGTATAGCATACCCGTTAGAAACACGGGAGGCTCGGGCCTTGGTGGCTCCAAATAAGATGGTTCCGGAATAAGATCGGAAGATGACGTTGATGATAATGGAGCTCTCATGGCACCGGGAAGTACCCTTCCATCTGATCTACCCCTGTAGTCAACCGATCCAGGCTTGTACTCAACCCCTTCATTGCTCCCATAATGGCTCGGAACATTCCGGCCACTTCATCGGGACTATGGACTCGGGGTGTGGCCATGGTGGCCAAGATGGGGTTGGATCCCCTAGGAATGGATATGCAAGGCCATTTTTTTTGTTTTTTGTTTATAAGCGAAATGTTATGCCACCTAATGCAAGTACCTAGACACGACTTAGAATGTGATGCAAATGCAAAGTTGGAATGTACTAACTAATGCACACTAAAGACCCTAGACGTAAACCAAGACTCGATACGTGGCGGAGTTAATCGATCCGAAGATCACTCGCGCAAGTGTGCGGCCTTCGCGATAGGCGTAGCCTAATGTTTGGACAACACCTTTTGATATACCGACTAATGGGATGCAAGTGCAACCTAGACCGACTTAGACAATGACTAATGACTAGACGTAAATGACACTTTTTTTTTAATTTTAGACACCCTAGACTCAAGCTCGCTCTGATACCAAATTGATGCGGGACGGACACGCGACCTGGCACTCTAGCTCGCGGGCGTCCCTAGCGAGGGAAGACGTGGGACCGTGGGCGGTTGAGAAACCGGCAGTGAGTCTCGGGTATCGGCCTTTCCGCGTTAACTCGGGTCGAGTCACGGGACGGTCACTCACTCTCGCTCTCGTAGCGGTCATAAAATGATAACAAGCTAGATAATCTATCACTCATGCAGCGGCATATACAAAAATATACGAGTAAAGCAATACCTATGAGGAAGGTAGCGAGTGTACCTCCACGCTCCGGGCGTGGAGAAGACGTTCCTTGTAGCAACCCTAATAAATTTAAAAAGAATAAAATAAGTCAAAATAGAATAAAAGACTAAGTAAAGAAAAGATAAAAATCCGAAATGGAAAAGAATTAAACTCTAATAAAAAAAATGCCTCAGGAAAAGGCGCGACCTTACAAATAAGCGACCTTCAACCAGGCGCGAATTAAAGAAAGGACGCCCAAATAGTAAGGCGTCAAATTTCAAACGACCAAAATAAAATAAAAAGGGCAAGATAGCGTAACGCCCTTTGAGTGGACGCGTTTCAACAAGTAACGACGCTTGACAAGGCTGCGATAAACTGCCTCCTTTCTTTCATAGCTGCAATAAACTGCCTCATCTCATCCCAATTAATGCCACCCTGGTCATTTAAATCATAAATGTAATCCTTGAAGTGGAAGCAACGATCAATGTTATGACCAGGGGAGCGATGGAAGACACAGTAGCGGGATGTGTCAACATTAGCGGGCCACGCTGCCCTTTCCTTTGGTAGCATGAGCAAGTTGGCGGCCATTAAGGCATTGAAAATATCCGGGAGACTTTCTGGCAATGGCGGATAATGGGCCCTTTTGGGGCCAAGTGGTCTCCTTTGCTGTTGTTGTTGCGATCCATAATTAGTGGGTGGCGGTACTTGGTGGTATTGTTGCGGAGCGGGAGAGTCAGCGCGGGGCGCTTGGTTTTGTGGTGGAGCAAAGGAAGGTTGAGGAGTAAATTGGTGTTGTGGGGGTGAAGTAAAGATGGTGCCTTGTGATGGAGGTGGCGGGGGTCGTGGGTTAGATTGGCGAAAAGGTGTGGGGTTGCCGACCGCGCCAACTTGCTCATTTATGACGGTGCCCTCAGTCGTGGGTCCGCTGTTGTTGACATTCGTATTCTTTTTAACCAACCTTGGTTTTGGCTCAAACATGCCCATGATGGGCGAATCTTTCATTTGGGTTTGAATATAACGAGCTCTTTCATAAAGCTCCTCCATGGTGGTCAATCTGTTCATAGCCAGTATATGCCGGAACTGAGGGGTTGCATTGGATATAATCATCTTAACTTGTTCCGGTTCTGATAAGGTATCTTTCAACTTCTCGGCCATTGACCGCCATCTATCAGTAAATATGATGAAGTCCTCCTCGGGCTTCATTTTCTCTGCAACCAAATCTGTAACTGAAAGGGAGGGTCCAACCTGGTCCCTATATTTCTACAAGAATTTCTTCTGAACCACATTGAAATCACTAGCATCTGCCGGATCCAAGGAGTAGAACCATTCGAGGGCTGGCCCCTCTAAAGATCTTCTAAACAAATAAGCCAATGAGGCTTTGTTGCCCTGCCAAAAGGACGTTTCATACATAAAATCCTTCAGATGGATAAAAGGATTACCAGTTCCATTGTATCGCCAAAAGTTCGGCATCTCAGAAGGTGGTAGGTGAAAAACTGGTAATGTAGGCAGAGAGATTTCTGGGGCATTCTTGGCTGCAGTAACCTTGTTGAGTTTTTCTTCCATGCTAGCCAATTTCTGAAGGAGCAAAGCGTTAGTGTCTAACTCGACCGGGGCCGAATTTGGAATGAAGGTATTTGGCATAGGCGTCCTTAGAATTTGGGGAGGTTGAAAGAACTGGGGCTTAGCCGCTGAGTAGCTCGCCTGTTGGGCCGGCATGGCCGCACCAGGTGTCGGTGGACAAGAGGGGGGTTTGTGCAAGACTGCTTGGTCATTAGTGAGGTGGTGGCCACTCTCGGCCGGAGGGGGATTGGAGGATGAAGAGGGAACATACTTCCCTTTCAAAGCGGCCTGAACTGCCTGCCGCTGGGAGTCATCTAATTGAGATAGAGCATTAATCAAATCAGTAACATTGAAAGATGGGGAGGGGTTCCCCGAAGTGTTGGAGGGTAGAGCCTGAGAAGAGGGCACAACCTCTTGAGTAGTGGTATCAACCACATGAACTTGAGGATAATGAGAATGAGGAGGAGGATAATTCCCTTCATGATAGATAGAATCTTGGGGAACCTCATATGATTGACCAAAAACGTTCTCCTCCACATCATCATAGGAATATCCGTAGCTTGCCATGTTGATAATCTTACCTGAACGGAGTTGCATGCTTAAAAAGAGAGAAAGCTTTATGAATGAATTATCACACAATCAATCACCCAATCAAAACAAGCGTAAGCAAATCAACACAACCAAATTTATGCAAGCAAGTTGAGATGAAGACAAGATTTTAGTGTTATGTTTGAGATTAGAGTGAGTTATATTGCAGAATAATTCACTCCTCTTTGCAAAGTGAAACCTAGTTTTGGATCCAAGTGTAGCCTCCGTGTCAACTAGGTTCTTTCTCTTCTTACCAACGATAGGTTCTCTAAACTCCGGGTACTTCAAGGGTACAACCAGCCCAGCGTCCGTGAGGGAATCCACGGGTGCGGGGACTTACGGAGGTCTTAGAAAAGGGATTTCCGGTCCAAAGAGACGGAATGCTCAATGGAGGGTTGTCCCGATTCCAAGAAAGGTGTGTGGAATCCTAGTGTAGAGAGAGGAGGTCTCTCAACCAAATGCCACAAAATGCAGTATAAGATAAGCCAATCACAGCAATATAATCAAATACTCAATGTAAGTATGAATCCAGCATGAATAGACAGAAACAGTAAGGCTCTGTAAACATACAGGAAAGAGGCGACCTGGAGGCAGTCGCTACTAACAAAAGAGACGACAGCGTGGCTGTCGTGAAACGCTGTGAGGGGCTCACAGGCAATGCAAAAATGCGCCTTGATGTGGGGCGCTAAATATGATAAAGACGCCTCTGACAGAGGGCGTCAAATATAAGTGGTGCACACGATCGAAAAAAAACGCGCCTTGGTGTGAGGCGCTGCCAAATAAGAAGACGCCCGAGAGGAGGGCGCAAATTCACAGAAGCAGCAGATATGATGAAAGACGCCTTCGTGGGAGATGTTAAACAGGAAACAGATGCCCTGGATGAAGGCGTTAAATAAAAAGGCGCCTTTGTGAAAGGCGTTAATTCAAAAATAGCAATAGACTTAATCACAAGCTGGCTGATCCCGGGGAGTGTGCAGTGTGCACAGTGGAGGGTGCCCATGGGGCACAAAGGAGGGGTACCGTGGGTACCAAAGGGAAAGGGCACGCGTGGGTGCCAAAGGGGAAAGGGCACACGTGGGTGCCAAAAGGAGATGGCAATCAAAAGAAAAACAGTGGAGGTCCCACCGTGATAGCCAATTTGTGAATCATGGAAAATCCACTCTTAAAGGAAGATATATATATAAGTATATGCATAAGAGTAAAAGAAGAATAATGATGAAAAAGGGAGTAAAAGAGCACGTGATGCTACTAAGGAGTGTGATCGCCAGAGGGGCTACCTCAATAAGAAGAAAAGATGATCGCGAATACCTGGTGAAAATAAGACGCGGGATGGATATGGATTCCTTCCTCCACCTTCTATCGGCCGGCCGATGAAGGGGGGTTTTCCTTGTTGATTACCTTGAAACAAAGAACAAACCAGTAAAAGAAAAGTGGATCAGCCGAGAGTGAGTGTAGTATCAATCCAAATAAATAGTATGATGAAATAAGAATATAGCATGCGCACCTTTTTGTTTGGTTTTAAAACCCCTAGAGAATTAGGGAGAGGAGGAAGATATGCATACTAATGCAAAGGAAAAAAAGAAAAAAAAGTATGATGATCAATGATGATACGATGAAGACAAGCACACAAGGGAGAGGGAACCCTGCTGTTCTTGTAAACAGTAAAGGGGAGAACCACCGGAGCAGCAGGAAGCAGAAGGAAGATGACGAAGAGATCACGCGGATGAAGAGAATAACTCTTCTCTGCGCAAAAGAAAAACTGCTCTCTTCCTGATTCGTGATTAACAGCTCCAGCAATATCGTGCTAACACCGTAACCTCGCGCGAGATTGACTAGGGAATCCTTTTATAAGGTCTCGATCACAGATAAGCACGGATTTGGGAAGATAAGAATAGGCAGTGATCGTCAATGGCAAGGACTCTAGTTCCCAGATCAAGCAAGGTGATCAAGAAAAGCAGTGAACTCTTCAGGAAAGATGAGTTTAAACAGGACACGAAAGGGTGAGAAACGACCTACCAAAGGGCGTCAATTCAGAATTGACGACCTACCCCAGGGCGTTAATTTAAAAAATGACCAGGCTTAAGGCGTCACTTCCTGGATTCAATTTTGGTAATAAAAACCTTCTTTATTTGAAAATTGTGAAGAGACGCCTGAAGCAAAGGCGTTAAACAAAACACGTCCTATGGAAGGACGTTAATAATTGATTTTCAATCAGGGTGGGATTCGTAAAACACCAGGAATTGACGCCCTTACAATTGGTCATCCTTTCTTTAGAACGCGCCTAAGGCAAGGCCGTTAATTAAAACACGCCCTAGGAAAAGTCGTGAATCACAAAAAAAAGCACAAAATGCGAAGAAAACCCACAAAAATAGAAAATCTTTATTTTATGGAAATATTGAAGTTCACTTTGGGGTATTATCATAGTGACATGAGATTTGATCATCATAGCGTCAATTTTGGCGTGTCTACAGCGGTCGCTGAATTTGACCTTTGATATTTATTTCTGAATTTTCTCCCGGACTGAGTTGTGCTGGTTGAATTCGGATCTGCTCTGCACACCTTCACAAAAAGAATTTCTACGACCAGATCCGATGTCGGATTGATGTACAAGAGATACCGATGGATAGAGGACTTAGAGATCTACAACATATATTTTTGGTGGCTCCATCCACATAACGGATTAAAAATAAAAATGACAGAAAGTTGCCTTTTTTTTTTGACCCGGACTGACAGACACACAGGGCAGAGATGGATCTGCCTGAAATAGACCTTTGACCGAGGGCTAAATGATTTTTTTGACTCAAAGAAAATTATGGTGGAAGGGGGTATACGTGCGGAACACTAGGAAATTTTTGTGGATTTCCTAAAATTTTCTATGTGGGTGGGGAAATTGCAACAAGGAGACTCTGTCCCGTAGGTCTGCAAAAGCACAGATTACTGAGAGGACAAACAAAAATACGAGAAAAATCTCAAATGGACTCCAAATGACACGAAATTTTAACTGGAGGTTAGGGGAGATGGACAGAATAAACTCTCAAACTTAGGGCTCAATCAGACAACAAGAACTAGAGATACAATTTTGGAGGAGAGGTTCTATCCTGATTTGGACAGAACTTCGATGTAACGGCGGTGGCGGCGCGACGGCGGCACGAACGGCGGCGGCGGCAGTAGAGGTGAACTCAGAGGGGCTAAGGAGAATGGGTATCACACCCTAGAGGGCTGGAGGAAGAAGATGAACCAGGGGGAGAGAGGTAAGGGGCGCACCCTTCAAGAGAGCAAATGCCAATTTTTGAAATTTCATATGATTAATTCTACTAAAATTGTGAAATACAAGCTATTTATAATAAATGAAAAAAGACTCTAAATGACCTCAGATCTAGGGTTAGGGAGGGAAAACTAGGGAGTTCAAAAGTTTTTATCCCATGTGGTTTGGAACCACATTAAACTATATTAAAGGGAGGGGGGCACCCCCTTGACCAATGGGTGTCCAAATTGGACTTTTTGGTCCAATTGTCTCCCATGACTAGTCCAAGATTCTAGATGCCACCTAGGACCTTTGACCAGCCCCACATGGACCCAAATGATGCCACTTGGACCAATGAGGAAGGAGTGAGGGCCCCCTTGCTGGACCTACTGCCAATTTGCATAAAAACCCAAAGAATCCAAGGGAATGACACATTGGCTTATAAAGCCTTACAATTGCGTACATACTTTCCCGAGGATATAAAAGTAAACTAAAAGGACACAAGTGTAAAAATAAAAGTCAGTGCTCGACGTCGATTCCCATCAACTCTCCCCGGGTGGGAGGAACTCGACCCCGTCGAGTAAGGGGTGCGACTGCTCGGGTACCTCAGGCGGATCCGTCACCGAACCTGGAAGCGCGGAGTACGCTCCACTCCAAGTAATCGACACCTGCTCATCCCGTATAGATTCGATATGCACACGCTGTTGGGGAATGAGGCTAGAGGTGGACACTCCGGGGTGGGGTCACTCTCAAATGCAGGGAGGCAGCTGGAAGACTCACTAGGAATCACCGCTAAGTCCCTTATGTGACTAGTTCCGATATGTAGCGTAGAGCCGATCCCAAAGTATGATAAGTCTCGTACTCAAAAGGGACTAACAACGCGAGCGCACAAAACCGACTTGACTCAACGTATGCACAGACACACAATGCACTCGACAAACAAACCGGACGAAACAAAGACGCACACAGACCCTAAACAAACCTAATGTTAGTCCGACCTATACACAGGCGATGGTGGACCAGGACACCCGAATATGTGCCATGCATACACTAGATGTACTCGATGGTTGACGGATGGAGGACTCCTAGATACTCTAAGATGTACCACTCATGCATTGGCAACCTATGGGATTTGGGTGGGGAATGGCTAGGAGATCCAAAGCTACCCTCGTCATTACCCCTAGACATAGGTACGGCTTGCCAACTAGACCGAGGGGTAGGGGTGGGATAGTGAACTCCTTGGAAGAAGTGGAGTAAATATGATAGCTCGGGAGGTTCACTAGTGAAGGGGTCAAAAGGGTCAAAGAAGGTATGACCCCATGAAGTGGGTTCCCCCATGACTCGGTCCCAAGTTAAGAATTCATAATCACCGTCATACGTTATGATCGGTGGGACGACGGTCATGTCTAGAAAATAGGATTCCTCCATTGGGTAAAAGGGAACGAAGTCGGACTCGGCCGGCATCGGGAGGAATAGAAGAATCTCCGTGGTGACACAACCCACGGTGCACGCAGAGGTAATGGACCCTGTGGCCGGATGGGTGAAGCTACGACTAGCGGGTTGGTCGAAGCCTCGGGCCAATATATGCGTCAACTTCCATTGCCAACCTAAACCCAAAATAAGGTCACCCAATGTATCAACATGGTGACTAGACCGGAATGTGGTATGGAAGGAGTTGACGGGCACTAGTGGTAGGGTGGGGTCCATGGATGGGTAAGGAAGTGGGACCAAGCTATCCTTGAGCCACCTAGGAAGCGGCTCGGCTATGTATAGCATACCCGTTAGAAACACGGGAGGCTCGGCCTTGGTGGCTCCAAATAAGATGGTTCCGGAATAAGATCGGAAGATGACATTGATGATAATGGAGCTCTCATGGGTGGGGAAGGATTCTCTGACTGGAGTGGCACCGGGAAGTACCCTTCCATCTGATCTACCCCTGTAGTCAACCGATCCAGGCTTGTACTCAACCCCTTCATTTCTCCCATAATGGCTCGGAACATTCCGGCCACTTCATCGGGACTATGGACTCGGGGTGTGGCCATGGTGGCCAAGATGGGGTTGGATCCCCTAGGAATGGATATGCAAGGCCATTTTTTTTGTTTTTTGTTTTATAAGCGAAATGTTATGCCACCTAATGCAAGTACCTAGACACGACTTAGAATGTGATGCAAATGCAAAGTTGGAATGTACTAACTAATGCACACTAAAGACCCTAGACGTAAACCAAGACTCGATACGTGGCGGAGTTAATCGATCCGAAGATCACTCGCGCAAGTGTGCGGCCTTCGCGATAGGCGTAGCCTAATGTTTGGACAACACCTTTTGATATACCGACTAATGGGATGCAAGTGCAACCTAGACCGACTTAGACAATGACTAATGACTAGACGTAAATGACACTTTTTTTTTAATTTTAGACACCCTAGACTCAAGCTCGCTCTGATACCAAATTGATGCGGGACAGACACGCGACCTGGGACTCTAGCTCGCGGGCGTCCCTAGCGAGGGAAGACGTGGGACCGTGGGCGGTTGAGAAACCGGCAGTGAGTCTCGGGTATCGGCCTTTCCGCTTTAACTCGGGTCGAGTCACGGGACGGTCACTCACTCTCGCTCTCGTAGCGGTCATAAAATGATAACAAGCTAGATAATCTATCACTCATGCAGCGGCATATACAAAAATATACGAGTAAAGCAATACCTATGAGGAAGGTAGCGAGTGTACCTCCACGCTCCCGGCGTGGGGAAGACGTTCCCTGTAGCAACCATAATAAATTTAAAAAGAATAAAATAAGTCAAAATAGAATAAAGACTAAGTAAAGAAAAGATAAAAATCCGAAATGGAAAAGAATTAAACTCTAATAAAAATAACGCCTCAGGAAAAGGCGCGACCTTACAAATAAGCGACCTTCAACCAGGCGCGAATTAAAGAAAGGACGCCCAAATAATAAGGTGTCAAATTTCAAACGACCAAAATAAAATAAAAAGGGCAAGATAGCGTAACGCCCTTTGATTGGACGCGTTTCAACAAGTAACGACGCTTGACAAGGCGTCAATTTAAATTCGACGCCCTTACTTAGGACGCTAATTCAGTTTGAGTTCCGTTCGACCCAGGAGTCTATCCAGGGTAAGTTGATAACTATGAGAAAGAGTTCGAATGTAGTAATAATTCTATCTTGGAAGTATTACTTCCAATCAAACACTACCTTTGTTAGGATTTCCAAAGTCCCTATAAGTAACCCCCGTCGAACCCTAAAGATCTATTTGGACGACCTACTGCTATTACGGTATGTGAAGAACAGTGAGTTCTTCTTGTATCTTTCCCTCTGTCTTTTTGATTTCATGAAGGATATTAATCTTTCATCTTCTTCCTCTAATACAGGTTAAGCGATCAATTGCGTACGTAAAGAACAAGGTAATGTTCTTCAATCTTTTCCCTAACTTCGGATATATTCTCATCATCCTTCCTTTTTCTTCCCCTACAGGTTGATCGAAGATCATCATCTTCATCATCCTCATCAAACGTCTTCTGTATTACCATCTTCTGTCTTGCTGCTGACTGTTATAAGCTTCAGAGCATCAGTTTCTAACCAAGCCTCCGTCCGTTCATCAGATAATTCTCATAAGGTAGGTTTTCTCAAGCACTGTAGCCCAAATCACCATAATAACTATGTTAAACCATATATATTAGTTCATGCTTATAGTTTTCACGAGTTTTAAAAATTTCTATTGTTGGAAAGAAACGCCCTTTCCAAGGGCGTTAATTGTATACGCGACCCATACAAGGGCGCTACCTTGAAAGAAACGACCATGACCAGGTCGTCAATTCCAGATTTGACGCCCGGTACACGGACGTCAATTTTCTCAATTGTTAATTACCCATGTTAATTATCCAATATTCACTTAAACATGATTCTAAATCTGTGTACAATCATATTTACTTGAATCCCGATAAATTTCCTGTCATGACCATGTCTCTTGTTTCTGGAAATTATATACTTGAAATCTAAAAATTCTTGAATTCACGACCCTGTATAGGTCGTCTCTCACTTGACTAACACCCCTGTTCAGGGCGTGAATTGAAAAGTAACGCCCCTGTCCAGGGCGTGTTTTTGATAAATTTCTGAATATATATACTGTAAAAATAGAAGTAAAGAATGAACGACCACTGTATACGTCGTCAACTTGTAAATAAACGCCCCTTACCAGGGCGCGTTTTTGGTAAAATACTGAAATATTGAAATCTTGCAAAAATGTAAAATAGATAAACGCCCTTACTGAAGGCGTTAATTACTTGAGTAGTGACTTTACTTAAGTCGTTATTTTCCTGTAAAAATGTTTTTACCTATTTCTGACAACCGATGGTTTCAGTATATCTATATATATATGTATATCGGCACTATATCTCCACTCCGTGAGTATAGTCCCACGTTTCATGATGTTTTATCGATCACCCTCAATTCTCATTGACATACAAGCTCTCCATTGGACATTCCGTTCCTTTGGACTAGCGAGTTAGTCATAGAGACCTCCGTAAGACTCCTCGAGCCTTGGATTCCCTCAAGGCCGACTGAGCTGGTTGTACCCTAAAAACTCATTACACTATTGAATGCCATGTCACTCTAAAGAAACATGGTATACCGGCCCTTATGATATGCAAAGAGTATATCATGAGAATTCTTAATGGGATGATGATATCATGCCATTTGTTGATGTTCTTGTGGACCTCAATTCTATAATAAGAATGTGGGTATCTTGCCTTTGATATACTGTTCATGTGGACCTCAATTGTCATGGTACCCGAGTTAAGGGAACCTAATTCCACCTAGTTTCATCGTTCATCGTGATTGTACCGTTGTTATCGCCTATCTATGTCCAATGTCGTATTTTTGGACTCCATTCTCTCAAAGTTATCCTACGTGTCTACAAGCTTAAATTGTTGAAATTCCATATTGGCTATATATATATACAAGAGTGGATGTCAAAAATACATGATAAATGCCTGCGCATATAGGGCCCGATCTGGTCCTCGGAGGAGCACCCGAAAGTACTTGTGCCCATGGGAGTTGAATGATAAGGTATCTGGCATTATACCGAGTGTATGACTAGCTTGATTGGACATTCCACACAAATCTTGTACTTGACTCGTACTTGACTTGACATGACTTGCGTGACCCGAAAAAAAAAAGAAAGGGTAATTACTTGTTTGCTTGATACATGATAGCCAAAGTTCTTGACATGACTTGCTAAAAAGTACTTGCTTGAATATCTGTTATCTTTTCTTGAAAGCTCATGACTAGTTCATCTTGCTGTCTTATTGATAAATTCTTTCTCTATCTTGTCATTTTATGTGAGCATGCATAGCTATAGTACAGTCATGAAAAATATAATTACTTAAACCCCTTGCTAAGCGCTTGAGATATAATTTCCTACTGAGCGTTCGCTCACTCCGTGTGTTCCCTACTTTTCAGGTAATTCCGACGACGAGGGAAGTTAATCGGATGGGAATGGTCAAGAGTGAAAGAGATAGAACTTCTCCAAGTGTCATCTAGTCTTTTTCCTATTTTTGAGTCAACTATGTACTTTTCCTTTTTTTTGAATAGAGTATTGGATTTGTAATAGTCTATCCATTATGAAATAAAGGATTGTGTTATCTTTCTATTTTGCGCATCTCTGTTTTGGTGTCGAATACACTACTACTCTGATTGACAAGATTGATATAAACTCGTCGCGCATATCCGAGTATCTTCCGCGCTCGGGGCGTTACAGTTTTTGTGGTATCAGAGCCTAGGATATTCAATTCCTAGGAAAACCCAAGTCCAAGGATATGTTCAAATCTTTAACCCGTGAGATTGGGTAGAACCAAGGGTTAAAGTTAACATAGAATGCTAGTCTTTAAGATACAAATCACGTATTAATCTAGTTATTATAATTGTAGGATAATGGCTGCCGAACGTGCTCAATGGCGTAACATGCAGCGTACACTGCAAGGCATGACTCAAGTGCTGCAACAAGTAACACTAGGAGGTGGACAACGAGCAGGAAGTCTCCACCAGACTTTCAAGAACATGAACCCGCCCAAGTTCACGGGTTCTACTGATCCAGATGACGCTGAACACTGGATTAGGGAAACAGAACGAATATTCCATGTTATGCAATGCACGGATCAAGATAAGGTCTTATTAGCTACTTTTCAGTTAGAAAGGGATGCTAGATGCTGGTGGGAATCAATAGAGGCTACTATAAATCAAGATCAGGTTTCGTGGGAGGAATTCGTTGAACACTTCAACGCAAAATATTTCTCGGACCGAGTTCAGGAAAAGAAGGCTGCAGAATTTGCTGCATTAAAGCAACGATCTTTGTCAGTGGCCGAGTATGAGGCCCAATTCTCTAGATTGTCTCGGTATGCTAAGCATCTAGTTAGCACCGAGAAAATGAAAGCTAGGAGGTTTCTTAATGGGCTCAGGCCCCAAGCTATTACTCAACTGACGCCGATGGACATTCAAGTCTACTCGGAGATAGTACGCCGAGCTCAACTATTAGAAGATGCCACGGAACTGTCTGATAGGATTCGTGGTAAGGATAAGAAGAAACAAGTTACAAGTTCGGGTTCCTTTAAACCCAACTTCAAGAAAATGCCTAGCAATGGAGGAGCATCCTGACAAGACCAAAAGTTCAAGAAGACCAAGCCCTTCTCTATCACCACTACCTCTCCAAATACAGTGTGCAAACATTGTGATAAAGCGGGTCATAGAGTAGAAGAATGCTGGAGGAAACTAGGAGCATGTCTCCGTTGTGGGAGTCGTGAGCATCGGATTCCCGATTGCCCATTACTTAACGATCAAGCCGTTGACGGAAAGCGCCCAGTAATCAAGAATGCTCGTCTTCATGCAATCAAGGAGACCGAGCAAGTAGAAGAAGGCGGCTTAGTGGATGGTACATTGAAAGTTTGTTCCAGGAATGCATATGTCTTAATTGATACTGGTGCATCGCATTCTATTGTTTCTAAGAAGTTTGCTGACCCATTACCCCTAGAACCGGAATGGATAAAGTTAGTTTTTTCTACTCCTCTGGATGATGAGACTGATATTACACATCATTACCAAAACTGTGAAGTATTGGTTCAGGGTAGAAATCTCCCTATTGATCTCATATGTTTAGATCTGAAAGAGTATGATGTTATACTAGGGGCAGATTGGTTATCCAAGTATCAGGCAACAATTGATTGCCACAATAGTAAGGTTACATTCAAGGAATTTCCAGAACTAATCTTGACTAACCCCAAGGGTCGGAGCAGATCCCCTCTTATTTCAGCTCTCCGAGCTAGCAAGCTCATCAGGAAAGGATGTGCATCTTTCCTTGCCTTTGTCACAGTTAAAGAAGCTAAGGAAGCTAAGCTAGAAGACATTCCAGTGGTACAAGAATTTCCGGACGTGTTTCCGGAAGATTTGCCGGGATTACCCCCGCAAAGAGAAGTGGCCTTCACCATTGACTTAGTCCCTGGTGCTGGTCCGATTTCAAAGGCACCTTATAGGATGTCACTTGCTGAACTCAAGGAGTTAAAAGAGCAATTGATGGAACTCATTAAGAAAGGATTCATTAGACCAAGTACTTCCCCGTGGGGAGCGCCTGTATTATTTGTAAAGAAGAAAGACGGATCCATGAGGTTATGCATCGACTATCGACAGTTGAATCATCTCACTATCAAGAACAAGTATCCACTGCCGAGAATCGATGAATTGTTTGATCAAATTTCAGGATCCATGTATTTTTCCAAAATTGATCTTAGGTCAGGATATCACCAACTAAGAGTCAAGGACGAGGATATTCATAAAACCGCATTCAGAAGCAGGTATGGCCATTATGAATTTGTTGTTATGCCTTTCGGACTAACGAATGCCCCTGCTGCCTTTATGCAGTTAATGAATAGTATATTCAGGCCTTATTTAGATCAATTCGTGGTGGTCTTTATTGATGATATATTGATTTATTCCAAGACCAAGGAAGAGCATGAGGAACATTTGAGGATTGCATTACAAATATTGAGGACAAACCAATTATATGCAAAACTTAGCAAGTGTGAATTCTGGCTTGAAGAAGTGACTTTTCTCGGACATGTTATATCAAAGGATGGCTTGTCTGTAGACCCATCAAAGGTTGAAGCTGTAAGGAACTGGGAAAGACCGACCAATGCTAGCGAGATCCGAAGTTTCTTAGGTCTTGCCGGCTATTACAGGCAATTCATCAGGGATTTCTCTAAAATCGCCGTGCCACTTACGAGGTTAACTCGCAAGGAGATCCGTTATGAATGGGATGAGGAATGTGAGAGAAGCTTCCAAACTCTCAAGGATCATCTTACTACAGCTCCTATCTTAGCATTGCCAATTGAAGGAGAAAAGTTCGAGGTATACACTGATGCTTCTGGCATTGACCTCGGGTGTGTTCTAATGCAACAAGGGAAGGTTATAGCCTACTCTTCTCGTCAATTAAAGAAGCATGAAGAGAACTACCCCGTCCATGACTTAGAATTGGCCGCGGTAGTATTTGCACTGAAAATATGGAGACATTATCTTTATGGAGTACAGTTTACTGTATACTCCGATCACAAGAGTCTCAAATATCTTTTCTCACAGAAGGAACTAAATATGAGGCAAAGATGATGGCTGGAATATCTCAAGGACTTCGACTTCAATATACAATATCATCCCGGAAAGGGTAATCATGTAGCAGATGCCCTTAGTCGAAAGCCGAGAGCACTGTTAGCCAATTGTCTGATTCAAGAATGGAAATTGCTGAAACAATTCTCTGAACTCAATATAAGCATGGACACGGACCCTAGATGTGTCACATTATCTCATGTAAGCATACAGTCAGATTTATTGTCTGAAATATAAGCACTTCAGAATGATGATCCTACATTAGTAGAAATCAAGGGCAGATTAGAAGGACAATCGGATTTCCAATTAGCTTCTGATGGAAGATTAATGTTCAAGAATAGAACTTGTATACCGGACTGCCCAGAATTAAAGAAGAAGGTCTTAGATGAAGCTCATAGGTCAAGGTATACGATTCATCCTGGATCTACCAAAATGTACCAAGATGTAAAAAGAAATTTTTGGTGGCCCAACATGAAAAGAGAAATAGCGAACTACGTATCACGCTGTCTCACGTGCCAACAAGTCAAGGCGGAACACCAAAAGCCTGCTGAAAAACTACATCCTCTAGATATCCCTAAATGGAAGTGGGAGGATATTGGTATGGATTTCATCATGGGTTTATCTAAATCAAAAAGAGGACATGATGGAATATGGGTTATCATTGATCGATTGACTAAATCAGCGCATTTCTTGCCAATCAAGAGTCGATGGTCAGTTGATGTCTTAGCTACACTATACATCAAGGAAATAGTCAGATTACATGGTATTCCTGTTTCAATCGTGTCTGACAGAGATCCCCGTTTTACTTCTCATTTTTGGAAAGGACTACAACATTCGTTGGGAACGAGACTTAACTTTAGCACAGCCTTTCATCCTCAAACGGATGGTCAGACCGAGAGAACCAATCAAGTAGTCGAAGATATGCTAAGAGCATGCATTACTGATTTTGATGGAAACTGGCATGATCACTTGCCTCTGGTCGAATTTGCATACAATAATAGCTACCAGGCAAGTATACAACTGGCACCTTTTGAAGCCTTATACGGAAGGAGTTGTCGATCACCCTTATGCTGGGACGAAGTTGGAGAGAAACAACTGTTAGGTCCAGAAATGGTAAGGGACACTACCGAGAAGATACAATTGATCAAAGAAAGACTGCAAGTTGCTCAGTCTAGACAAAAGGCTTATGCTGACACAAGAAGAAGAGATCTGGAATTCTAAGTTGGAGATCATGTATTTCTCAAGATATCGCCTGGACGTGGAATACGGAGATTTGGTGTTAAGGGCAAGCTTACACCAAGATACATCGGACCTTTTGAGATACTCGAAAGAGTTGGCGAGGTTGCTTATCGCATCGCATTGCCACCTCAATTGACCGACGTATATGATGTGTTCCACATATCTATGTTGAAGAAGTATGTACATGACCCATCACATATTATTGAGTATGGAGACCTAGTGATCCAGAAAGATTTCACATATGAGCAGAAGCCCATATGAATACTAGATCGAGAAGTACGAACCCTAAGGAATAAGGTTATTCCCATGCTAAAAGTACAATGGAATAAGAATTCAGAACATGAAGCTACATGGGAGACCGAGGAATCTATGAGGAAGCGATTTCCAGAATTATTTTAGAAGGTATGAACTCTACACTCTCCATATGTAAAAATATGCTATGAATTTGGGGACCAAATTCTTTTTAAGTGGGGGAGGGTGTAGCAACCCTAACAAATTTAAAAAGAATAAAATAAGTCAAAATAGAATAAAAGACTAAGTAAAGAAAAGATAAAAATCCGAAATGGAAAAGAATTAAACTCTAATAAAAATAACGCCTCAAGAAAAGGTGCGACCTTACAAATAAGCGACCTTCAACCAGGCGCGAATTAAAGAAAGGACGCCCAAATAATAAGGCGTCAAATTTCAAACGACCAAAATAAAATAAAAAGGGCAAGATAGCGTAACGCCCTTTGAGTGGACGCATTTCAACAAGTAACGACGCTTGGCAAGGCGTCAATTTAAATTCGACGCCCTTACTTAGGACGCTAATTCAGTTTGAGTTCCGTTCGACCCAGGAGTCTATCCAGGGTAAGTTGATAACTATGAGAAAGAGTTCGAATGTAGTAATAATTCTATCTTGGAAGTATTACTTCCAATCAAACACTACCTTTGTTAGGATTTCCAAAGTCCCTATAAGTAACCCCCGTCGAACCCTAAAGATCTATTTGGACGACCTACTGCTGTTACGGTATGTGAAGAACAGTGAGTTCTTCTTGTATCTTTCCCTCTGTCTTTTTGATTTCATGAAGGATATTAATCTTTCATCTTATTCCTCTAATACAGGTTAAGCGATCAATTGCGTACGTAAAGAACAAGGTAATGTTCTTCAATCTTTTCCCTAACTTCGGATATATTCTCATCATCCTTCCTTTTTCTTCCCCTACAGGTTGATCGAAGATCATCATCTTCATCATCCTCATCAAACGTCTTCTGTATTACCATCTTCTGTCTTGCTGCTGACTGTTAGAAGCTTCAGAGCATCAGTTTCTAACCAAGCCTCCGTCCGTTCATCAGATAATTCTCATAAGGTAGGTTTTCTCAAGCACTGTAGCCCAAATCACCATAATAACTATGTTAAACCATATATATTAGTTCATGCATATAGTTTTCACGAGTTTTAAAAGTTTCTATTGTTGGAAAGAAACGCCCTTTCCAAGGGCGCTAATTGTATACGCGACCCAGACAAGGGCGCTACCTTGAAAGAAACGACCATGACCAGGTCGTCAATTCCAGATTTGACGCCCGGTACACGGACGTCAATTTTCTCAATTGTTAATTACCCATGTTAATTATCAATATTCACTTAAACATGATTCTAAATCAGTGTACAATCATATTTACTTGAATCCCGATAAATTTCCTATCATGACCATGTCTCTTGTTTCTGGAAATTATATACTTGAAATCTGAAAATTCTTGAATTCACGACCCTGTATAGGTCGTCTCTCACTTGACTAACGCCCCTGTTCAGGGCGTGAATTGAAAAGTAACGCCCCTGTCCAGGGCGTGTTTTTGATAAATTTCTGAATATATATACTGCAAAAATAGAAGTAAAGAATGAACGACCACTGTATACGTCGTCAACTTGTAAATAAACGTCCCTTACCAGGGCGCGTTTTTGGTAAAATACTAAAATATTAAAATCTTGCAAAAATGTAAAATAGATAAACGCCCTTACTGAAGGCGTTAATTACTTGAGTAGTGACTTTACTTAAGTCGTTATTTTCCTGTAAAAATATTTTTACCTGTTTCTGACAACCGATGGTTTCAGTATATCTATATATATATGTATATCGGCACTATATCTCCACTCCGTGAGTATAGTCCCACGTTTCATGATGTTTTATCGATCACCCTCAATTCTCATTGACATACAAGCTCTCCATTGGATATTCCGTTCCTTTGGACTAGCGAGTTAGTCATAGAGACCTCCGTAAGACTCCTCGAGCCTTGGATTCCCTCAAGGCCGACTGAGCTGGTTGTACCCTAAAAACCCATTACACTATTGAATGCCATGTCACTCTAAAGAAACATGGTATACCGGCCCTTATGATATGCAAAGAGTATATCATGAGAATTCTTAATGGGATGATGATATCATGCCATTTGTTGATGTTCTTGTGGACCTCAATTCTATAATAAGAATGAGGGTATCTTGCTTTTGATATACTGTTCATGTGGACCTCAATTGTCATGGTACCCGAGTTAAGGGAACCTAATTCCACCTAGTTTCATCGTTCATCGTGATTGTACCGTTGTTATCGCCTATCTATGTCCAATGTCATATTTTTGGACTCCATTCTCTCAAAGTTATCCTACGTGTCTACAAGCTTAAATTGTTGAAATTCCATATTGGCTATATATATATACAAGAGTGGATGTCAAAAATACATGATAAATGCCTGCGCATATAGGGCCCGATCTGGTCCTGGGAGGAGCACCCGAAAGTACTTGTGCCCATGGGAGTTGAATGATAAGGTATCTGGCATTATACCGAGTGCATGACTAGCTTGATTGGACATTCCACACAAATCTTGTACTTGACTCGTACTTGACTTGACATGACTTGCGTGACCCGAAAAAAAAAGAAAGGGTAATTACTTGTTTGCTTGATACATGATAGCCAAAGTTCTTGACATGACTTGCTAAAAAGTACTTGCTTGAATATCTGTTATCTTTTCTTGAAAGCTCATGACTAGTTCATCTTGCTGTCTTATTGATAAATTCTTTCTCTATCTTATCGTTTTATGCGAGCATGCATAGCTATAGTACATTCATGAAAAATGTAATTACTTAAACCCCTTGCTAAGCGCTTGAGATATAATTTCCTACTGAGCGTTCGCTCACTCCGTGTGTTCCCTACTTTTCAGGTAATTCCGACGACGAGGGAAGTCAATCGGATGGGAATGGTCAAGAGTGAAAGAGATAGAACTTCTCCAAGTGTCATCTAGTCTTTTTCCTATTTTTGAGTCAACTATGTACTTTTCCTTTTTTTTGAATAGAGTATTGGATTTGTAATAGTCTATCCATTATGAAATAAAGGATTGAGTTATCTTTCTATTTTGCGCATCTCTGTTTTGGTGTCGAATACACTACTACTATGATTGACATGATTGATATAAACTCGTCACGCATATCCGAGTATCTTCCACGCTCGGGGCGTGACATTCCCGGCCAAGTACGATAACTCCCGGTAACAACGGTAAAAGTTAATTACAACAGTAACTTTTATTGCCCATTCCACGCAGGGAGGTAAAGGGCTACAAGTGGGGCCCGGGAGGACCGATCCTAGGTTGACGGGCAGCAATCTGGAGATGCGTACGGCACGAACTCGTCCTACTGGTCCTACTCGGCACTATTCCAACTCGGTGCTGCGCCAACTCGGTTGCTGACTCGCTGGACAGCAAACACCGATTTCCAAAGGAGCGTCACCTTCCTGAGATCTTCTGGAGGCGCCGCTTGGACGATGGCGGGATGTCCCTGATCGACACTCTGAAGGGGCAGTCGCTGAAGTTGACATTTGATATTTATTTCTGAATTTTCTCCCGGACTGAGTTGTGTTGGCTGAATTCAGATCTGCTCTCCACACCTTCTTGAAAAGAATTCCTACGACCAGATCCGATGTCAGATTGATGTACAAGAGGTACCGATGGATAGAGGACTCAAATATCTGCAACATATATTTTTGGTGGCTCCATCCACATAACGGATTAAAAATAAAAATGACTGCAAACTGCCTTTTATTTCTGACCTGGACTAACAGACACACAGGGCAGAGATGGATCTGCCTGAAACAGGCCTTTGACCGAGGGCTAAATGATTTTGTTTGACTCAATGAAAATTATGGTGGAAGAAGGTATACGTCAGGAACACTAAGGAATTTTTGTGAATTTTTTACAATTTTCTAAGTAGGTGGGGAAATTGCAACAAGGAGACTCTATCCCGTAGATATGCAAAAAGACAGATTACTGAGAGGACAAACAAAAATACAGGAAAAATACCAAATGGACTCCAAATGACACGATATTTTAACTGAAGGTTAGGGGAGATGGACAGAACAAGCCCTCAAAATTAGAGCTTAATCAGACAACAAGAACCATAGATACAATTTTGGAGGAGAGGTTATGTTCTGATTTGGACAGAACTTCGATGTAACGGCGGTGGCGACGCGACGGCGGCACGAACGGCTGCGGCGGCAGCAGAGGTGAACTCAGAGGGGCTAAGGAGAATGGGTATCACACCCTAGAGGGTAGGAGGAAGAAGGTGAACCAGGGGGAGAGAGGTAAGGGGAGCACCCTTCAAGAGAGCAAATGCCAATTTCTAAAATTTCATATGATTAATTCTACTAAGATTGTGAAATACAAGCTATTTATAATAAATGAAAAAAGACTCTAAATGACCTCAGATCTAGAGTTAGAGAGGGCAAACTAGCGAGTTCAAAAGTTTTTATCCCATGTGGTTTGGAACCACATTAAACTATATTAATGGAAGGGGGGGCGCCCCCTTGACCAATGGGTGTCCAAATTGGACTTTTTGGTCCAATTGTCTCCCATGACTAGTCCAAGCTTCTAGATGTCACCTAAGACCTTTGACCAGCCCCACATGGACCCAAATGATGTCACTTGGACCAATGAGGAAGGAGTGAGGGCCCCCTTGCTGGACCTACTGATAATTTGCACAAAAATCTAAAGAATCAAAGGGAATGACACATTGGCTTATAAAGCCTTACAATTGCGTACATACTTTCCCGAGGATATAAAAGCAAACTAAAAGGACACAAGTGCAAAAATAAAAGTTAGTGCTCGACGTCGATTCCCATCAGCTTGTGCGGCCAAAATGAACGGCTCATAGTTATTCAATTTGGATCTATGATTGACATCAACAATCTCATATATTGCGTTGTTTCGAACTAAATTATGATCAAACCAATGACACTTAAAAAGGAATATATGGTTGTGTTGTCCGAAATACTATAATTCTATGACCTCCTCAAGAATACCATAGTAATTGAGATCATTTTCATTGTATGTACTACCTTTCACGTATTTGCCGCTATTCATCGTAGACTTATTTCATCCATAATCTCTGGTGTGAAATCTATAACCATTCACAAAAAATCCTGGATAGGCATGCGCGACCTTCGAAGGTCCATAACTTATCACCCGGACTCTTTCATCAGTAACAAAACCTTCTTCAACCTATGAATATAAACCACGTTACTTTAAATTGAACTTGCATACACCTCAAGCTTTGTGGAATTGGTAGATTGGCACTTACTTGACCTTTAAGCCATCTGGCAAAATATCTCTCTCGTTCATTTTGAACCTCCAACTCATTAAGGTGTGGACATCGAGTAATTAATTCTAAATCAAATTGCCTGCAATGATGAATGCAACATCATCGTAAATGGGAGGAAGAACGTCAAGATGCTTATAAATTTCAGCACCTGTGGAGTTGATGTAATGCCCTGGATTCTTGTCGAATCTTTATTGGGTCTTTCGGATCCTTTTCGGAGAGTTTCAGATCGCTTTTGTGGGTCCTGAGTTGAGTTTAACGATCCGTGTGGGTTTTTCTCTCGTACTAGTTACGGAACTCTACGGTGAATTTGTTTCTCAGTTCATCAACTCGTGGATGCCACAGTTGTAATGTACTCTTCTAGACGATCGTTTCGACTATTTTTATGTATTTTTCTGAATTAGTCCCTTTTCGGGCTAATTATCAAATTTTCAGAAATTAAGAAAATTCTTAATTTCTTTTTCTTTTTCCTTTTTCTTTCTTCTTCCTCTCTCCTCCCGTTCATTCACGCGCGACCCTCTCTCTCTCCCATTTTCTCTCCTCTCTCGCCCTCCCGGCTCTGGCTGCAGACGGAGGAGGCTCGTGGGCGAGGTGGCGACGGCGTGGGGTCCACGAGGTGCGCGATCGGGTGAGGATCGGATCGGTTATGGCGCGATCCCGAACGGTGGATTCAAAGTCGACGATCGAGCTCGACGTAGTTTTCGGCACGGTTTAGTCGCTTCGGCGCACGGTTTCTTAGGTGGAGGTAGGGAGACGGATCACCACTTCCTCCTGCACATTTTCCCTGCCATCGGCCGAGTTTGGGCTCGTTTAGCCTAAACTGGGGTTTCGTGGGTTTCGTAGGGTTCGCAAAAAACGGCGACGGTTTTTTGATCAGTTGGTATCAATGGACTCCCCGGAATGTCAGCGTTCTAGATCCGCTGATTTCGTGTCGTTTGGTTGTCATTTGGGGCCGATACGAGTCCGGGAACCCCGGTGACTCATTTAGGGTCGATTCGTTGAAATTGCCCGTTTCTCGCCGTTTCTTGGTCGATTCGACTCTCGTTGGAGTCTAAATGTTGTATATCGTTGTTCTGTGACATTATGGATGTTTCCCCTTAGTTTCGGAACGAACGGGGCGTGGAACCGGGCTTTAGGGCTCGGATCCGTCGATTTTCCGCCGTAACCGGTCGACCGCCGCGGGCGGGCCGGTCGACCGGCCGGCGTTCGCAGCGGACGGGTGACCGCATGTCGGTCCAGTCGACCGACCGCCCAGGGCCGATCGACCGACCCTGTTAGGTCGACGGCCCCTAGGGGTTAGGTCGACTGAAATGCAATATTTCTCACCGTTTTGAGTCCCGGTCGGTCCCGTTGAGACCCAATGACCGACCGATGGCCTCGTGAGTGTCCCGGGCACCCTGCGGGTTCCGTGTCCTTATTTCTGGGGTGTCGGGAGGTGCCGAATTACCTCGATTAGTGTGCCCAAGGGCATGCATGTTTCAAGCTTTATGTTACACTCGATCGAGTCATCGTGAGTCGGTGTGAGTGCGGTGGGGTTCACCCGCATGTGAGTGGCCTTCCTTGAGTTCCCGTCTTGAGGGAATGGGCTCGACGGCCTGTGGTCTACCTCGATATTCGTGTTACCGTGGTTTTAGACCTAGTTAAGATTTTATGTCGGTTGGCCTTGGTGGCCCAACCTTCATGCGTTTCTTCGCTGTAGCGTGCCTTCCTTAGGCCGCTACGAGTCGTTTGTCTTTCTTCAGTATCTTAGGGCGGTTAGTGTGGCGGTTATCTCTTGGTCCGCCTAGTCCGTGTAGCGTGTCCGTCATCGACCGCTTGGTGGTTCGTTGGGCAGGTCAGCTAGAGTTGACTGAGTCTAGTGGTTCATCCTTGACTGCTACAGTCGCCTCGTGGCCCTACCCCTGATCGCTAGTGTTCTCATATTTGTGTGCATAGCGGTTTCCTCCTTGACTGCTTGGTTTCCCTAGTAGCTGAATGATGGATCGCTTATGCCCAGAGTGTCATTTCCCGTCAGTTCGATTTCCATATATCTTGAATTGACCTTGTGGTTTTCCATTCCCATGGATATCTTTTGATGTCGTATGAGGGCTAAGACCGTGTTAAGAGGTAGCCAGGAGTTTTCTTGCTTGAAGTAGGATTTTCTTTCCTACTGTAGAATCATCATTGTCGGGGTTCCGGTCAACCCGGGGTGACCCAGTGGTTGAAAGGTAACCTTGTGTGTCTCGGTGGTTATGTCCAGTTCGAGAAGTGGTTCTGGATGCCTCGAGGTATCATCTTACCTCGGTTTGCATGTCTAGGTGTGCTGAGGGTCCTGTTAATCCCTCAGGTCCCCGTGTGTCGTTTTATGCGGTCATTGCATTTTCTCTGGCTTAGGAATAGATAGATTGGGGGCTTGTTCCGCTTGGTACGACGATCTTGACTCTGAGTCGTGAGACTCAAGGATCGTGGTGTTTTCAGGTCTAGTTGCCTTGTCCTGAGTCTGGTGGGGGTCAGGTATGCTACCTCGTGTCCTATGCTTCGTAGTACGTACGACAGTGCTTCCTTGCTAGTCTGTACTCTGGCACTCGTGTTTTGGAGTCAGTGTCTTGTGAGCCTCCACTAGTCATAGCCTTACGACATGTTACGGCGTGTCGGCCCTTATGGCGGGGCAGTTCCCGATATACGGGTTGTAAGCTAGTTTCCGTGGGCCCCCGCTGTATAGTGGCGTCCTGCTGGGTGGGGAAAACTAGCTAGAGGCCTAGCTCTCCAGCAAGAGTCGGTGTGTGCACACGTGGTCAAAGGATTTGGACTGACGCCGACGACGTTCCCCTGTCTAGTCACTCGTTACTATAGTTCCTGTTCTGGTTCAGTGTCTTAGTCTCTATCGTGGTTTGGGCGGCATAGTAGACGAGACGCTTGTAGGCGCAGCATAAGACGTTAGTGGACGCAGCTGGATGTTCTTCTAGTGTGGGGGTACTTCCATCACGTGACACGTGACTCTCGCGTTTCTCGTGCGTTGTGACCTTTCCGGGTCAGCCCTCTTGTGGTCTTGCCCGAGGTCAGTGTTCTGTCCTGTACACGACGTTCTAGTCGTGTGTGTGTGGTTGTGTCTAGAAGAGCGTGCACGACAATTGAGTCGTGTATGCTTTAGGCCGTCTGTGTCTATCTAGGTCTTTTCTAGTCTTGTTGTCTAGTCTCGTAGGCCTTCGTCTTGGGCCTCGTGCTTATCGACAGATCAGTGACTCCTGACTTTGTCAGATTAGAGTTTACCCATCTATTGCTGTTGTTGTTTGGAGTAGCTTAGGGGCCGAGGTTAGTTCGGCAGCCATGTTTTGTTCAGTACAGCTTTTCCCTTTTCTTTTAGTTGCTCTACTCCTTCCGTTTCGGTTCTCTTTTACAGCTTTGTAGTGGTAGTTTTCCTGCTTTGCTACACCTGCTATTTTGTCGTTCCGTGTTACTGCGCGTTTTTCAGTGGGGATCCACGTGACCCCTACTGGGCCAGTGACACGAGGCTCACCCATGCTTTTCAGGTGGGTGGCGTTGTTCTGCTTCTGGGGTTCCTGGTGTGGCGTGTTCGTAGCTGCCAGCGGTACCTGCATCGGGCTTCCCTCGACCTCAGTGTACATCTTTCTTTTCTGTCGGACTGTACTGCTTATCTTTCCTTTGGATTGGACTCTGGTATAATTTTTAACTTTAACTGTTAATTAAAAAGTAATTTTATTTCTGCTACTTTAGCAAACCGATCTAATAAAATTTAATTGCTTGCTGTTATATCTCTGTGGCTTCAATGTACTACATGACAATCCTTTTTCCCTTCGGAGCTTTTCAGCTCTTGGGAGACTTCACGGGTTCCAAGTGGTATCGGGTCTACTCGATAGTCCTATCGGGTATATCCGGTATCCGGGATCCGGGTCGTCACAGCTGGTATCAAAGCATTGTTGTGTGAAGTACATGGGAATCCAAAATATATACAGTTGCCAGAGTCCTGAAAGTCCAGTACAGTCTGCAGCGGGCATTAGGTTTCACGATTCTTTGTCGCTTTGTTTCCGTGTGTTGTCTTGTGCGTGCTGTGTCAGCACTGTGCGAGATGGTTTTGCTCTCGTCAAGATGCGACGGGATGCTCTTTTTCGTCGTGGTGTTTTGTTCGATCGAGCTGTACTTGGTAGAGTTCGCCGATAGGCTTGAATCTACAGTACATTGTCCGAGAATTTTCCATGGTTTGTTCAGGTGGCTGGTGACTTTTTCGAGTTGGTGTGATGGCCGTACACGTTCTTACGTTGTTTTGGTCGTCCCAACTTATGTCTGTGCAGCTCCTGAGATGTTTCGCTTCTGTCAAAGTGCTCGATTAGATTCTCTTGATTGAGAAGATGCTCAGGCGACCTAGGATTTTTCTTCCTGGTGAGCTTCTGTTAGTCGAGCTTGATGCTTCTCATTCCGCTTGGTGGAGTCTTTTTTGAGGTAAGCCTTGGAATTGCTGTCTTGGTGTGACCTTTGTCCTGTGTCTACTTAAGGGTGGACAGTATTTCTTCTGAGCCTGATCTTCTCTTTGTTTTACGGTTGCCTGGCTTTGGACCTAATCTTTGTGTTGAGAGCTGTTGTGCACCGTGTTCGTCGTGCCGTGTCTAGCGGTTGATGTGTTGTGAAGGCTCATTTATTCTTTCAGGACGTAATGGTAAGCTGAGATTAGCCTTTCGTTGTGCTTTGTGCTGAAGCTGGTACTCTTCTTCGTTTGCACTTGGGCGATTTCTAATCGGTTGCTCGCAGGATCAGTACTCGTGGCGTGTTATATTGCAATTTCTTGAATTACGATGGCATTGAGTGTGTGCTGAGATGCGGATGCCAAGGTATTTCTGATGCCTATGTGCGTTGTTTGAGTGCGCAGCGGAAGCGTGCGGGCTGATAACCCACAGGCCGAGGATCGTTGGTTATATGATTCTGGCCGGTCGAGAGAATTGTTCCTTCTCAATGTGACTTCATCTTGGCTTCCTGTGCCTTGATGTTGTCTTTTGTCGCGCTGTTGCTGGAGTTATTCTGGTGTTGGCATTGGCATTTGCGAGGGTTGGGGAATCTGTCGACATTCCATGTTGATTGAGTACCCTCTGTTCTGCATTCCTTCTCTTGGGTGTTGTGCTCTAGAGGTGTGATCGTGGTCCTTGCGATGCATTTCCCGAGATGGTCATTTTCGTTGTCGTGGGTCCGTTCTTGGTGAGCAGTCTGATGCATGACCCGTCCCTTGTGGTCATGTGTTTAGCTATTCTTGTGCCTTGATGTGACCCTGCTTGCAGTGGTGTTCCGTGGTTCTGTGTTCAATACGGAGCCGTAATCCTGCAAGTGTTGCTGTTGTCGTTTTATCGCTATTTCTCTATGATTTTGTCTGTCTGTCTTGGCACTGTGTGGACCAGGTCTTGTCGGTTAGCCTTGCTGTACTCTTCTCTCCCGATAGAGTTAGCTTGCGACTCGATCAGATGTAATGTCTGGCTGAGGACTGACTTGATTGTGCTGGTGGTCCGGTGTTGTCGTTGGCGTCCTGTGTGCCAGGCTTTCGTGGTTGCCTTTGACACTGGAGCCGATGATGTGTCGAGCTGTCAGCTGAGAGGACTATGCTTCCTTATTTAAGTTGATGCTTGCTGTGTCTGTCGTTTTATTTTCCTGATATCTGTTATCGTGGCATGTGTCGTGTCTCCTTTCCTGTGAGACGTAAGCGATGTTGCCTTGTTTCGGAGGTGTCAGACTTGTGTTCACTTGTGCTGTGCTCAATCTAGACCGTGTACTTGTGATTATGGTATGGTAGTGTCCCTCTGAATTGTGTTTCTCGAGATTCGTGCTATTTCAAGTCATGTCTTGGGGTTGTTCTTCCCTGCTTCTCCTTTGCTAGTCCTTAAATTTTGAGGATGAAATTTCTTAAAGGAGGGAAGGATGTAATGGCCTTGATTCTTGTCGGATCTTTATTGGGTCTTTCGGATCCTTTTCGGAGAGTTTCGGATCACTTTTGTGGGTCTTGAGTTGAGTTTAATGATCCGTGTGGGTTTTTCTCTCGTACTAGTTACGGAACCCTACGGTGAGTTTGTTTCTTAGTTCATCGACTCGTAGATGCCGCAGTTGCGATGTACTCTTCGAGACGATCATTTCGGCTATTTTTACGTATTTTTTTGAATTAGTCCATTTTTGGGATAATTATCAAATTTTTAGAAATTAGGAAAATTCATATTTTCTTTTTCTTTTTCCTTTTTCTTTCTTCTTCCTCTCTCCTCCCGTTCATTTGCGCGCAACCCTCTCTCTCTCCCATTTTCTCTCCTCTCTCGCCCTCCCGGCTCTGGCTACAGATGGAGGAGGCCCGTGGGCGAGGTGGCGACAACGTGAGGTCCATGAGGTGTGCGATCGGGCGAGGATAGGATCGGTTTTGGGGCGATCCCGAACGGTGGATTCAAAGCCGACGGTCGAGCTCGCGATGTAGTTTTCGGCGCGGTTTAGTCGCTTCGACACACGGTTTCTTCGGTGGAGGTAGGGAGACGGATCACCACTTCCTCCTCCACGTTTTCCCTACCATTGCATGTCGTTTGGTGCGGAAACGGCCGAGTTTGGCCTCGTTTAGCCTAAACCAGGGTTTCGTAGGGTTCGCCAAAAAACGGCGACGGTTTTTAGATCGGTTGGTATCAATGGACTCCCTGGAATTTTAGCGTTCCAGATCCGCTGATTTCGTGTCGTTTGGTTGTCATTTGGGGCCGGTACGAGTCCGGGAACCCCGGTGACTCATTTAGGGTCAATTCATTGAAATCGCCCGTTTCTCGCCATTTCTTGGTCGATTCGACTCCCGTTGGAGTCTAAATGTTGTATATCATCGTTCTGCGACGTTATGGATGTTTCCCCTTCGTTTCGGAACGAACAGGGCGTGGAACCGGGCTTTAGGGCTCGGATCCATCGATTTTCCGCCGTAACCGGTCGACCGTTCGCAGCGGACAGGTGACCGTGTGTCGGTCCGATCGACCGACCGCCTAGGGCCGGTCGACCGACCCTGTTAGGTAGGCCGGCCCTAGGGGTCAGGTCGATCGAAATGCAATATTTTTCACCGTTTTGATTCCCGATCGGTCCCGTTGAGACCCAATGATCGACATATGGCCTCGTGAGTGTCCCGGGCACCCTGCGGGTTCCATGTCCATGTTTCTGGGGTGTCGGGCGGTGCCCGATTACCTCGATTAGCGTGCCCAAAGGCATGCATGTTTCAAGCTTTGTGTTACGCTCGATCGAGTCACCGTAAGTCGGTGTGAGTGCAGTGGGGTTCCCCTGCATGTGAGTGGCCTTCGTTGAGTTCTCGTCTTGAGGGAAAGGTCTCGACAGCCTATGGTCTACCTCGGTATTCGCGTTGCCGTGGTTTTAGACCTAGTTAAGATTTTATGTCGGTTGGCCTTGGCGGCCCAACCTTCATGCGTTTCTTCACTGTAGCGCGCCTTCCTTAGGCCGCTACGAGTCGTTTGTCTTAGGTCAATATCTTAGGGAGGTTAGTGTGGCGGTTATCTCTTGGTCTGCCTAGTCCATGTAGCGTGTCCGTCATCGACCGCTTGGTGGTTTGTTGGGCAGGTCAGCTGGAGTTAAATGAGTCTAGTGGTTCACCCTTGACCGCTACAGTCGCCATGTGGCCCTACCCCTGACCGCTAGTGTTCTCGTCTCTGTGTGCATAGCGGTTTCCTCCTTGACTGCTTGGTTTCCCTAGCAGCTGAATGATGGATCGCTTATTCCCAGAGTGTCGTTTCCCGTCGTTTCGATTTCCGTATATCTTGGCTTGACCTTGTGGTTTGCTATTCCCATGGATATCTTTTGATGTCCTATGAGGGCTATGACCGTGTTAAGAGGTAGCCAGGAGTTTTCTTGCTTGAAGTAGGATTTTCTTTCCTACTATAGAATCATCATTGTCGGGGTTTCGGTCAACCCGGGGTGACCTAGTGGTTCACAGGTAACCTTGTGTGTCTCGATGGTTCTGTCCAATTTGAGAAGTCGTTCTGGATGCCCCGAGGTACCGTCTTACCTTGCTTTGCATGTCCAGGTGTGCTGAGGGTCCTGTTAATCCCTCAAGTCCCCATGTGTCATTTTACGCGGTCATGTCATTTTCTCTGGCTTAGGAATAGACCGATTGGCAGCTTGTTCCGCTTGGTACGACGATCTTGACTCCGAGTCGTGAGACTCAAGGATCATGGTGTTTTCAGGTCTAGTTGCCTTGTCCTGAGTCCGGTGGCAGTCTGGTATGCTACCTCATGTCCTGTGCTTCGTAGTACGTACGATAGTGCTTCCTTGCCTGTCTGTACTCCGGCACTCATGTTTTGGAGTCTATGTCTTGTGAGCCTCCACTAGTCGTAGCCTTACGACACGATACGGCGTGTCGGCCCTTGTAGCGGGGCAGTTCCCGATATACGGTTTGTAAGCTAGTTTCCGTGGGGGCCTGCTGTACAGTGGCATCCTGCTGGGTGGGGAAAACTAGCTAGAGGCCTGGCTCTCCAGCAATAGTCGGTGTGTGCACACGTGGAAGGGGCTTTGCAGGGGCTTTGCACTGATGCCGACGGGCGTTCCCCTGTCTAGTCACTTGTTACTGTAGTTCCTGTTCTGGTTTAGTGTCTTAGTCTCTGTCGTGGTTTGGGCGGCATAGTAGACGAGACGCTTGTAGGCGCAGCATAAGACGTCAGTGGACACAGCTGGCTGTTCTTCTAGTGAGGGGGTACTTCCGTCACGTGACACGTGACTCTCGCGTTTCTCGTGCGTCGTGACCTTTTCGGGTCAGCCCTCTTGTGGTCTTGCCCGAGGTCAGTGTTCTATCTTGTGCACGACGTTCTAGTCGTGTGTGTGTGGTCATGTCTAGAAGAGCGTGCATGACAATCGAGTCGTGTATGCTTTAGGCCGTCTGTATCTATCTAGGTCTTTTCTAGTCTTATTGTCTGGTCTCGTAGTCCTTCGTCTTGGTCCTCATGCTTGTCGACAGATCGGTGACTCTTGACTTCGTTAGATCAGAGTTTACCCATCTGTTGCTGTTGTTGTTTGGAGTAGCTTAGGGGCCGAGGTTAGTTCTGCAGCCGTGTTTTGTTCAGTACGGCTTTTCCCTTTTCTTTTAGCTGCTCTACTCCTTCCGTTTCGGTTCTATTTTACAGCTTTGTAGTGGTAGTTTTCATGCTTTGCTACACCTGATGTTTTGTCATTCCGTGTTACTACGTATTTTTCAGTGGGGATCCACGTGACCCCTACTAGGCCAGTGACACGAGGCTCACCCCTGCTTTTCAGGTGGGTGGCGTTGTTCTACTTCTGGGGTTCCTAGTGTGGCGTGTTCGTAGCTGCCAGCGGTACCTGCGTCGGGCATCCCCCGACCTTAGTGTACGTCTTTCTTTTCTGTTGGACTGTACTGCTTATCTTTCCTTTGGACTGGACTCTAGTATAATTGTTAACTTTAACTTTTAATTAAAAAGTAATTTTATTTCTTCTACTTTAGCAAACTGATCTAATGAAATTTAATTGCTTACTGTTATATCTCTGTGGCTTCAATGTACTACACGACAATCCTTTTTCCCTTCGGAGCTTTACAGCTCTTGGGAGGCTTCACGGGTTCCAAGTGGTATCAGGTCTACTCGGTAGTCCTATCGGGTATATCCGGTATCCGAGATCCGGGTCTTCATAGTTGAGGACTCACTCAACATAAGGTTCAATCTCAGCACAGTTCATGAGAACATAGATCTCTGCGGCCAAGAACTCTCTATCCTCTAATATGCGATTCGAACAACGTCCGAATGCACGACCTAGATACTTAAATATGGACAATCGGTCAGACGGACCCACCTCTCCTCCATCATCATTACGTGAAGGTTGATTGCAGCGAGTTTGAATTTCGGGTTCGAAGTACAACGAATAGAAGTTCAAATTTTCTTCAATAATATATGCATCGGTAATCGAACCCTCTACTTTAGCCTTGTTGTGAACCTTCACTTTCAGGTCATGCATACACCTATGACAACAATTCATATGACAATGACATACAGTGGCAATGACAGACACATGTAACTACTGCCAATTAATCAGTAAATACATACTGATTACCTCTCAAATGGATACAGCCATCAAAATTGTACCGGTCCTCTAACTTTGGCCTCGTATGGCAAATGGATAATCAGGTGCTCCATGGAATCGAAGAACGCAGGGGGAAATATTTTATCCAACTTGCATACCGTCGTGACCACATTCTGTTCCATAGTTTGCCCGTCCCCAAGTTTGAGTTCTGATGCACATAGAATCCTGAAAAACTGACTCAACTAAGTCAATGCTCCCCATATAGGCTTTGGCAATATGTCACGGAATGCAATGTGCAGAAGTCTCTCCATGAACACATGGCAGTCATGACTTTTTAACCCATATATTTTTCCCTCATTGACATTCACACAACGGGCTATGTTAGACACATATCCATCAGGGAATCTTAATTGCTTCAGCCACTGGCACAGTTCAGTGATCTGTGTGTCTTTCAACACGTAAGCTACTTTAGGTTGCATAACTTTGCCCCGTACCGGCCGTAATTCCAACTCTGGTCATTTGCAAAGTATCTTCAAGTCTGCTCGCGCCTTGGCATTGTCCTTTGTTTTGGCTTTCACGTTCATGATGGTGTTGAACACATTATCAAAGACATTCTTCTCAACATGCATGACGTCCAGGTTGTGCTGTATCAAAAGGGCTGACCAGTAAGGCAATTCCCAGAAGATACTTTTCTTCACCCAATTGTATTCCTCTCCAAATCCACGAAGATGTCGTGTACTACCCGACAATTGCACTATATCTGGTAAGTTTTACACCTCTAATGCCATTTGTCAACCAGACATACGTTCCAAGTCTGCTTCATCCATTTCAACTATGTTCTTAATGAATGAGTCCTTTTACCTTCGGAAAGGATGGTCATTTGATAGAAACCGTTGATGACAATCGAACTAGCATGATTTCTTACCATATTTCAGGACAAAAGATTTGGTATCAGCCATATAGTAAGGACATGCCAACCTCCGTGTGTGCTCCAGCCAGATAGCATTCCATATGCTGGGAAGTCACTTATTATCCACATCAATGCAGCCTTCAAAGTGAAATTTTATTTTCTGTACGCATCATAAGTAACAACTCCATAATTCCATAATCTTTTCAACTCATCAATCAGTGGCCTAAGATATATGTCCAAATTTTTTCCTGGATTTTTTGGACATGGAATCACCAAAGTTAAGAAAATGTTCTCACGCTTCATGCACATGCCAGGCGGAAGGTTGTACAGCGTCATGAAGACTGGCCAACATGAGTAAGACGCTACTGAACCTCCAAATGGGTTGAAGCCGTCTGTGCATAAACCTAACCTAACTTTGCATGACTCGTGACCAAAAGTAGTATAGTTACGACTGAAATGAGCCCAAGCTTCACCGTCGGCGGGATGATTGATTATATCATCTACACGACGTACTCTTTATACGTGCCATATCATATGCTGAGCTGTCTTTGACGATATATACATCCGCTGGATCCTGGGCGTGAGAGGGAAGTATCGCAGTGACTTGTAAGGCACATCCTTCTGCTTTGATTTGTCCCCTCTCTTAGGTTTAAATCTATCATGATGACAAATATCACATGATATTTTATCTACATTATCTACATAATATAGCATACAGTTATTAGGGCATGCATCTATTTTTTGGTATCCAAGCCCTAAATCATTGACCATCTTCTTTGCAAGGTAAAAATTTTCAGGCAGCTTTTCATCCGTAGGTAGCATACTCTTGATAAGGAGGAGCATACGGTCAAAACAACTCTCACTAAGGTGAAATTTAGATTTCAAATTCAACAACTATGAGACAGTAGATAAGAGAGTGTGATTTTCACAACCATCCCATAGCGGCTAATCAGCATCCCGAAGTACCTGATAAAATCTTTCAGCCGACTTGTTTGGTGGTTCTTCGTTGTACACGTGTTCCCCTTGTATATTAAAGTTAGGGCCAGTAGCATCGATTACCATGTCTGCGTAGGTACTTGTGCCGCCAACATTGCCAGGCACATGCGACCAAAAGTCCTCACCGTGACACACCCAATTCATATAACCTTTCATGAACCCTTTCCTGTATAAATGAACTTGCACATCCCATAGCGAAAGAAATTTCTTATTTTTACAGTGTAAACAAGGACACCGAATGTTACCACGCTAGTCCACTGCTGTTGGATGCCCCAATACAAACTGAATAAAACTATCAACTCCATCCTTAAACTCCTCGGACACCACTCCGTCATCTACTCTGTGATTCATCCAAGAACGATCAACTCTAGCCATATTTATCTAACAAATTAAAAAATTCATATCAATATGTCTTATCACTACTTCTAAGAAAATATCGACAACATCTCTCTTAAATGTTGACTATTTTCCACATTTGTACATCCTGTTTGGTCACATATACATCCATATCCACATCCACTTTCACTTCCATATTCACACACCCACGTTGACATCGACATCATATTCTGGAAAAAATCATTATCATACTCGCATTCACATACACATTTTTTCACATATCGGCATCCACACCTGTTTACGAATTTAATTCACATCTAAGCATACTAATCACATATATCATAACAAAAGGCTTGAATGGGCAAAAATGGAACAAAGGGTCATATCCACATTTATGCACACAAATTTATATCCACATCCCTCTTCCCACCCTCCCAATAAAAACAAGGGCTTGGAATTTCATCTGATGTTGTAAGAGTACACCATGTCATAAGGAGAAAAGGTTCGTCTTGTAGACCAGGCATGAAAAGTGAGAGTGTGTGAGAGTTTGTGTCTGCGTGTGTGTGTGTGAGAGTGAGCATGAGAAAGGGCGGGAGCTCACCGCCGCTGCTGGAGGTCACCGCTGCTTCTGCGGCCTCGCTGCTGGTGCTGCCTCATCTCGCCCCTCACCGACGTCCCTGGGTAGCTCCGCCGCGCCTGCCAGCCCTTGCCACTCCGCCGCCCGCCAGTGAGAGATTGAGAGGGGGATGCAGTGGTTGAATGAGGAGGAAGGGGGAAGGACTAAGGAGGACAGGAGCGGGGACATTTTTTCTAATTCTTGTCTCTTTCTATTTGGCGCCATATTTTCATTTGGCGCCATGTTTTCATCCATTCGTTCGTGATTCTTTGTCATTCATCCACGTCTTCTAATAGGATAAAATCTCTCTCAGTAAAAAATATCATTATATCTAAAAAAATATTATTTATTATTTAGAGATCCGAAGATCTGTAATTTAAACATTTTTAACTTTATTATGGCCGATAAGTCAATTATATAAAAAGAAGAGAGAACGTGTTGAAAAGCCTAGCTACCTTGAAAGCCCAACATCGGGGTGCGCGCGAAAAGGTATTCGGAGCTGTATCGGTCACATGTTGACCATTTCCTTATTGTTCCGTGCCCCCCTCAAACTCATGTGTCGTGAATTTACCGTCACGTCTATATTTAATGAATTTTTGAGAGCTAGGGCTCCTTGATAGCGGGGAATATTAATACCACGTGAAAGCACTCAGGATATATAATAGTCAAATATCATTGTATCTTTCATCGATTTTACTCACGAAAGGGCATGTCAATCATGTGTCTGACAATGTGTTCAAGTTCAAAGGCTGCGATGGTCTGGACTAACCGAAGGTGCGCTCCTTCTGATCACTAAGTAGATCGACGATGGTGGGCATTCGATCGGGACTGGCGACCCGCCGTGCCATAAAGGTCGTTCACGATGATAAAAGAGGGGAAAACGTTTGATTAATCGCCACGCCAAGCAATGGGGTTGCATGGCCAATAGGTCGATTCGATTATTTAAAAAGAAGAGAGAACGTGTTGAAAAGCCTAGCTACCTGTGGAACACGCTTTCTCGTTCTCTTCTTTTTTATAGGTATATGAGTATATGTGGATTATTTATTGATTTATTGGCGTGCCAGTCACCGGGGTGACAATTTTATTGTGCGCTCGATCTGACTTTTAATCAGTCGATTGTGAAGTTCGAGTCGGGACCCGAAGTCCGTCATACCATAAAGGCTATGACGTAAATTACGTCCTTCCTAAGAAGGACAACCCTTGATTAAACGCCAAAAATAGGAGGAAGGTAGCGGCAAAAATAAGACTCAAACGAGAGAAACGGTTGGTTCATCAGTAGGGCGTTAAATGGCCTGAGTGAAGCAAGGATACATCAAATGCGGAGCAAATCCAGCGGCATGTCCCCATTACCTTGGACTATGCCAGCTGGGGATAGGAAACCACCCATGCAGCGGCAGGGTGGGATCCATAAAAAGGTCGGGTATATCTAACCCGGAATCCGGATAAGGACCGGTGCAGCATGACACACCCTGTGCAGGCACGATGTCTTATTAATATTCCCCTTCGGAAGACCATCGGAGAACATGCAAGGGCAGAACTCCGTGGGCCAACGGGGTTAGGGCGGAATACCATAGCTATCTGATGAGGTATGTACGAATTTCGACAGCATGTCCCCTTAACTTGGACTATGCCAAGAAAAGATAGGCCATCATCCACGGGAAGCCGGGACGACAACCAAAGGAGAACGGCGCCAGGCCGCGGGGGACATTGCTTGCATTCATATCATCGATTGATGTTCCCTTGGAACCCATCAGAGCAGATGTAATGACATGGCTCTTTAGGTTCATAAGGCTGCAGAGAAATCCGGATCGGGACTAAGAGATGTAGGGGAGGTCCTCCCCATTGCTGTATCTCCTCGGGGCGTATGTGATGGTCTCTGAACATCCTCTAGACAGATGTGTGGAGAGATTAAAGGGATTGGGGGGTGATGGTGTGAAGGTGGATCTTGGCCTAGGTTTTATTGGCCAAAGAAGGAGCCTCGGCGTGGGTTTTATTGGCTGGGGGGAGCTCTCGGCGTGGCTTTTATTGGCCAAGGGGGGCTCTCGGCGTGGCTTTTATTGGCCAAGGGGGGTTCTCGGCGCAGGGGTTCTTGGCGCGCTCGTCACCACGCTGGGAACCTGGCGCCGGGAAGCCCCCGGGCCGGGAAGGCTGTATTGCAAAGGGGTCTTCTTGGACAGTGAATAGGATTGAGGGTTTTATCAACATGCTGAAGGGAAAAGGGGGGAAACCCTCTCGGCCGCATAGCTCTCGGCGTGGCAACGGCCGTGCCGGGAACCATTTACCCAACGCCTGCGCCGGGAAGGTGAAAGGGCTCAAGGCCAGAAAGGGTTTATGGCTTGATTACGATACTCTGTTCTAGAGATTTCTGGGATTTTTGGCTTGGATTGAGGCAGGGTTTGGAGTGCAGAAGGGGATTACATGAAGGTTTCTACTGGAGGGATACCAAGGGAATTGGAAGGCGAAGTCAGTAGATGAAATAAGACCCTCTCACAACGTCCTGTGAAGATTTTTATCTGTTTGCCGCCAGTCGTCTGAGGAGATCAAGAGATGACTGTCTCTGATCACCTGGACAAGCCCAATGGCATCGAGGAAACAAACCAGCGATGGAGGAACGACACAACCCTCGGCACTGGAATTCTGGGCCCTAATCATTCAAGAGTCAGAATGGAGGACCCAGGAGTCGAGGTCATCACTTATCAAAACCTCGTGGGGTTGCATTCATCTGCAGATTAAGCACATATCTCATAACCAGCAGTTCAGGGCACCGAGAGATTGATGTATCTGGTTCCTGAACGGCATAAAGGAGGGGCCTCAAAGGAAAACTCGAATGTATGTGGGGGATCTGCCATCGAGACAGAAGGGGAGAAGAAAACAGAACCCAATAACCCATTAGATGGGGGTAGGGGCCCTATCTTCATTCCTCTTCGAAGAACAGACTCATAGAAACGACTCTGAAACCCGAAGCGTCTGGACTATTGGTCATTCAGATAAAAGATATATACATAGAAAGACAGAGGGCAGAGCTTCGGTTGCCTAATATCCAGCACGGCAACTGTGACATTTCATTTCATCTCATTATCACCACTTACATCAACTGCAAGGCTGAAGCCGAGAAACAGGCAGAGGGGAGGAACGGAGGCAGGCAAGAAAAGAATTCTCGATCATCATATGAATAATCAAAGCACGAGGACATAGACTATTACATACGGAGGAAAATAAAAGAAGAAAATAAACATGGGGGGGGGGGGAGGGTGGAGCATTGACTCCACTCCCTCCCCCGAGCAGCCCACCTGGAGCTTTCTTCTTCTCCTTCTCTTCTTCTTTCTTTTCAGTGGGATCTCTCCTGGTTTTTCTATCTCTCTCTTTTTTTTTCTTCGCTTTGTTCCGCCTTGTTTATATCAAGAGGAAGGGGGTTTTTATAACACCACCTTCCCCCTATCGGCATGGTCATCTCGGCGCACGGTTGATGAGCTTTCGGCGCGCCTTATTCGGAGGCAGTAGGCTTCTCAGCGGCAGCTTCCGCATATGGGTCTTGTTGGGCTCTCGGCGCCACACGGCTGGGCCCATTTAGATCTTTTAGTCTTTTATGCTTCCTCATCAGTAAGCTCGAGCTGTTAAAGCCACTTAATCTGTCCCTTGATTTGTCGGTCCCTCGAGTCCGTCAGGCTAGGCAAAGGCCCATCAATTGGTGAGTTAGCATAGCTTCATCAGAATATTTCTGGAGATTTTCATCAGTCAGTGGACTGCAGTTCTTCATTAGTACTGCCGTCTGAGCGACGACAATACCGGACATCAGCTTGGCCGGGGAGGACCTCAGCCGGGTGGTAACTTTAATGACGTATCTTCCGTAATCCTGGTTTTGTAGGAATCTCCGGGATCTTCATCTCTCACTTAATCTTCCATTATGTCTCATCTCCATTCTCTATTATATTTTAGGTGTCAACAAATGCCCCCCACTTGCAAGTAGCGGGAGTGCAGAATAAATGACACGGTACTTGCAGGTGTTTATATCATTCAGCATCCGAACCCATTTATCAGCTTGGCATTGCTAGTCATCTTTCATTTTGCAGCTTGGAAGCATTATTACTTTGGCACTTCTTTTGACTTCTTTCACTTTATTTGCCTTGTACACCCTTGGCGCGAGCTTCTCGGCGCATGGCCTTTAGGCACAGCCTTCTCGGCGCGTTGCTCTCGGCGCATGTCTTTCGGCGACACCTTCTCGGCGCGCCTTTTGGCTCTCGGCCTGGGGTTCTTGGCGGCACCTTCTCGGCGCGCATTCCGGCCGAAGGGAGCTCTCGGTCTGGGGCTTCTCGGCGCGCTTTTGACCGCGCCGAGAACCTCTTCGCTGGGGCTTCTATTTAAGGCGCCGAAAGCCTCTTTCTTCTCATTTTCTATAGCCTCTTCTCTCTCTTCAGTCTATTTTCCCTTTCTCGACGGTGGCGGCGAGCTCCTCCCCTCCGGCCGTCCAGCCTTCCCCCGTCCCATTAGATTTCGCCCCGGGTAGGACGCTCTTTGGGGATTTAATCCCCTTTTGCTTCGGGATCACCCCCTCTTGGTTGGTGACTCCCTATTCTCCTTGGGCAGACCCCGAATAAGGGGAGATGCTGCTGAAATTTTCAAGGGCTTCATATATATAATAATCCTTACGAAACTGCCTCTTATCTTAGGTCTTTTACTTAACATTTCTTTTTCCTGACTGCAGATATTGCAATGGCTTCCGGCTCTACTGCTGCATCCTCTGGAGCTGTCGGGGCCAGTTCGTCAGCCCAGCCAGATATATCACGGGCCACAGTAAACTGGCTGAACGTGCACAGTCTAGACTTCGGATACGACAAAATCGCTTCCGTTGATGAATCGTCTGATTCTGAAACCGACACGGTGTCAACATCTCGGGTATACTCCACTGGCATGGAAACATGCTTCAGACGGGGCACTGATTATCGTCCGGATTTTCCGAAGGATAAGCACTTGATGCCGTTTATCCGGACTTTCACCGTGGGTGGAATGCGGGACTATCGAATAGCTCGTGTAGTTGAAGCCGCAATTCTGGTCGAGAGAGACAGCCTGAAAGATTCAGTGTATCGTGGGAAGGCTATATATCTTCCCGGGGAGAAGCGTGACTGGGATGCAGTCCTTGGCATATCGGAGCTGGAGCCAGAAAAGAAAATGCTGACCCGGGCCCCGGAGTTCACACCTGCTCGGTGGGATAATGCCAGTGGATGAGTTCATAGGGAGAAGCTCGGCTACGGTCTCTTCCTGGCACCAGTAAAGTGGGGGTACCGCGAAGAGCCTTTTGTGTTGAATTGTTCGGCCGTTCAATTCAAGTATCATTTGGCCGCTGGTTGATTTAGGGATACCAAGATCACTGACGCCCACCTATTTTGAGTAGGAGCAGTGGAGTTTACTGAGTTTGTTCTGAAGGAATATGCCCCTCTGCTGATCAGAGCCGGGGTATATCATAGTGTCTTTGCTTCAGATTTTGATATCCCATATCCCGAGGGTTATGCTGTGGAATGTTTGAAGTGTTCTGCCCTTTATTCAACATATTTTATACAGTAGAGGGTGAGACATCTCTTGACCTCTGGAGTCTATCACAGCTTTTCGGACTGCCTATTGATGGCGAGCCGTATGAAGAAGTCTGCTTGGCAGACTCTGAGAAGGATAGTTCCGATGGTGAAGGCAAGTATTCCCTTGGCTTCTCATACCGGTATCTAATGAAGGCATATCGCTCCATCTGTCTGGCGTACAGTAGAGGGTCCTCCCAAGGCTATCATCCCCGAGAGAAAGGCAGTAAGCTGAGGGTCCGGATAGGGCAGTGGATTCAGTATTTCTTTGACGGCCCCTTGAAATATGCAGACTTCCCTTCCATGGGTCCGACGGCCAGCAAGCAGATAAGGACTCCTCGCTATAAGTTAGAGCTGCCATCTTCATTGCGCCGTGCAAGCAGAGGTGGTCCCAACCCAGCAGGTGTAGACCCCATCACACATTGCGCGGCTTACTTCACATTCTGGCTGTGCACTTTCGCTCTCCCTCAAGGGGACGAGACAATCATCCGGCCAGAAGCTATATACCCGGCCTGTCAGATGGCCTGGGGAATGAGGCTATCGCTCTGCCCGGTGGCCTTGTGTTTAATCTATAAATCTTTGGGAGATTTGTACAAGCATCGGACTCCCCGTTCTTTGAGGACTGTGGGTCCTTTTCATTTTTTCAATGCCTGGGTCTGCAGTTTATTTCTTGAATTGGCTCCCAGAACTTTGCAGGCAGATACGGTATTGCCCAGAATGATTGAGTTTGCCAGTGCTGAACCTGGTCCTTTCTATGATCAGCTATTCAAAATAAGGGGCCGACTAATAAAGGTGCCGGTGGATGCCCCTGGCAGCATTCATTTCTGGAGCTTGGCGGAAGGTTCAGCTCCTTTGATTCATTCTCAGAGAGAGTGCAAGCTGGAAGAGGTAGAGACCTATGTCCATCCTGTCTCAGGGCTTAATACTGCTCGCTCTATTCTGGAGCCGGAGCTGGTCAGATGGGCCATGGCCATTCGGCCTAGTGTCTTAGTTTTCAGAAAGGGTGGTCTGCTTCTTCTGGAACCATACTATCCATTCCGCTTTGGGCGGAACTTTGGTTACGACCAGCATATCCCTACATCAAGCGCTCAATTTCCCCTGGATAGCCGGGCTAAGCATTGGTCCGCCATTGTCGGCGATGGCCGATTGTGGTGGGATTTCTATCATCGCCAGAATGGCGCAGTCTTCAGAGTTCCCACCGTTTCCAACCGTGTACCCCGGGTAACATCAGAATACATCAAATGGTGGAACATTCGAACCAGCTTTTACAGGGATAGTAGAGGTGCATTCTGGGATGTGGCCGAGCGTTCCTTTTTGAAACAACAGCCCGGACCAGTGTTTGACATCCCCGAGGCCAACCTGAAGAGGCTTTATTCACAGCACCAAAGGGAGGCGGAGAAATATCTGGCCCAGCGTCGGGCTTTGAAGGAAACAGATTCCGACCCGCCTGCTCCTGTCTTTGCTGCTATCAACGAGGACACTTTCATGCAGAGCTTGAAACATCTGTGCCGTGTGGGGGGCGCTCGTTTGGAGGCGCAACAATACCCATTTCCTGTCAAAGAGCCGCTCCCGACAGTAGTCCCTCGGAGGGGTCCGACAGATAGATTTCATCCATATAGGACGTTTGTGCGTCGGGAGGACAGGACTCAGACGTACTACAAGCAAACGTCTTGGCTGTTCATTCTGCTGAACTTACATGGGTTGTCTGCGGAAAGCCCGCTAGCTGGCATCTTGAATAAGCCGCTGTTCATCTCCTTTCATTATGTCGACGGTTGGGGCATGGACCACCTTGACTTATTTCGATGCCTTGACTCACGTGGTCATAGTGATCTAGCAGCTTTAGTGGAGAAATGCCAGATATTTGGTGATGTCTGCTGGCTTATCAAGGAGGCTGCTTCCCGCTCCAAGGAGGTAGCTTATCTGTACTGGCCGCTCTCTGTCTTTTATGATGGCCCAACAGGTATGATCTTTTCTTTTCTGACTGTAGTGCTTTCTGATAAATATTTAAGCTCTGCATTCACTGACCTCATTACTTCTCTGCCGTCTTCAACAGACAGGCCGGATATAAAGCGCCAGGGGCTATACAGAAAGATCATTGCGCAGGTTGAGAAGCCTACTTATTTTGAAGTCCCTGCAGCAGCACCGGCTACCACTCCCCTGCCTCCTGGCAAGAAGAGAAAGGTTTCTGCGGTCAAGGCTGCAGTCGGGAAGGCTAGGAAGGCCAAGAAGGCTCATGCTCAACAGTCGGCTTCGGTAGCGATGGACACTAGGACCCCTCTCCCTGATATTCCCTCATTTGATGAGTTCGAATCTCAAAGGGAGGCTGCTCAGACATCTGTTTAGGGTAACATCAATAGCCTGCAGTTGCATCGTTCATCCTCTTTTGCTGGATTTCAAAGAAGTCCTTGAATCTGACCCCTCCCTTTTGCACAGCCCAAGAGCCAGTTGTGGCATCTTCTATGGTGGAGACCAGGCTGCCTTCTCCCACGCCGGCTAGTGAGGCAGAGGGTGAGCATGCCTTTTTCATCTTTTTCTGCATATTTCAATTACTTTTCATTGTCCCTCTCACAAGCTTTTCCCTATAGTGACGGTCGGGGAGGAGACTGAAATTACGGGAGAGGCTGGCGATATCACTCAGCCACAGGAGGGTCATAAGACCCAGACGAAACAGGGCCTCGTCCCTGTGAGGCGTATAGTTACCCGGTCTTCTTCCAGGCAGACGTTAGAAATGGTGGTCCCGCCCGTGGATAGTGTAGAAATCTCCTCTAGTAGCTCCGCGACCGCTTCTGAGGCAGATGGAGAAGAAGCAGGTTTCAGCGAGAGCGAGACAGAGGGTGTTTCCAAATCAGAGGCCCCATCCGCATGCACCACCATTGTCCCATTATTCACCCCCTCCAAGTTGCTGGTGCTATCTCCTGAGGAGGAATTACAAGAAGAGTTCGCCGGCTTGGATACCGAGGCAGATATAACTCCTCCTTTTGTTGCTTCAGCAGCGGGACTTTCTTCTCCTCTGCACTTCTTTGAGGATATTGACATTACATTAGAAGTGAGTCTCTTTTCTTCTCCACATTGTTTCCCATTTTTATCTGCTGCTTGATGCTGTATTGATCTGTTCACAGGAATCCCCTGTTGCAAGCCCGGTGATGACTGCAGCCTTTGAAGCCACTCTATCTGACGCCTTGGCCATTGTTCCTGCTTCGACAGTAGCCTGGGCAGGCGTTCCTGAGATAATCCGCCCTGTGCCTGTGAGGGTGCAGTCCTCTACGGACTTAGCATTATTGGACTTGAGGACTTCGGGGGAAAGCCCGGCTCTCATCAAGGTCCTGGATTTCAGAGCTGAGATGGACCCAATTAGGGGTTCCGCCTTTATACCGGCCGCAGTGCTGACCATTGCGCCTGAATCGGCAATTCCCATAACATCAATCATGGAGAGTGAACCCTTGCCTCTTCGGGCTGTGACCCCTGCAGCCTTGACATTGAAGGAACTGGCTGTTGCAGCGGGGGTGGAAGAAGGAGAGATAACCGTTACAGAAATTGGAGTATTGTCTATAACTGCCCCGGAATCTATCTCCATACTTTCAGAATCTGAGGAGGAGGTACCCTGCGAAGAGGGTGTTGAAGGTTCGGGTATTGCATTAGAGACCCAGGAAGCAACCATTCCGGCACTTACTGGAGTTACCCCCGCGAGCATCCAAACGGTGACCCTCGAGGAGATGGAGGTGGAAGGTCCCTCGGCTTCGTCAGAGGTTGTGGAGAGAGCTCAGTTGGCGCCTTCGGCAGACCTCCCGTCTTCTTCTTCTCAGCCAGATATCACCCTATGGGCAGACATTGATAGTGAAGTAACCTTTGAAGTGGCTCCACTTCCCTTTCCTGGCTTTGCTTCACCTGAGAGTTTTGTCTGGCAACATCTGGACATGTTGCGCCAGCTAGTGGAATCCCAGCCCGGACTAACTTATCCGCAGTTGAAGGAGATAGCCGAGCGTTTCACCGCCGATTTACAGGCAATGGGTTGTCCTCTAGAGATATGGACCCAGCGGGTTCTATTGCTGTTAAAATTTGTACATCGCTGGGATTTCTTGGCGCACATTATGTCTGACAGACTGGCAGCTTTGAAGTTGCAAAGGATGGAGTGCAAATCCGAGCTAGAAAAATTGAACTTTACTCTTCAAGAGCGACAGTGCCAACTGCAGTCTCTGGCGCGGCGGGAGCAGTTCGTGCACGACCGCATAGCCATTCTGGAGGCTGAACTGTCTGGACTCCGAGCTGAGCTGCCGCAGATAACAACTTCCCGGCCGCGGCTCGAGGAAGAAGCAGCGCTATTGGAGGGGCAGGTGGCATCCTTTCGGGACGAGTCCGTTCGATTGCAGGAGGAGGAAGCTCGACTTCATGAACTAGGGGCCGCCCCCTATGTGGGTCTTCTGGCCTTTGAAGACATCTTCCGGCGGCCATGAATCATTTCTTTTCTTTTTTCTTTTGTCTTCTATTGCGATACAATGTCTCTTCGGGGACCTTCTATGTACTCCCTTTTTTAATGAAAAGGACTCTTTGGCTCTATATGTATCCATCCCCTCCTTTCTCTTTTTTTTTTCTTTTGCATGTGGTTTTATCACTGTGGGAAGTGGGGCAGTGGTTTTAGCAGTCCTTCATGCGAATGACTTGTACTAGGCAGGAGAGCATCCACCCCTTCATAGAAAGGATGGGGGACTCGCTCCACCGCGTGACGGCATCCAAGGAGGTGTTTAAACCGAATTCTGTTGGTAGCAGCAAACGTCCTTCTTGGCCATATGTGCTGCGGGGGAGACAACTTGCAGGAATATGAATAAAGAAGTTCCATCAGAGTAGACGTAAGGTCTAGACTGGGCAGAGGTTATAGTAGGCAGGACATTTAAAATGTGTATAGTTTTCATCAGGACAGACGTAGGGTCTGAACTGGATAAGATTTCATCATTGATCGGGCGAGGTGCCGGTCGATCAATAGCTGGTTCCATCATCGATATCGGGACCATATCGATGCAAGGGAGCTTCATAGGTTTCATCAGAATAGACGAAAGGTCCAAACTGATAGGATTTCATCATTGATCGGGCGAGGTGCCGATCGATCAATAGTTGATTTCATCATCGATATTGGGTTTATATCGACGCAAAGAAACTGTTATAAGTTTCATCAGAATAGACGAAAGGTCTAAACTGGTAGGGTTTCATCATTGATCGGGCGAGGAGCCGGTCGATCAACAGTTGGTTTCATCATCGATATTGGGTTTATATAGATGCAAAGAGTCTCATAGGTTTCATCAGTATAGATGTAAGGTCTAAACCGAACAGAGGATTTCATCATTGATCGGGCGAGGTACCGGTCGATCAACGGTGGGACGTATGTAAGGGTGTAGGTCTCGTCAGGATAGACGTAAGGTCTATTCCAGCAGGTTTTATGGCGGGTGGGACTTTGCCAAGAAATACGTAGGTTTCATCAGGACAGACGTGAGGTCTGAGCTGGACATGCTTTATCAGAATGGTGATGGGTTTCATTGTCGGTGGGACATAAAGAGATATGTAGATCTAGTCGGAACAGACGTAAGGTCTAAACCGGACCGGTTTCTTTGCCGATCGGGCGGCGGGCCCGTCGGCCAAAGGTGGGTTTCATCATCGGTATTGGGTTTATACCAATGCAAAGGAATTCATAGGTTCCATCAGGATAAACGTAAGGTCTAAACTGGACATGTCTTATCATTGATCGGGCGGGGTGCCGGTCGATCAACGGTGAGTTTCACCATGGTGGTACTTTGGATAGGGTGAATGAGGGTCTCATCAGTATAGACGTAGGGTCTATACTGAGTGGGTTTAATCGTTGATCGGACAAGGTGCCGGCCGATCGACGAGGAGTTTATGGTGGGAGACGAGGCTTTCTTTGGGTTACCACATTACCGACCCAAGTGCCCTTTCGGGTTTTCACCGGAGCCAACCCCCTCTTGCTTTTGCCCACGCGCCCTTTCGGGTTTTCACATGGCGGGGTACCCGATTTTGCCTGCAGTGCCCTTTCAGGTTTTCACCACAGCTGGGTTTTGGCCATTTTTGCCCTTTTCCAGAACGCCTGAACAAGCCTGGTGGGGTATCTCTATTTTTAACCCCATTTTGTCTCTTCTTTTTCTTCTTCCCTTTTTCTTTTTTCTTTTCTTCTCTCTCTTTTTTTTTAGAGAGTGACAGGTCAGAATGTTATTATATCACGATAAGGGGTGACTTGGCTAGGGTCGAGTGCCGCTAGATCAAGGAAGGGTAGCTTGGCTAGGGCGGAGTGCCGTTAAACCAAGAAAAAGGTAGCTTGGCCAGGGCGGTGTGCCGCCAGACCAAGAAAAGAGGGTAGCTCGGTTAGGGCGGAGTGCCGCTAAACCAAGAAAAAGGTAGCTTGGCCAGGGCGGCGTGCTGCCAGACCAAGAAAGAGGGTAGCTTGGCTAGGGCGGAGTGCCGCTAAACTAAGGAAGAGTAGCTCGGTTAGGGCGAGTGCCGTTAAACCAAGAAAAAGGTAGCTTGGCCAGGGTGATGTGCCGCTAGACCAAGGAAGAGTAGCTCGGTTAGGGCAGAGTGCCGCTAAACCAAGGAAAAGGTAGCTTGGCCAGGGCGGTGTGCCGCTAGACCAAGGAAGAGTAGCTCGGTTAGGGCGGAGTGCCGCTAAACCAAGCAAGGTAGATCGGTTAGGGCGGAGTGCCGCTAAACCAAGAAAAGGGGTAGCTTGGCTAGGGCGGGGTGCCGCTAAACCAAGGAAGGTAGCTCGGTTAGGGCGGAGTGCTATTAAACCAAGAAAAAGGTAGCTTGGCCAGGGCGGCGTGCTGCCAGACCAAGAAAGAGGGTAGCTTGGCTAGGGCGGAGTGCCGCTAAACCAAGGAAGAGTAGCTCGGTTAGGGCGGAGTGCCGTTAAACCAAGAAAAAGGTAGCTTGGCCAGGGCGGTGTGCCGCTAGACCAAGGAAGAGGGCAGCTTGGTTAGGGCGGAGTGCCGCTAAACCAAGGAGGAGTAGCTTTTGTCCGATTACTCGGGGAATGTTGGTTGTGCAGCATGATAAAGCTTTAGGTGTCTACCGTTGAGTGGCGAGGATCGGATTTCCCCTCGATGGTTAACAACCATGTAGGCCCCTCCTTCGTAGACCCTCTGTATCACATAAGGGCCCTCCCAATTAGCATTTAGCTTTCCTTTTGGGTTGGACGCCATGACTTCTTTTTTCTTGACCATGACGAGGTCACCTTTCTTAAATTCTCGTCCTTTTACGAGTTTGTTGAATGCAGTGGCCATGCGGGCCTGATACATTTGGATATTCTTCTGAGCTTGGAGGCGCTTTCCTTCCAATTCAACCAATTCTTCTAACCTTCTTTCAGCATTGGTTTGTTCGCCACGGGCCAGGTCATATTGGACTGCCACTCTGAGTGACGGGACTTCCAGCTCTAGTGGAACCACTGCCTCCGAGCCGTATACCAATGAGTATGGTGAGCACCCTGTAGGTGTCTTGAAGACGGTGCGGTATGCCCACAGAGCTTCATACATTTTCTCTTCCAAGTCCTTTTTATTAGAACCAACGACCTTGGCCAGCAAGGTGCAGAGAGTCTTGTTAAAAGCTTCTGCCAATCCGTTTGCCTGCGGATTGTAAGGAGTGGAAGTCCTCCATTCGATCTTATACTTTTCGGCAAGCCGATAGACTTTCTGATTTCTGAAATGACTTCCATTGTCAGATATTATTCGGTTGGGGATCCCGAACCGGAAGATGATGTTCAGCTTGATGAATCTGGCGACCAGTTCACCAGTCACTTCTCTTAATGCTATAGCCTCCGCCCATCTGGAGAAGTAATCTGTTATGGCTAGTATGTACTTATGTCCGGCCGAGGAAGTCGGCAGTGGACCGACTACATCAGTTCCCCATTGCGCAAACGGCCAACTGGGAACTGTAGGATGCAGAGTCGTAGGAGGCCTTCGAGGCACAGTAGCATGCTCCTGGCATTTCTGGCATGATTTTGCAAATTTACAGCAGTCTTCAAACATGGTGGGCTAATAGTAGCCCAGCTTCTTGATTTCTATCTTCATCTTAGGACCAGCCTGGTGGGCACCTGCTGTCCCAGCATGTACTTCTTTCATCGCTTGCCAAGCTTCCTCAGTGGACAGGCAGCGGAGTAGAATCTTCTTGCGCGCATCCGCCATTATTCGGAACGGAGTCCCATTTCTGAATTCATAAGAATCTTTGATTCTCAAGAGTTTCATCTTCTCTTCTCTTTTATGCGGTAGCTGTTGGTGCAGGAACCACTGTAGCAAGTGCTGTCTCCAATCAGATGCCTGTTCTGTGCTAACAGTAGCGACTTCTTCTTCTTCGGGGCACCCTTCTAGCATACTGGGGACTCACCACCGGTTCATAACAACAATGTTCAGTGTCTCATTTGGCGGGACTGCTAGTGAGCTGGCTAGCTTTGCCAGTGCATCAGCTTGGGCATTATGTCCACGGCCCACATGCCTGAGCTCAATATGATAGAATTTCGCCATGAGGCTCACAGCCTTTTGGTGATAGGGATTCAGTTCTGGCTTTCGCACTTCGAACTCCCCTTGGATTTGCTTTATCACCAACATCGAATCCCCGAATACCTGAAGCATTTGGATACCCATGTTGAGGCTGATGTGGAGTCCGATTATCAGAGCTTCATATTCGGCTTCATTATTGGTGCAGGGCTTGTTTATAGAACAGGAAGTATGCACAACCTCCCCTTCCGGTGATCTCAGCACAATACCGGCTCCGGCCCGCATTCTGGTCTTTCCATCGGAGTCTGCCTCTGTTCTGGATGCTCCATCAAAGAATAACTGCCACATAGCTTACTGAGCCTGGCAGGCTTCGAGCGTCTCATCATCGGGTAATTCAGTCCCTAGCATATCATTTTCTGGCACAGGATGTTCTGCGAAGAAATCAGCCATGGCCTGTCCTTTTATCGCCCTCTGGGGTGTATAGGTGATATCGAATTCCATCAGAATTACTGCCCATTTGCCCAACCGACCCTTCAGTACTGGCTGAGTCAATATATATTTGAGCGGATCTGCTGCAGATATCAATTTGACTTCATGTGACAACATATAGTGTCGGAGCTTTTTGACAGCAAAGACCAGTGCCAAGCAGGTCTTTTCTATGTAGCTATAACTTTCTTCAGTTCTAATCAGCCTCCTACTTAGGTAGTACAAGGCCTGTTCTCTGCCTTCTTCATTTATCTGTGCCAGCATTGCCCCCAGGGAACAGTGTGTGGCTGCAATGTACAGTATTAAAGGTCTGCCTTTAATAGGTGCCCCCAGCACTGGAGGGGTCTTGAGATATTCTTTCAGCTTCTCAAAAGCTTCCTGACAGCCATCGTCCTAGAGGAACGGTACATCTTTCATCATGAGCATGTGAAAGGGGTGGCATCTTCCCGATAGATTCGATATAAATCATCGGATGTAGGCCAGACGCCCTTGCAGGGATCTCAACTCGTGCAGATTCCTTGGTGGAGGGAGCTCCTGGATAGCTTTAATCTTGAACGGGTCGATTTCAATGCCCCTATGACGGACAATAAACCCGAGGAATTTTCCACTGGACACACCGAAGGCGCATTTCATAGGGTTCATTTTGAGCTCATATTTGCGCAACCTCTGGAACACCATCCTCAGGTCTTGCAAATGGTCTTCTCTTTTGCTGGTTTTCACCACCAGATCGTCAATGTAGCACTCTACTTTCTTGAAGAGCAAATCATCAAAGATCTTTGTCATGGCTCTTTGATAGGTAGCGTCGGCATTCTTGAGGCCGAACGACATCCTTTTGTAGTGGAATATCCCCTTCGGGGTGCGGAATGCAGTGTGCACTCTATCTTCTTCAGCAATCCAGATCTGGTTGTATCCAGATGACCCATCCATAAATGATAGGGCCTCATGGCCAGTAGTTGCATCGATCATCACCTCAGTGATTGGCACTGGGAAATCATCTTTCGGGCAAGCCTTATTAAGGTCCCGAAAATCAACCCATATTCTGATCTGCCCATTCTTCTTCTTCACGGGCACTATATTGGCCAGCCATGTAGTATACTGGTTTTCTTTGACAAAGCCTACATCAATCAGCTTGTCAACCTCTTTGTTAATCTGTTTTATCAGTTCAGGACACATTCTCCTGGAAGGCTGCTTTACAGGGTTAGCCTCTAGGTTTATTGCCAATCTATGCTGCGCCACATCAGAACTCAGTCCCGGCATTTCATCATATATCCATGCAAAGCAGTTTCGGAATTCCTTCAAAAACTGTATATACTGTTCCCTGGTAGCTGGCTCCAGCAGTGCACTGAGGAATGTCGGCCTTGGCTCATCTGCGGTTCCCAGATTTATTTCCACAAGCTCATCGACGGTGGCCTGACCTCCATCTTCGACCTCGGGCGGGGCTTCTTGCAAGTCAATGAAGCCTCCCGGGATATAATCTTCTTCAGTTTCATGATTTTCTGTTTCATCATATTGGTCATCAGCGGGTGCTGGCTCATCATATACGGCCAAAATTGTTGTATTCTGCTCAGTGTGCCCCGAGGACGTAACTGGATCAGCAGAAAACTTAAAGACGGAGTCTTCCGCCCTTAGAGGCTCTTCTGATGTAGACTCCCTTGAGAGATCATCATTCTGTAGAGCCCGGACTTCTTCCAGGATGCGCTCAAACTCCAAGCATTCCCTCAGCTCTTTGGCTGCTTGGTCTTCATCCGGGGTTCCCGTGTCAAACTTTGCTTCAGCATGGAACAGATCTTTTTTGGAAGGTAGGTCTTCCCAGCACCAATCTTTCTTTGTTTCATCAGACATTCCCGTCCCTGGTTGATTGTCTGGGGCTTCATTGTCTGTTATGGACTGATAAATGATTTCTTCATCTTTCGAAGGGTACGGGTCGTAGCCCACCCCAGGGGAATCTTCATGCTGGTAGAAGGTAGAGATGACATCCACCTTGGCCTCATAGTATTCTTGTAAAGTATAGCCCAGTCTTGGGTGCTGTGTGATCTTCCTCAATTCTTTATTATCTCGAGGCGGATCCCATAACTCCTTGAATGCTTTCTTCTGGGTGGCAGACTATAGCGATGGCATCTGCATCTTAGAGAACATCTGCGAAACCCGTCGGGTAGTATAGTCCAAGCCCGTAATCGGCACCATCTGGTTTGCAGCCTCTTCAGGGACCATGCAGTCTTGATCATCTTCCTCGACTGACTCCCCAGCGTAGAATATGGTAGGAGGTTCGCAGAAGCGAGGGACTTTCATAGTCTTCAGTGGTAGCACCGTCTGGTATTCAAGGCTGACGATGGGTTTAAATAAACCCTGCGGCACCTCCACTTGTGTGTACTTTTCTTTCATTTCTTCATTGATATCATCCGGGTGAATGTTAGGAGGGGTGATCCGAGCAAAGTCATCGGCATAAGAGATGTGAGCTACCTCATGCTTTTTAATATAGCCCTTTGGTGGCGGTGGAGACCAATCTCTTGCCTTCGTCGCCGGCTTTTTCTGTCTGACCACAGCCTCTTTCTCTTCACCCTTTCGCGACACCTCCGTGTAGTAGGACGCATCGAGCATATGGCACTCGAATACTTCGAAGGGATGCAGATCTGCAAACACCCTCTCTTCTTTTCCTTCATGGCAGTATTTGATGCACTGATGTAGCGTGGATGGCACTATCTGATATTCATGCAGCCACGGTCTCCCCAACAGGGCCTTATACGTGGTATTGGAATCGATCACATAAAATCGTACCACGGTAGTGAGGTCGCCCAATGTGAGGTTGAAATCAGCCACCCCAAGAGGTGTTTCACATTTCTGGTTGAACCCTGCAATTTTCATATCTCTGACCCTGGTAAGCTGCAGATCAAAGTAATATTTATGATAGATGCGGTATGGGAGGATGTTCACAGCAGCCCCGGGATCTATCAGTATCCTGCTCAGTGGCTGACAGTTCAGGGAACCCTTCATATACAACGGCCTATTATGACCGGAATTCAGGATTAGCATATCATCTTCCGTGAATGTGATCGATGGCCCAGAATTCACTTCCGTTAAGAGTGCTTCATATTGTGCCGGCGATTGCAAGGCATCCACAATTGCTTGGCGGGCTTTTTCACTCAGAGAGAGGATTTCCCAGATGGAGAACATGGTAGGAAGCTTCTTCAGCATCTTCATGATTCGACTGCCTACCCGGACATTAGACAGTCTCATTTCTTCTGCCCATCGGGGTCTTGGAGGTTCATGTGGTGCCTGTGGCCTTTGCTGCCTAGTCCCAGTTTCATTCTCTTCCCCTATTTCCCGGGAGGCTTCTTCTGTAGCAACAACCCCTGGCTTTGCTAGAGGGTCACTTCCTTCATTTTTTTCATGCTGCTTCTGCTTCCTAACTGCAGTCTGCTGGCATTTATTGCTTTTAGCTGGAGCAGTGTGAGCCAATTGCTCATTCTCCAAACTGGACAAGAATTCCAGGAACGAAGGAGCTTCTTCTTTCTCTTGGTACAAGCTGGCAGGGGGAGGAACCTGGACACCTCGTACCTCTGGTTCTGGGATCTGGTAGGGTTGCTCCCCTCTGAATATAATGTTATGATTAGCTGGTGGTGGGCGCCCCCATCTTTTCCCAGAATGTGTTGCATGGGCTGAGGTAGAGGCCTCAGCATGGTTGGCTTCTAGCGGGGCATTTGATGCTTCAGCCTCATCATCCTCCCCGGGCAAGGAAAAGAGCACTGACAGGGTGTTACATTGTACTGTCGTGACTTTCTTTCCCTTTTTGGACCTGGGCCGTCTCTTCTTCCTCTGGGAATTTGGCTTTCCCAGCTCCTGCCCCCAGAAGGGCTCAGTCTCATCTTTTCTTTGTTCTGCCTCTGGCTGCTCTTCAATTTTCAATTCTTCGAGCTGCTCCCAGAGTATACAGTCTTTTACCAGCAGGTGTTTGGGCTTTTTCTGCTCATATTCATCGAGCTCATTGATATACTACTGTAGACGCCTGGCTGCAGGACTTACTTCTTTGTGTGCGGGTAGGGGAGTTTGTCTCCTCCGGTTGTGAGTAGGGATCCGGATGACTGGCCCGGTCTCAGCTGTGCGCCATACTGGCTTTACTGGAGGCGGTTCAGGCCTTGGTGTGACACCTCGAATAATCACCCCGCTGGCGTTGGCTGCGGGAGTTTTCCTTCTATTCTTTATGGGTTTCGTCTGCCATCCCTCCTGATCCTTCAGTGGGGTGAGGAAACAAGCTTCATAGGTATGCCTGGTACATTCCTCAACGTCTTCCTTAGGCAGCTGCTGGTAAACTGAGATCATATTGGCGGCCATTCTCCAGGGCGGAGGCTCATGTGGATGAGGCGGCTTTACCTGATAATCTCCCAGCTGCAGCTCACCCTTTTTAACCATTCCTTCCATGATATCTTTGAAGACATAACAATCCTCAATTGCGTGCCCCAGCACACGGTGAAATGGACAGAACAACATATCACCTTTCTTTGCCGCATCCTCGGGTCTCTTCGGCTCAGGCAATGTTACCTTGTTGAACTTATATGCCCAGTTAAATAGTGCTGCCGTCTTCTCCTTTGGAAAAGAGTAAGCCTTCTTCATCTTGTCTCTTAGAGAGACCTTGTCTTTTCTTTCTGCTGCACCCTCAGGCGGGGGAGCTTCATCTGCCCCCTTCTTCCCTTTCTGCTGCTCGAAGGTTCTAAAATCGACGGTGTTGGCCTCAGAATGTGATGGTCGTCGATCATTAGATTTACCTTTCAGTACATTGGGAACGTTGGCGGTTGGACGTTTGGACAAGAACGTCTCAACCTCCGCCACTATATTATTTAATCGGTCAAATGTTCTGACATCTGCACCGATCATCTTTTCTAGCACCTCTCTCCTGAGGCTCTGTTTACATATCTGCACTGCATCTTCTTGATGGGGGGGTCTTCTGCATCTCATGGCTAAGTTCCTCCATCTTTTGATGTAGTCCAGTGCAGTTTCATCTTGCTTCTGCCTGGTTGCATATAGCTCTGCTATTGTGATTTCTCTTTCAGTGACATGAAATCTGTCGCAGAAATTTCTCTGCATATCAGGCCAATCAGCCACCGATCCAGCTGGCAGGCTTGAATACCATTCAAAGGCTAACCCAGTAAGGGATGAGCCAAAGAACTTAAGCAGATAAGCTTCGTCGACTGCCAGGTCACCCATGATTGTGGTGTAGTAAGCTATGTGCTCTCTGGGGGAGCCCTGGCCATTAAATTTCTCGAACTTAGGCGGCTTACTGACGCCTGGAGGTAGTCTCTTAGCAGCATATTGGGGAGGATATGGCACCTTGTACACATCATAGGTACTAACATCATCGCCAGTCTTCTCAGACAGCTTCATCTCCACAATTCTTTCAATCATCAGCTTGTGGGCTACGGCTGGATCTATGTCTTCTGGGAAGAAGTGAGCTTGTTGCTGACTATGAGGAGTTGTCATCACAGTGGCGCGCAAGGTGGGCGCGGTAGGCTGTGTCTGAGACGCAGAGGGCTGAGCTACTGTTTGCTGTGGAACAGGTTGGCTCGGCGCTTTGCCCTTATCAGCCAGGAGAGGATTAGCTGGGATAGCCGTCTCTGTTGAGCTGGAAGTATGCCCGACAAGCTCGACTTGCTTGGAGACCGGTGTAGCTTCATGTCTCTCATTGAGCTGTCTTCTGAGAGCATTGATCTCCTGCTGGTATCTTCTGAACATCATCTGGATCATGGGGTCCAGGGTGGACGGGATCTGTATATCTTCTGAAGTCCCTTCAGCATCATCAATGAAGGGATTATCTCCCTCTTCCGCTCTCACCACATTAACCGTCATAGTGGTGATCTTGCAGGCTTCACCATTAGTCTTCATTTTATCTTTTGCCGCCTGGCCTCTTCTTGTGACAGGCTCGGGTCTGGTTGCCAGCCTGAGTAGCTCGTCCGGTTGAGTTGGTAGCATGTCTTGCCTCCTGACAAGTCCAGCCATATTACAGGTGAAGATCTGCATCTTTCCCTTTTGCCTGTAGACTTTTCTTTTTGCCTGGTCGGGATATTTGAGTCGGTCAAAGACCGATATTCTTTCTTCAGGTTCTCCCCCACACAGGTCTTCTTTCCCATATCCGGCCCTGCGGCCTTCCCCATAATCATTGGAATCGGAGGAGGAGACTTCGAGCATCACTTCTTGAAGGGTTTCTTCCTCTTCTTCATCCACGGTGCCCAGGGCACGGGATAATCTTTGCTGACCGAGGGCAGAATTCCCCAGGTAGTGGAAGTAGTCTTGAGCCACTTGCTTCATCTCTTCTTGATTGTGCCTTTGTGGCTCTGATTGGAGCATCAGTCTTTCCTGGCCTCTTTGCTGATGAGCCAGTCTTGCCACCTGAGCATTCAGATGCGCGGCTTTGGAATATCTAAATATATCAGCCTGTCTGGCACAGGCTCTTGGTCTTCTTGGAATGGCAGCAGCGACTGGTTCGCTTGTTCCCATTCTTTCTTCTTTCTCAAATCTTCTGTCGCCATCCTGGCAGTAGTTGGCAGCAGCATCATAGTTCTTCCTTTGCCATCTTCTGCCCCCAGCCCTGGGATGGGGGACCGAGAGGTCTTGCTTCTGCTCATATTTTCTGCCCCTCATCCTGGGGCGAACAGTGGTCAGATTTCTTTCTTCATTTTCTTTCTCATCTTTCTTACCCCAAGCCCTCGGGTAAACAGCAGCATCATCTCTTATGTCTTTTCCTTCTCTTCTTCTGCTTTCTGCCCTGAAGCGGACAACAGCATCCTCAGTAGCTTTCCCCTTATCTCGAGTTGGGGCCCAGCTCTGAATCTTCTTTGGTCGCCATACCTGTTTATATCTTGCTGGCTTGGGCGCCAGCGGCTTCCTCTCATCAGTTTCCCCGTTGGCCCTCCTGGTGGCCAGAACTTGGAACTTGTTGTCGATTTGGACGGTCGGGACAATCCTGTCCGGCCGGACTTCTCTCGGGCGACCGTTGAGGTTCACCCTAACGTCACCCATCATCATCGTCCTCCCAGAATTTGAGAGACGACGGTCGGCAGCAGCATACCGGCTCCTCCGGTTAGTTCTTTTCTTCATTTGGGCAGCAGCGGGGACCGTGTCCCTCCTTTGAACATGGTGAACATAGCAGGCGATGGTTGTCGAGGTCGTCCTCTCTGGTAAGCTACCCTTGTTATCAGTAGTCTTCATCGGGGCACTTGCAGCAGTGCCTTGCTCGTTGTTGTCGACCTGCAGAAGGTCGGTGAAGACGAGGCCCAGGCAGTTGGGCAGTCCGACAGCAGGGGGCATCAACCCGAATGACAACGGTACCGCCAGGTAACCCTCTCGGACATGCACATGGATCGGTTGTTGGTCGAAGCACACGGACATGAGTCCAGTAGTCATTGTAGCTTCCTGGAAATAAGGAAAGCGCACAGAATCAGAAATTTGAGGGGGGCCTGCTGGGCCTCCTATTTTTGACGTAGAGATGAAGGGAGACTCTGTCCCACCGGGCGTGCCAGACTTGTGGAACGCGCTTTCTCGTTCTCTTCTTTTTTATAGGTATATGAGTATATGTGGATTATTTATTGATTTATTGGCGTGCCAGTCACCGGGGTGACAATTTTATTGTGCGCTCGATCTGACTTTTAATCAGTCGATTGTGAAGTTTGAGTCGGGACCCGAAGTCCGTCATACCATAAAGGCTATGACGTAAATTACGTCCTTCCTAAGAAGGACAACCCTTGATTAAACGCCAAAAATAGGAGGAAGGTAGCGGCAAAAATAAGACTCAAACGAGAGAAACGGTTGGTTCATCAGCAGGGCGTTAAATGGCCTGAGTGAAGCAAGGATACATCAAATGCGGAGCAAATCCAGCGGCATGTCCCCATTACCTTGGACTATGCCAGCTGGGGATAGGAAACCACCCATGCAGCGGCAGGGTGGGATCCATAAAAAGGTCGGGTATATCTAACCCAGAATCCGGATAAGGACTGGTGCAGCATGACACACCCTGTGCAGGCGCGATGTCTTATTAATATTCCCCTTCGGAAGACCATCGGAGAACATGCAAGGGCAGAACTCCGTGGGCCAACGGGGTTAGGGCGGAATACCATAGCTATCTGATGAGGTATGTACGAATTTCGACAGCATGTCCCCTTAACTTGGACTATGCCAAGAAAAGATAGGCCATCATCCACGGGAAGCCGGGACGACAACCAAAGGAGAACGGCGCCAGGCCGCGGGGGACATTGCTTGCATTCATATCATCGATTGATGTTCCCTTGGAACCCATCAGAGCACATGTAATGACATGGCTCTTTAGGTTCATAAGGCTGCAGAGAAATCCGGATCAGGACTAAGAGATGTAGGGGAGGTCCTCCCCATTGCTGTATCTCCTCGGGGCGTATGTGATGGTCTCTGAACATCCTCTAGACAGATGTGTGGAGAGATTAAAGGGATTGGGGGGTGATGGTGCGAAGGTGGATCTTGGCCTGGGTTTTATTGGCCAAAGAAGGAGCCTCGGCGTGGGTTTTATTGGCCGGGGGGGGGCTCTCGGCGTGGCTTTTATTGGCCAAGGGGGGTTCTCGGCGTGGCTTTTATTGGCCAAGGGGGGTTCTCGGCGCAGGGGTTCTCGGCGTGATCGTCACCGCTCCGGGAACCTGGCGCCGGGAAGCCCCGGGGCCGGGAAGGCTGTATTGCAAAGGGGTCTTCTTGGACAGTGAACAGGATTGAGGGTTTTATCAACATGCTGAAGGGAAAAGGGGGGAAACCCTCTCGGCCGCATAGCTCTCGGCGTGGCAACGGCCGCGCCGGGAACCATTTACCCAACGCCTGCGCCGGGAAGGTGAAAGGGCTCAAGGCCAGAAAGGGTTTATGGCTTGATTACGATACTCTGTTCTAGAGATTTCTGGGATTTTTGGCTTGGATTGAGGCAGGGTTTGGAGTGCAGAAGGGGATTACATGAAGGTTTCTGCTGGAGGGATACCAAGGGAATTGGAAGGCGAAGTTAGTAGATGAAATAAGACCCTCTCACAACGTCCTGTGAAGATTTTTATCTGTTTGCCGCCAGCCGTCTGAGGAGATCAAGAGATGACTGTCTCTGATCACCTGGACAAGCCCAATGGCATCGAGGAAACAAACCAGCGATGGAGGAACGACACAACCCTCGGCACTGGAATTCTGGGCCCTAATCATTCAAGAGTCAGAATGGAGGACCCAGGAGTCGAGGTCATCACTTATCAGAACCTCGTGGGGTTGCATTCATCTGCAGATTAAGCACATATCTCATAACCAGCAGTTCAGGGCACCGAGAGATTGATGTATCTGGTTCCTGAACGGCATAAAGGAGGGGCCTCGAAGGAAAACTCGAATGTATGTGGGGGATCTGCCATCGAGACAGGAGGGGAGAAGAAAACAGAACCCAATAACCCATTAGATGGGGGTAGGGGCCCTATCTTCATTCCTCTTCGAAGAACAGACTCATAGAAATGACTCTGAAACCCGAAGCGTCTGGACTATTGGTCATTCAGATAAAAGATATATACATAGAAAGACAGAGGGCAGAGCTTCGGTTGCCTAATATCCGGCACGGCAACTGTGACATTTCATTTCATCTCATTATCACCACTTACATCAACTGCAAGGCTGAAGCCGAGAAACAGGCAGAGGGGAGGAATGGAGGCAGGCAAGAAAAGAATTCTCGGTCATCATATGATTAATCAAAGCACGAGGACATAGACTATTACATACGGAGGAAAATAAAAGAAGAAAATAAACATGGGGGGGGGGAGGGTGGAGCATTGACTCCACTCCCTCCCCCGAGCAGCCCACCTGGAGCTTTCTTCTTCTCCTTCTCTTCTTCTTTCTTTTCAGTGGGATCTCTCTTTGTTTTTCTATCTCTCTTCTTTTTTTTTTCTTCGCTTTGTTCCGCCTTTTTTATCTCGAGAGGAAGGGGGTTTTTATAACACCACCTTCCCCCCTATCGGCATGGTCATCTCGGCGCACGGTTGATGAGCTCCCGGCACGCCTTATTCGGAGGCAGTAGGCTTCTCGACGGCAGCTTCCGCATATGGGTCTTGGTGGGCTCTCGGCGCCACACGGCTGGGCCCATTTAGATCTTTTAGTCTTTTATGCTTCCTCATCAGTAAGCTCGAGCTGTTAAAGCCGCTTAATCTATCCCTTGATTTGTCGGTCCCTCGAGTTCGTCAGGCTAGGCGAAGGCCCATCAATTGGTGAGTTAGCATAGCTTCATCAGAATATTTCTGGGGATTTTCATCAGTCAGTGGAATGCAGTTCTTCATCAGTACTGCCGTCTGAGCGACGACAATACCGGACATCAGCTTGGCCGGGGAGGACCTCAGCCGGGTGGTAGCTTTAATGACGTATCTTCCGTAATCCTGGTTTTGTAGGAATCTCTGGGATCTTCATCTCTCACTTAATCTTCCATTATGTCTCATCTCCATTCTCTATTATATTTTAGGTGTCAACACTACCTATAAAGGCCCACAGCGGGGTGCGCGTGAAAAGGTATTCAGAGCCGTATCGGTCACATGTTGTGACCATTTCCTTATTATTTCGTGCCCCCCTCAAACTCATGTGTCATGAATTTACCGTCACATCTTTATATAATGAATTTTCGGGAGCTAGGGCTCCTCGATTGCGGGAAATATTAATGCCAAGTGGAAGTCAAATATCATTGTATCTTTCATCGATTTTACTCATGATAGGGCGTGCCAATCACGTGTCTGACAATGTGTTCAAGTTCCAAGGCTGGGATGGTCTGGACTAACCGAAGGTGCGCTCCTTCTGATCACTAAGCAGATCGACGATGGTGGGTATTCGGTAGAGACTGGCGACCCGCCGTGCCATAAAGGTCATTCACGATGATAAAAGAGGGGAAAATGTTTGATTAATCACCACGCCAAGCAATGGGGCTGCATGGTCGATAAGTCGATTCGATTATATAAAAAGAAGAGAGAACATGGTGAAAAGCCTAGTTACCTTGAAAGCCCGACATCGAGGTGCGCGCAAAAAGGTATTTAGAGCGGTATCGGTCACATGTTGACCATTTCCTTATTATTCTGTGCCCCCCTGAATCTCATGTGCCGTGAATTTACTGTCACGTCTATATATCGCCAACATTTCGGGAGATATGGCTCCTCGATCGTGGGGAATATTAATGCCATATGGAAGCAATCAATGACTTGTCACTCCATCCTTGAGTCACGCGCACATCATTCGGGGTAAGTGTGGCCGTCCCTGTCGAACCGGTCATCCCGGCCACAGCTCGAGACGGGATGGTACATTGCGTACCGATACGGAAAACTATAATATATATATATATATATATAATGGAATGAATTAAACTATTTGAAATGACATTTTGTATCATTTGGTTAATTGTTCGACCGTTTAAACGGGTTTCTCCGGGTTCGAATCTTAGCTTCAGCATAAGGTTTTCGTAAATTTCTTGAATATAACTTATTCAAAAAAGTAAATGAATACACGGCAGAACTCTGTTTTCGAACCCGGTACGTCACGATTAACAACGATACACTAAACGGACTTAGTCTAATGCCCCGCTCTACGTCTCAAGTGCTGAGCCATTCTTCTCCCTTGCAAGCTCACTCTTTGTCTTAACGGCTAATTGTCAGACTTAACATCTATTTGTCACCCTTCCGTGCTGCAACATTGCCATCGCGCTAACTCATTTTTCACCCTTAGCGACTTATTTGTAGCTGTTGTCTTACAAATTTTCACCGTTGTTCCCACATTTGTCACCCTTAACATCCATTTGCTAGCCTTATATATCTCTTTGTCACTGAGATCATCTTCATTTGTCACCCTTAGGAGAGTATTTGTTACCTTCAGTCTTCTTCCGTTGTTCTTCCACGTTTATCATTTTCTGTGTCCACTGTCACTGGCCGAAGCTTGACCATGCTTTGACTGGACGTCAACAGTTGCAAAATCTTGACTTTGACTATTGACTTTGCCTAAAGTATTGGTGCATTCGGTCAACATAAAGTTGAAGTTATTTGTCACCCTGTTCTAGTGAGCACGTCTCTTTCTCCTCAACTTCCTCTTGTTCTTTTTCACCTTCAGCTTCCTTCTCACTTTTTACCAATGTGAAGTTATTTGTTACCCCAGTTGAGCATTTGTCACCCGTACTCACCTAATTGTCACCACTAAACGCCAAAAACTACCGCCCTTACTCAGCTACCTGAAAGCCGCGCATCGGGATTGTCTCTATTGAGCCTTATTTGTCACCGTTAGCAGGGTATTGTTTACCCTTGCTAACCCATTGTCACCCGTGTAGACACATTTTTCGCCCTTAACCTCCAATTGGCCTACGTGGAAAACGGGACATGTCGGCCACGCGTGGGTGTTGTTCGCGTATTGCTGTCGATCCAACACCGCAGGCCACATCAACAGAAATGATGATGCCGAAGGGCCAAACTGGACCTCGAAACTAAAAATCCCCAATTCCTTATATACCCTTGCCGCCATGTCTCGCCTCTTACGAAACCTACGAGAAGGCGGTTTGTCTCTCCATCGTGCTCAGCGTCTCATCTTCCTCACAGTGCCTTTTGCGACCTCTCTGTCATGGAGCCAAAGAAGACACCCATGCAACGCTCTGTCCACCGTAAAGTGGATGTCCCACCTGCATCTCAGGACATTGTACCGGTTCCTACAGCCGAAGAAGAAACGTTTGAGGAACCTATGGTTTCTAAGGCCTCCACTTCAGGACGACAAGTTAAAGGTACTGTGGTTCCTTATCTCCCTTACATATCTATTTGCCCCCCCCTATCGACCTATTTATTTGTCACGCTTATCTACCTATTTGTGTCAGATTTAGACCTACATGTCATCGTATTTCATACATTTGTCACCCTTAAGCACATATTTGCCACACCTAAACTCCCTTGTCTATATATACATTTGTCACCCGTGTCTTACTGTTAATATTTTTTTATATTTATTGATCTGTCAATTAATTAATTTAATTTCTTGTTTACACATTAATTTTTTGAATCTAGTGAACACGCGGGTCATCTGGGCCCGGTGTTCTATGGACATTTACATGAAGGATAGGGATCAGATGGCATTTTGGGAATGCCACAAGTCATTGATGAGGACCACACCCTTTGGTCCATATGTTGACAATGCTTCTCGCGTATTCTTCACCATGACACTATTCGAGGAGATTATTTGCGCCCATAGTGGAGGAAATTACTTCCGTATGGGTAGTAAGGAGGTCGCATTCAGTGTGGAAGATGTGGGCATAATTTTAGGAATATCTTGCTCCGGTCAGCCGGTTCAATATTATGGATCCGCGAAGCAGAAGTCGAAGTTGCATAATCGATTTGGATTTGCAGCAACATTTGACCAGAAGAAAGTGTGCTCTCTCATCCAGCAAATTGTTGGGTCCGATGAAGAGCAGGATGTGGCCGACACTGTCTGGCTGTGGATTGTACTCATGTTCTCCACTTTCCTTTGCCCACGGTCGGCAACTTCTTGTCCACAAAAGATGCTGTCATGCTTAGATGACATTGAGAGAGTTTCATATTACAATTGAGCAGCCGCTGTGCAACAGGTAACGATGCACAAGTTTGAGGAATTAGTGTCGGCGGTCCAGAAACGGCGGTCAGGTACAATTGACCGTGCTAAGAGAAGAGCCGGGAATGCATCCGAGGCCTATACCCCCATATTTGGTTGTTCTGCCGCACTTGCTGTAAGTTTTTTTATTTTTGTTGTGTAATAATGTGTAAATCATTAATTCTACTGCATTGTAAAATAACTTGATATATTTCATATTACAGGTCTGGTTTTTTTAGCACACGCGGGTGCGGCAGCCAGTAAGGCAGGTGGCATTTTCCCGACTATTTAGGTGGGGGACATTTGTAGATAGGAAATTAAAATTCTCCATTGGATCCCTGCGAGACCAACATGTATCATGAGTACTAAAATTAACTTCTTCTTCGTAATTCAACATTAATGAGTAACCGAAGTGATGTGGTTTGAAATGCAGGTGATCGAAGAGCTCCTTGTTGAGTCAAGTGAAAGAGTGAGGGTGTACGATGAAACGATGATGACCAGACCCAGCCACCATTATACATCCTCATCAGAGAGATACATGCCTGTGCTACAGGATATTGCCGCTACATTGAAGATCCAGTAGCGGCTACTTGAGGAAATGAGGGCCTTCTATCTGACTAGTGTGGAAGGGGCTCACATTCCCGCTGATGCAGCACCTCTTGGCCCCATCGAACAGGCGACATATAATGGCAAGTGACCGCAGCCACCCCCTGGAGAGGAAGTGCAGGGGGCTGAAAATGTTGAGGAAAATATCTATCAAACTTTGGTGGACATTGCCGCCGATGTCCCAGCTCCAAGGCCCCTTCCACAAATTACGGATGATACCGTGCCATGTGAGGTAGCTCCTGAAGAGGATGTGCAAGGTGATATTGAAGGTCAGGTGGAGGCGACCAATGGGCATGGTGACCGTCGTCCAGGTGTCTTTTGTCAGTCCTTTCATGAACGGGATGAGAAGCCCGTGAGGAAAAGGCGGGTACCTCCAAAGAAAATAGGACGGGGGAAGAAGAAGGTGAGTTTGTGTTGTTCCTACTTCTTACAATATAGAATCTAAGATTGGTACATTGGCATACATGTAGAAGGGAGATGAAGCCGACGAGATCGGAATGCTCCTATAGAATACTGATTGGATCTGCAAAGGTCGGCTGAATCCGAAAGATAACAACGCTGTGAATGAATTCATTGTTGCTTGTGCCTCGGGGGATATTGAGTAAGTTGTCCTCTTATACTTTCTGTATTTATCTTGATTTGTCTTACTCTGACTACCAATAACTAAATTTTTGTCCAATATAGTGACGCCATATTTTCATTAGAGAACGGAATTGTTTTGAGACGTCGTCATGTCATTGATCTATTATACGGCCGGATGATAGATGATACGATACTCTCTTTCATTAATTGTGCAATTTTACGCCTCGCCCTACCCTGAACATGTGTTTCTACTGCTAATAGAATCATGATTGTTAATTTATAGGTGATCGACACCATGATGTACCTCCTCAAATCAAGACGCAATGAATCTGACATCTTTCATTAGTGGGTTTATTTTCCCACCATTTTAGTGAATCACATCAACGTCATCCTAGAGGCCGACTCTGCAAAATCAAACAGATTGTTGGAGTGCGCCTTCGAGAATGTTGAATTAACCGAACTGCAGAAGAACAAATATTTATTCTTCGTGTTACACTCATCAAATCACTAGCATCTACTTGCTGTTGACACGGAGAATCACTGCTTTGTCTCATAAAATTTCATGAGAGGCATGGCCATCCATGATGCCACTACAAGAAAATGGGTACTTTTTCTTATCCATGTACCTGTATTAATGATATCTTTAATGTGTCTTTTAGTTATTCCTTAATACTATCAAATATTTCATTTGTAGGCTGTAGTTGTACGGGGGTTTATGAACAACTATGGGCAATTCAAGGGAGTTGAGAATTGGGAACTTATATTCGACAACGAATGTCCCCAACAGGAGGATCGAAGCCTCAACTGTGCCATTTATGTACTAAAATATGATAATGAATTGTCAAACAAGATGGAGACATCATGGGCATTTAATGAGGGTGATTGTAATATGATTAGAGCCCGGTTTGGGGCCCAACTCATTAACTTTGGAAATAGAAGATCTTAAACAATTTCACGTCTCAAACCTCAGAATGTGACATACCTGTGTTGATTGATATTTCTTTTTTCATACATTTTGATCTTCAAAGTTTCATATGTTTTAATGCCGTTAATGTGTGCTTGATAATGTGTATTCATGAATATCAATGAGTTTTATGAAGATAGATTCAAGTTTGGTTAAGGAACTGGGCTGAAATGTGAAAAGATGAAGGCTTTACTTGCATAAGTGTCGACTAGAGTGGAATGAAGACATGCACCGACCTCAGAGACTAGAATGTGAATGTGCACCAACCTGATAGTGCTATGTGCACAGACCTTATGTTTCTATCGCTAACGCATGTGCACAGACCTTATGCCTATCTCTAACACATGTGCATCGACCTTACATGCTATCGCTAACACATGTGCACCGACCTGACCTTGCAAAATGCAAATGTGCACAGACCTTATGCCTTAGCCATTTGTCACCGCTAGTTGTGCATTTGTTACCACTAATGTGCCATTTGTCACCCTTACCACATATTTATCACTCTTACCACATGACTACATGAGCAGCCGTTGCCTTCTCTTCTCTTCATTACCTACTTGGCTTTGTCTGGGGAGCATAGTGGGGACTAGTCTATTCATTGACCTTGAACTTTGACTGGGACTTCATAACTGTTCAACAAAAAGTTGAGCTTGGCTGGAGACTTCTTTGACTTGCGTTGACCTTGACCAGTCAACATTGACTATCTTGGCATTGACCAATTCCCTTCGTTGTTCTTCTGATTGCTATAGAAACTCTTGATACAGTGTTCATATTTTTGTCCTCCTGTGAACTTGACTCCTTCTTTTAGCTCCTTCTGCTTTTCATTTGTTAGCTCTAGAATCTATTTTTCACCCTTACCAGTGTATTTGGCTACTATGTAGATCTAGTTGTCACCACTGATAGGGTATTTGCACCCTTATCCACTGGCTTCATGCATCGACGTTGAGGTTTTCACAATTTAAACGCTGCAGGCTATTTGTCAGACTTACGCAGCTATTTGTCACTGCTATCGGACATTTGTCAGCACTAGGCAACTATTTGTCACCCTTATACTCCCCGTCGCCACTGACCTGTCGTAAAACCGTGGTATAAATCGGGGTACCCCATGTGGGTTACGTAACACCCTTATCCTCCTTTCTCCACTCGCGAAACCCTCGACGCCGTGCTCCACCATCGCACTCTCGCTGCTGCTTCACTACGCTAGTCTTGGTGTATCTTTTTGCCTTCGCCATCACAGTGGATGTGCATTCCCAGGGCCAACGTCAACGACGATCGTCACGGTAGCTTGCAACGTCAGAAGGGTGGTTGGGGAACCTAATTACGCCTACACCCTCCCTTGTCCAATCACCTCTGCAATACGCTCCGATCGAGTGACAATCATTCGGCTAGGGTTCCTGACGTTCCCCTTTTTTCTGCTCCCGAGGGGCTGTGTTACCACCTCCATTGCAGCGATGTGTTAAATCGACACACCAATCCCCCCCGTCTCCTCTGCGTCCTCCTCTCGGTCCCTTGTCGTCATTGGTTCCTGCTGCAGATGCCCTCTTCCTTTTTTTATTCGTCAGGGAATTGAGGTTCAAAAAATGGGAAGGTATAAATGCTATGTAGTGTGGGTTGGTCGCAAACCCGGTTTATATTATAGTTGGCCCCAATGCTTTGTCCAAGTGAATGGATACCTTGGAGCTCGTTATAAGGGTTTTCACTCGGTAGAGGAAGCACATGCTGCTATAAATGGGGTTGGCAATAGCAGTCATGCGTATGTTGATCATCCTCAACTTACATATCATGCAAGTCTCGGACCTGACTATGATTCAAGGAACCAGGCACTACGCCAGCAGACGACTACACAAATGTCAAATGTGCCTTGTATTGTTGTTGTTATATTATGTACTCTAGTAGTGTTGCTCCTCTTCATATTAGTTGCTTTGTTATTACTGTTGTTGTCTGTGTAGGGAAATAATGTACTAGACATTTTACTCATTGTCAACGACTTGGCTTGATCCCACCGTAAATTAGTAGAACTAGAGGTAAATCTCATTTCTTGATCTTACATGAGTTTAATCAGTGTCGTTTGATGACTAGGAAAGCTTCAGATCTGTATTGGTAGAGTTAGGAAATCAATACATGGTTAAACCCTTCAAACGAACTTGAGTTTCTTCAAGTTTCACTGTCATGAGCTATTTGTCACCGTTACAGAGTTATTTGTCACTGCTACCGGCTATTTGTCACTTAGAACATCTATTTGTCACCCTTATCGCTAGCCAGCCGTCGCCTTTGTTTCGCTACAAAACAAACCTTTTGCTTCTGTTATCCATCAAACCTTTTACTTATGTTATCCATTTATACACAACCTACACAACTCAACATAAAACACACATCCCCCGATGTAATCAACACAACATATAAATCAATGAATAAAATAAATTGCAATTATATTATATCAAATGTGTCATTTTTTACAATTACAATTACAAATCAACAGATATCCGTTGGATCATCCTCAACCATCACCAGTTGCAGAAGAATCCCCTCTCTCAGACGACTCCTCTTGCCCAACAACCAACTCTGCAGTGTCACCCTCGTCTGATTGAAAAGTTTTGGCACTAGAATACTCTGAGACAACAATTTTTTAGAATACTCGCTCCATACAAACCATAATTTTGAAATAAGCTCTTTTCTGAAGCTGGTATCATGATCTCTCTCTTCCGGAGAATCAACATCGACCAGCCTGTATGTGTAAACCTTCCTCATCTGTCTTGGTTTAAAAGTACGAACAATAGCTTTGGTATCTCGCCAAGCCATTGGTCCTGCTTTTAGACCAGGATAGACGAGGAAGGTTTACACATATAGGCTGGTCGCTGCTGATTCTTTGGAAGAGAGAGATCATGATACCTGCTTTAGAAAAGAGCTTATTTCAAAATTGTGATTTGAATGGAGCAAGTATTCTAAAAAATTTTGACAGCATCTCCCTTAAAAATTTTTGACAACATTCTCCAGTTTTTAACATCCTAAAAAAATATATTAAACAAAATATAAATACATCTAACATGTGAACTGAGATGAAATTAGGAATCATGACATGAGGGATTAAACCCTGGCAGTCACACCTTGGATGTGATGTTATAGAGGCCCTGCGCGGGCGGCGGTGGCGGAATGGTGATGGGCGATCGAAGATGGCGGCTGCAGCAGTGCTAGACGGCAACTAGTGGGCGGGTCTGGCAGGAACACCGGTCGGCTGCCACGGCACGGCACCGGAGGGGCAGCGGTGCTCTACCGGCGTGGCTGCAAGGGGAAGCGTGACGGTGGGCTAGTCGGCACTCACGTCCATGCTGGTTCGCGGAGGAGAGGGAGGGTGCGCAGGGCACTCGTGGGCACACGGGGACAAGGTGGCGATGGTCTGCAGCGAGGGGGGAAAAGCAATGGATGGGGGAAAAAAATGGCTTCTAAGGGTAAGAAATACGTCGTAAGGGTGACAAATAGGTCGTAAGGGTGACAAATACTTCTAAGGGTTAGAAATAGGTCCTAAGGGTGACAACTAGCTTCTAAGGGTACTAAATGGGTGTCTAAATGTGAAAAATAGCCCGTAGTGGTGACAAATGAAAGAGACATAGCAAGAGAGTGAGAGAGGGGCATTAACAAATAGAAAAAATGGTGGCTCCTTGCACACGTCTCATCCTCCTACAGTCCTGGTGCTGTCAACTACTCTTGAGTTGAGGTTTTTAATTTTATTTATGGCAGTGGAAGATCTAAAGTCGGTGGAAGACGAAGTGTCTCTCCCAACTAAAGGTTGGTTTTAATTTTACTAAAGGCAGTGGAAGACCTAAAGTCGGTGGAAGACGAAGTGTCTCTCCCAACTAAATGCTGGTTTTAATTTTACAAGTCAAATTGTTAAAATAGGCCAATTATTATAATTTCGGGAAGTGTAACAATCTTTCATCTTATCATATTTTTTATATTTTATATTAGAAAAATTATATTTTATAATATATTATTTACATATATATATCGTATGATATATAATATAATAGTATGAACAGATATTTTATTAAATGAATATTATAATATTTGTTTTCACTCCGATTCAAATTTGAATATTATCTGTATCTGAAAAAATAAATACTATTTAGAATATTATCTGCTAATTAATACGGATTCGAATTCGAATATTATCCAGCTAAACTATTGATATATTTGTATTTATTTTTGTTATTTATTACACACGAGAGGAAAAGCAAGGGATGGGGGAAAAACAAATGACTTCTAAGGGTAAGAAATACGTCGTAAGGGTAACAAATAGGTCCTAAGGGTGGCAAATAGCTTCTAAGGGTAATACATGGGTGTCTAAACGTGAAAAATAGCCTGTAGTGGTGACAAATGAAAGAGACAGAGCGAGAGAGAGAGAGAGAGAGAGAGAGAGAGAGAGAGAGAGAGAGAGAGAGAGAGAGAGAGAGAGGCATTAACAAACAGAACAAATGGTGGCTCCTGGAAGTAGTCTCAACCTCCTGCAATCCTGCACTCATATGGAGGTCAGTGCATGTTTGCATGTAAGCACATAAGGTCGGTGCACATGTTCAGTGTTGCATTTCAGGTCAATGCACATGAACAAAATGCTGCATGCAAAGGTCGGTGCACATTGTCACTGTTGCACACTAAGGTCTGAGCATATGTGCATGAGTGCACACTAAGGTCTGAGCATATGTGCAATTTTAAATGTAAGCATATGTGCAATGTTAGGTCTGAACATATGAAAGGCAGGTTGAGTTAGAAAGACAGGTAGAGTTTAATCAGTGTTGTTTGATGATTAGGAAAGCTTCAGATTCGTGTTGGTAGAGTTAGGATCGCTAGGACACGGTTAAATCCTTCAAATGAACTTGAGTTTCTTCAAGTTTCACTGCTATGAGCTATTTGTCACCATTACAGAGCTATTTGTCACTTCTAATGGCTATGTGTCACTCATAACGAGCTATTTGTCACCCTTATTGCTCGTTAGGCGTCGCCTTTGTTTCGCTTCATCACATATTGTGACTTCTGTTATCCATTTATCACCCTTACGAGACATTTGTCAGCCTTGAAACCTATTTGTCACCACTGATGACTATTTGTCACCACTATGCGGTGTTCGCCGTTGCAGTATCTCTCTCTGGCCTCTCTTCTGCTATGCGGTTGATGTATCTGGACAAAAGGAACCTCGGTCCAAGCGATCTCATGATCGGTAAAAAGGAAGGACTGAGAGTCAGAAAAATTGGGGGAGATGGAACGATCTTCGCGGTCCCGCCACTTCGATTTCCACAAAGTTGGGGAGGCACGAACACTTTTTTGCCCTCTGGGGGTTTCGTCTCCTTCATATAAATAGAGACTCTATGGGGAACATGAAGGACATCCTGAGTTCCTTTGGTGGTCAAAGACACTCTCGTGAAGATGTCGTCGTTTGAGAAGTCAGTTCCCGCCAAACATCTGTGCTTCCGAAAGGAAGCCCTATCGGTGCCGGACCATCCATCAGGGGAAAGCAGCGATGGCGATGTTTTAGAGGAATACAAGCAGGGGTACCTACAAGGGTGGCGGGACGCCTTGGCGAAGGTGGACCACCTATTTTGTAACAAGGGGGTGTCGAGCCTCCAACCTGATAGGTTCTGTCCCAAAGAGGATGAGTAACCGCTTGTACCCTCTCCCCTTATCAATATACTTTCTTTTTCTGCAACCTTTCTTTGCATGATGGATGCTTGATCTTTGTGTGATGTGGTTGCCGTCAAATAAGTGGTTGCCGTCAAATAAAGGATAACATCCATCGCGGGTAGGGGTTACCTTTACGAAGCGGAGTTCTTCCCCTATAAGTAGCAGGGTTTGTCGATGGTTCTAATATTAGTAGGGCTTATCTTCATGCTCATAGTTCATCACTAGGATCCATTTGTCACCCTTCATGCTCATTTGTCCCCCCGTTGATCTATTTGTCACCACTAATAGGCATTTTTCACTCTTAGCATGCAGTAGCCGTCACCTTTGCTCCTGGGAGACGTCATCTTTGTGTATTTTTCACCGTTAAGAGCTTTTTGTCATCCCTCATGCGCATTTGTCGCCCCTGTTAACCTATTTGTCACCCATAATGTGCATTTGTTACCTCTGTCAACTTATTTATCACCAATAATATGCATTTATCACCATCATCATACATTTTACTTTACTGCTCTCACATACGGAAGGTGAACCCAAAAGAGAAAATAAATATAATAATAATAAAAATCCATAAAAAATGATAATCAATAAATACATGACATTTTGACAAACCATGAAAATGATATTTAATTAATATAATAATGATAAAAGTCTAATAGAAGGTCACTACTGCTGAACAAAGTCTTCAGAATGTAAGGTTGAGGGACATGTTGGTAGGTCGTGGGTTATTAAAGGATTCCAAATATGTGACAACTACTGAACAAACATGGTCTAATAGTATATGTGCTATGAATTATTATCTGTTTCGTGAACTTGCTCAATTTCTTACCTTGTTATAATGTAGTATGTCTGTTGTATTTGGACTACGTTGTATCCACCTACTCTGTTGTATTTCCTTCATTCGTGACTTTTGTCATGTTTACATAATCACCTTGTGGTATTGTCCATTTCACAGGGGCATACCCTCACATCCCTTGGTTTTTATGCTCTGTTTAGAGAGTTGGATGGCAACATCGCAACCTTTGGTTTTTAATTTTTATAATTTTTTTATTTTTGTATTTACTTTTTTTTATAATTTTACTATTATATTTATTAATTATCACTGTTAGACAGAAAGAAGAACATGTTTTGAAGTTTTGGAGCAAGTTAGTCAAATATGCCAAAATCAAGTGCGACGGCTAACATCGCATAATGGTGACAAATAGTCATCAGTGGTGACAAATAGGCTTCGAGGCTGACAAATGTCTCTCAAGGGTGATAAATGGATAACAAAAGTCACAACATGTTATGAAGCGAAACAAACGCGACGCCTAGCGTAGGATAAGGGTGATAAATATCTCGTTATGAGTGACAAATAGCCCATTAGAAGTGACAAATAACTATGTAACGGTGACAAATAGATTATGGCAGTGAAACTTGAAGAAACTCAAGTTTGTTTGTACGGTTTAACCATGTATGGGCTTCCTAATAACTCTACCAACACGGATCTGAAGCTTTCCTAGTCATCAAATGACACTGATTAAACTCATCTAAGATCAAGGAACGAGATTATCTCCAGTTCTACTAATTTACGGTGCCTGATAAGCGTCTGAACAGATAAACTGCTATGTTTACAAATGAAAGAGTTTTTTATCAGGATTCTGTCAAGAGTCCTTCTTTGTCATAACAACCTCTGGGGGTATCCATACCGTGCGAAGAGGGAGTGCTTACATAACGAAGAGAAAACCACGTACAGACAAAAAAAATGAGAAGAAAGGGCGTGCAACCAGAAAAACCAGGGTGACTATCATGTGTCTACGAGAAGAAGGTGACTCAAGCAACATCAAAGGGAATTCAAGTGGATAAAATATTTTATTTTTCTGAATTCCCATTGGTCCACTTGCCAATAACCATAAAATAATTACAAAATTGACGAAAAACCATAAAAGTGCTAATTAATAAATATAACAATATAATAATGTTTATTAATAATAGGAAGGGTGGAAAACTATTTAATCATTTTTGGAGAGATATATTGAAATATTTCGACGGATAAAGGTTTGTTGGAGATACATCGGCAAGTTTCCGACGAATGTTCGACCTTAAATTTATCCGTCGTAAACTATTCATATATTTTAACATGTATTTATTTATTTTCGACAAAACATATTTTTGTCGGACATACGTCTGAAATATTCGACGTAGTTTCGACGTTAATTTTTTCCGTCAAAAGTTTCGGACGTATTTTCGACAAAAATATTATGTCGAAAAATAGTCGCTAATTATCGATGAATTTCTGACATAATATATTTCCGTTATAAAGATAAAACATTCCGACGTATTGTCGATGAAAACTTTTTAGTCAGAAAATACCGTTGATATTTCCCATTTTTCTTGTAGTGCGCATATGTAGATCTCTACAGGATATCTAACCACCTAAAAATCTCGTGTCTAAGTTTGATGGTTTGTGATTGCTGCATATATACGTTTGTCCGCTATCTTGCTTCTCGTGGTTGATATATTGAGCATTCGTGAGAGTGAAGAAGGTATATTAAAAGGTACTGCTCAAAGGATAGGCTAGACTTATCTGAAAGGCAGCCTATTTTGCGTGAGGAGACTTGTTGAGTCGAACCCCCGCCAAGTACCTCTTCACATCTCATCTGTCTGCAATCTATTTCTGCTGCTGTTGTGATTTGTCTGTCAATCTGAATTCATTCATTCTCTCTATTGATAGTTCTCTCATACCACTTGACTACACCTTTCTGTTGATTCAGTGGTTCACTGTGGTTGGTGTGATTAAGTAGATTTAATTCCGCATTTATCTGCTTAATCGTGTTTTAATTTGGGGTAGATCTATTCACCCCCCTCTAGATCTAATCATTTTCTCATCCATCACTTGGTATCAGAGCTTAACTCTTCTGTAGGGCTTCACATCCCGAAGAGGTTAGTCACTATGGATGCTAGAGGTTTGACTGCAGAGGGACAATCAGTCAGTAAGCCACCCTACTTCGATGGATCCAACTACGCTTACTGGAAGAACTGCATGCAAATGTTTCTGCGTGCTAAGGACTATGAGATTTGGAAAGTAGTTAGCAAGGGACCCTTCGATCTGCCTAAAGATGAGGAAGTTTGGACAAGGGAGTAGATTCGAAGGTCCACCTTGAATTGGAGTGCTATTAATGCTATACAGTGCGCACTTCATCCGACTGAGTTTTCAAGGATCTCCTCGTGCTCTATGGCGAAGGAGATGTGGGACAAGCTGGAAGTCATCTATGAGGGGACTTCACAAGTTAGAGAGACCAAGGCAAATATGCTAGTCTCAGAGTATGAGTCGTTCAAGATGAAGCCAAAAGAAATGGTTTCAGAGATGTATGCCCATCTCATGGTGATTACCAATAGCCTGAGAAGTCTTGGAAAGGTATATAGTGATTATGAGCTGGTGAGAAAAATTCTTCGATCCTTGACTCCCATTTGGCACACTAAGGCCACAGTTGTAAAGGAGTCTAGGAATCTGGCTACTACCACCGTAGATGAGTTTATTGGTTCACTCATGACTTATGAGTTGAATCTAAAGAGATCAGATGATCTGGAGAAGAAGAAGAAACTGATAGCCCTAAAGGTCAATTCCAGCAGTAAAGGGTCTTCAAGTGAGCACAGCAATTCCAGCTCAGAAGTGGACAATGATGAATTCGCAATGTTAACCAGACAATTCAAGAGATTTCTGAGAAAAGAAGGAAAAGAATTCAGAAGAAGATATCATGCTGGAAGGAAGCAATCTAGGTATAAGTCTAACTATGATAAAAAGATTGATACTAATGTTTGCTACAATTGCAGGAGATCTGGCCATATGAAAGCTGAGTGCCCCGAGCTTCAGAAAGAAAAATCTAAAGTGAAGAACAAGCAGGCGAAGGCTATGGTCAGTACATGGAGCGATGAGGACGAGGGCAGTCACAGCTGTACCTCAGAAAGTGAAGAAGAAAGCAAAGTCTACTTGATGGCCAGGGATGATGACAAGGAAGAAGAAGAAGAGGTAACTTCTCCATTTGAAAATTATACTCTTACTGATTGGGAGGATGCCTATGCTGAATTACTTGATAAGTATGATGATGTGCGTAGAGAGTGTAGGCAGTTAAAAAGGAAAATAAATTCTCTTGTGAATGATACAACCATGTCTGATAGAATTGCTTATCTTGAAACTGAGAATGAATGCTTAAAGAAATCGTCTGTTGAAACTGATGAGTTGAAAATTGAATTGATTGATTCAAAGAAAGAAAATGAAATGTTGAAAAATGCAATTGATGAATTAAAGATGAAATTACAGAACTATGAAAAAGAAACAAATATTGCTATTGAAAAATATGATGCTATTGTGGGGGTAAACTGTGAACTGAAAAAGACAATTGAGGATTTAGAAAAGGAAAACAAAGATAAACAGAAAACCCTCGAGATTATGACCCAGGGAAATGATAATATGAATGCTCTTCTGGGTACTAAAGTCAATTTCAGAAAAGAGGGGTTAGGATACAATCCAACTGCCAAAAAGAGTTTTGAATTAGAAACCATATCATTTGTTGCAGAAAAGGAAAAAGGAAAATTCAGCCCCCTGATCAGATTGAGCAGTGAGAATAATGATGGAAAAAGAAATGCTAAAAGTGCTTATCAAAATAAGCCTAGTGCCAAAGACAAGGGCAAAGAGAAGGTTGAAGGGTCTAGTGGTTCGTACACACATAATACCACCCCTCACATTAGAAGTCTGGTTAGGGGTCAACCTCCTAAAACACAAGGTCATGGAAAACCTCAGAATAAAACTACTCAGTCTCCCAAGAAAAATCACAGGAATATTTATCCACAGGTTCATCACTCTAGGAGAATGAGTAGAGATAGATATAACCCGAGGTCTGCTTATTAATCATATCCAAACTAGACTCAATTGCCTCAACTCTGGAACAGATTTGGACAATCCAGGTTTTGGAACCTGAGAAACCAGAGTTTTTATGGTCAGCCTAGGACCTTCACTGGTTACACCTCTCCAATTGCCCATTGGACTAGGCACTGGCATGAAAATGGTCAATATGTTAACAAAAGAAATGCCAGACCACAGAACAATATAAACAAGGGTCAACCTATCAATGTCAGAATTGATAATCATAGCAAGAAGCAAACTGTTAAATCCACTGAACAATCATCAATGAAACAAATGTGGATTCCAAAATGTCTATTGTCATGTTTGAATGATTTTTCTGCTGCCTTGGGGCCCAAACATATTTGGGTTCCAAAATCTTCTGCTTGATTTCCTTTCTAGGTATGTCTGGTAGCCAACCACAACAAGTGGTATTTGGACAGTGGATGTTCCAGGCACATGACTGGGGACAAAGCTAAATTTTGCATGTTGGTGGAGAAGGAGAATGCAGGTCATGTTACCTTTGGAGGTAATACCAAAGGAAAAATAGTTGGCTCAGGTAAGGTAGGTAAGTGTTCCACCTGCTATATTGATGAAGTTTTGTTAGTAAAAGGCCTTGCTTATAATTTTCTTTGCATTAGTCAATTGTGTGATAAAGCCACATGGTAGTTTTTGATTCTCTTGGTTGCATCATTTATGAACCCAATTCTGAAATTGTCAAATTCACCGGTAAGAGGAGCAACAACATACACATGGTAGATTTAGATGATGTAGCACACACCAACTTGTGCCTCACCACCAATAAAGATGACCTGGCCTACCTATGGCATCGTAGATTAGGTCATGCCAGCCGCACTGTGCTACATAAACTGAATAAACACCATATGGCAAAGGGACTTCTTGAAATATTTTTTAAGAATGATAATAAAGTCTGTGAAGAATGCACCCAATGTAAACAAACTAGGAAGTCATTTAAGTCTAAATCTAAAAACCTATCTTCTAGACCCTTTGAGCTGATACACATGTATCTCTTTGGACCTACAAGATCAGCTAGCCTATCAGGAAGAAGATATGGCTTTGTATTGGTAGATGACTTCTCTAGGTTTACCTGAGTATTCTTCCTATCACATAAGAATCATGCTTTTGATGAATTTCAGGAGTTTTATCTTAAAATAAAACAGAACAATGATCAATCTGGTTTGAGCATTTTGTCTGATCATGGTGGTGAGTTTGAAAACTCACAGTTTGAAGATTTTTGTAGGAATAATGGGATAACCCACAAGTTCTCCTCACCAAGAACACCTGAGCAAAATAGAGTGGTGGACAGGAGGAACCGAACCCTAGTGGAGATGGCCAGGACTATGCTGATAAAAGGCAATCTGCCCAGGAGGTTTTGGGCTGAGACAGTAAACACTGCATGTTACATAGTGAACAAAGCCCTGGAAAGACTTGTTGCTCAAAAGACTCCCTATGAAATTTTTAAGGTTAAGAAGCCTTCACTTGCACATTTCAAGATTTTTGGATGCAAATGTTATGTTCATGTTAACTCTAAATGGGACCTTGATAAGTTTGAACCAAAAAGTGATCCTGGAATTTTTCTAGGATACTTAGATAAGTCCAGAGCCTATAGAGTATATAACCTTAATTCTTAAAATGTTGAAGAATCTTCACATTTGATTTTTGATGAATCAATGACTAAAATTGACACTGGCTTGTGTATGGAAAAGAATGATGGAGACATTCTTAAAGAAGAAGATGTGGCAGAACCGGCTGAAGAACCTGATGCAGAAGGATCTGAAGTTCAGGGGGAGGTAACTGGAAATCTAGGTAATCAGATTACCAACATTAGATTTCATAGAGATCATCCTTTAGAAAATGTGATTGGTAATTTGCATGAACCTCCTAGGACCATATCTTTCTTTAGAGTAGAAAATGAACTAAATTCATTTGCATTAGTTTCTCAAATTGAACCTAAGGATGTTGACAGTGCCTTAAAAGATGTGCATTGGATTAATGCCATGCACGAAGAATTGAATCAATTTGAGAGGAACAAGGTATGGTACATGGTTCCTTCACCTGACCATGGCACTATCATAGGCACCAAATGGGTGTTTAGAAATAAAACTGATGAGCAGTGCAATCTGGTTAGAAATAAGGCCAGACTAGTAGCTCAAGGATATAATCAAGAGTATGGAATTGACTTTGAGGAATCTTATGCCCCTATAGCTAGGTTAGAGGCCATTAGAATACTTTTAGCATATGCATGCTCCTTAGGAATAACTTTGCAGCAGATGGATGTCAAATCTGCCTTTTTAAATGGTGAAATAAAGGAAGATGTCTTTGTAAGACAACCTCCTGGTTTTGACTGTCCTGATTTTCCTAACCATGTTTACAAACTTAATAAGGCACTCTATGGGTTGAAACAAGATCCCCGAGCTTGGTATGACAAGTTGAGCAGGTTCCTCACAGAAAAGAATTTCACTAGAGGTGAGGTTGACCAAACTTTGTTTACCAAGGTATGTAAACAGGATATTCTCATTGTTCAAATTTATGTGGATGATATTGTATTTGGTTCAACTAACTCAACTATGTGTGAGGAATTTTCTGCTTTAATGACAAGTGAATTTGAGATGAGTTCAATGGGAGAACTGAAACTATTTCTTAGATTGCAGGTTAGTCAGACTAAAGATGAAACATTCATAACCCAATCCAAGTATATAAAAGACCTCCTGAAGAAGTTTAGCTTTGAAAACCTCAAGGAAATATCTACACCTATGGGCACATCAACTAGTCTTGATGTTGACCCAAAAGGTAAATTGGTTGACACCAAACTATATAGAGGTATGATCGGATCTCTTCTCTACCTTATTGCATCTCGTCCTGATATGCAATATTCTCTGTGTTTATGTGCTAGATTTCAGGCTAGTCCTAAGGAGTCACACATGAGTGCGGTTAAGAGGATCTTTAGATACATCAGACACCCTTGAGTGAGGACTTTGGTTTCCTGCTAGGTGTGAGCTAGACCTTATAGCCTACACCGATGCAGATTATGTAGGGTGTAGGATAGATAGAAAAAGCACTAGTGGGTATTGTCATTATTTAGGTGGTTGTCTAGTGTCTTGGGCATCTAAAAAGTAACACACTATTGCTCTATCCACTGCTGAGGCAGAGTATGTCGCAGCAGGGAATTGTGCAGCCCAGGTACTCTGGATAAAGCACCAACTTATTGATTATCATATAAAATTAGGATGTATTCCTATCTTATGTGATAATACTAGTGCCATATCTCTAACTAAAAATCCTATTCATCACTCAAGGACTAAGCACATTTAGATTAAACACCACTTTTTAAGAGATGAGGTAAGTAAGAATGAAATTGAGCTGCACTTCATTGAATCTGAAAAATAAATTACTGATATATTTACTAAACCTCTTGGGAATGAAAGGTTTAAATTTCTAAGAAGAGATCTAGGTTTATATAAATTTCAGCATGATGAATAACATCTTGACTTCACTCTTATTTTGAATAAATGTTCTGATTGATGTGTGCTCTTCATTTCTGCTTATTTGAGTTTAGCATAATAAATTGTCATAGTCTGAGTCATCTTGATTTCAGTGGTATATCAAGTGCTATGATGGTGGAAGGACAGATTCAGCCTGTCTGAAAACCCATACCATGTGTTGAGGACTCTCCTCCACCAGGTACCCTAAATCAAGAGTGTGTCTATGCATTACACTCAATTGGATGTCACCATTGCATTGACATTTGTCATTATACATAAATGTCTAAAATTTCACTCATACAGTTAGGAGAAGTGTGTTCTGATCATGTCAGTCATTTGTCATTACTTGGTATCTCATCATGTTGTGTCTAGAGTTTTTTTTTAAAATCAAGCCAATACTTGCAAGGCCGAAGGAGGTAGACCGTTCACCCCTCCAGGAAGGGGAGGGACGCTCCACCCCCAAATGCCAAGCAGTGAGATTTCATATATATAATCAAAAGTGAAGGGGCGTGATCTCGCGCTGGTCCTGAGTGGGGAGGATGACCACCAGATAGTGAACTGCAGAGAAAGGGAAACGAATCAAGAGGCCGAGGGATGGTTCCCTGGGAAACCCTCCGATGCTTAAGTCAGTAGAGCAATGGTGGAAGGTATTGAGGGAGGTTGAAAGAGATGCGTGAGATTCCCCAACACCAAGATGGTGAAGTGGTTCATGCTCAGGGAGTGTTTGGCCTCTATCTGCCTTACCTGCCGCCAGAGAGAATCCCTGGTTTATATACTGAGTTCCCTTGATGAGTCCCATAAGTTGAGGAGTTTCAGGCGGGAGTTACGTCCTCATTATGGGATCGTTACGTCCTCATCGTGGGCTCTTCATGACCTTGGGGGATCGTGGCACCCTTATCCCGCTGAACTCCTGCTCATAAAGGACTATCAACAGCTGCATGGATAAGCATTTGTCGATCGATCCAAGCTTGAGAAGTGCCAGCCCTGTCCGGGCGATGGGCATAGCTAGGAAGCAGTCAGATCGGAGTGGGCGTGAAGCGCTCGCCCTTCATCCCGATGAGGGATGGCTCGGGCGTGGGTCTTCCTCCGTTCTGTCGTTCGGGCCTTCCGAGCCTAAGGGCCGCCGAGGAAGGATGGGATCCCGAGTGATCTTTATTGGGCTTTTCTACCGAAGTGGGCCCTAGAGGGCTGTCACTTGGATGAGTTGAGCCTTGTTCGGTCCTGATGGGCCTAGTTTGGCTGCTCTTAATTGGGTTACAGAAATCCCCCTCTCCAAAAAGCAAGGGTACATAGAGAGCTAGGGCCTGAAAGAGGGGCACCCTATCTTATCCAGATGATAGGGACCCTTTACAACATGGGGGAGATCGGCCCAAGAACACCAAGTAGAATAAGAAGACAAAAAACACCCAAGACTGGCCAAGGCATCCGCCACTTGGTTGGCTTCCCTAAACACGTGGGTGATGGAGAAATGCAACGTCGGAGAGAAATAGTCGACTTCCTACATGAGGAGGTGCAGCCACCAAGGGCAACGGTACCGTCGGTTGGCAACTTGGGCAACGACAAGAGAGTCGGTCTCAACCGCCACCACAGGAATGCCCCATTCAGAGCAAAGGGAAATCCCATCCCTGAGGGCAAGCGCTTCAGCTTCAAGGCTCGAGGCAACGTGTGGGTATGCCACAGCAAAGGCAAAGAGGAGGTGCCCACTAGAATCCCGTAGAATGACACCGCCCCCAGCAGCACCCATATCACGCTTGAACGCGCCATCCACATTGAGTTTCAGTGTGCCCGGTGGTGGGGGGAACCACCGAATCAGCCGCATAGGTGGCTGCTACGTCGCGTTGAAGGAGACACCCCAAGAAGCCAGCCATTGGCGCTGCGTAGGGAGCAGGGCCGCCCCCCGAAAAGAATGAAGAGATACCAAGGAGCGGACAGACTGCATGACCCGGCAAAGGATATGACGGTAGTCCATGGGTTGGCCGTCATAACGAGCACGGTTCCGGTTGAGCCAAATTTCCCAAATACCAGCCATAAAGATGCACCTCGAAACGCTCCCAGCCACAATCGAGAGTAGGAGCCCAGCCAAGAAGACAGAGATGGCTGAAGAAACCGATGTGGAGGTTGAGGAGTTGAACTTGAGGAAATCGAAGAGGCCATCCCAAACGTCCTTCGCCGTCCGGCTATGAAAAAATAAGTGTAGGCAACCTTCTAGCTGAGGAGAGGGGCAGCAAGAACACATGGAGCAGAGGGGAATACCACAGCCCGCGATGATGTCGTCCGTGGGGATGCAGCGAAGAAGGAGGCGCCAGGTGAGGACAGACCATTCTATAGGAATGAGATGGTGCCACGAGTCGGCCCATGGAGTGGCGGTAGCCGGGCTGAGCAAGCAATGAACAGACTTGGAGGTGAATCCCCCATCCAGGTTCGCGGTCCAAACCCAAAGATCATGTTCCCCCGAAGAAGAAAAAATATGCTGAAGAAGCACTGGCAGGCAGAATTGTCTAGCAGTGAAGAGGGCTACACCCGAGGGATCGCAAAAAGCTTGGCTGACTGTGCATAGTTTGGCCGGCAGCGCATCCCAAACCTGTGCTGGCAGAAAGGACTTCAAAAGAGTTCCACCTGCCCATAAGTCCAACCAGAAGCAAGCACGGCCATCCTGTGGGGAGATGAGAACTCGATGATGATCATAGATGAGCTTGGTGGCCTACAGCCAAAGCCCCCGGTCCGCAGCAAGAGAGTGGGAGAAAGAAGCCGCAGCGAAGTATTGAAGATGCAGGTGTTTAGCTCTAAAAAATGTGGCCCACAGTGAGGAGCAAGTGACCGCTTCCCAAAGAAGTTTGGTTCTCTTGGCAACCTGCATATAGGGTAAATTAAGAACCCCAAGCCCGCCACAGTCGATTGGCAGAGAAATGAAATCCCATGACTTCCAGTGCTTTTTGGGAGAACCCTCATACGAGCTCTAGAAGAAATTAGCCAACAGACGATGAAAGGCTTTGAAAATAGACTTGGGGATCACTGTGGAAGATAGTGTATAAATTGGCAAGGCGGAGAGCACCTACCGAATGAGAATAAGCCGACCACCTGAGGACAAGAAACCCGACTTCCATGCTTGTAATTTGGTTGCAGTTTTAGAGAGAATATAGCTGAAATACCTTGGCTTAGCCCGTCCAAAATGTAGAGGGACCCCCAAATAAGTAAACGGTAGACCGGCCATTCTGAAACCCGTGGCCTCGGCAATGGAACGGCTGAGGGTAGAAGGGGCGTTCTGCGTAATGTAGAATGAACTCTTGGAAGAGTTAATAAGCTGACCGGATGCCACTTCATACTTCTTAAGGAAACCCATAAGTACCCATAGGTGGCGGAGAGAACCATTAGAAAAAATTAAGGTGTCATCAGCATAGAGCAGGTGAGAAATAATGGGACATCTTCGGACAGTATGGAAGGCCCCATGCCGACTGCTGAGAAACAAAGAGGACAGCCCGCGGCTAAGCGCCTCCTCTGCCAGGATGAAGAGAGCGGGGACAATGGGTTCACCTTGATGAAGACCTCTCGACGATTTGAAGAAACCATAGGAATTCCCATTGAAGAGTATAGAAAACCAACAGTTAGTGATGAGAGGCTCAATAAGAGATATAATCGAGAGATCAAACCCAAATCTTCGGAGCACTGCGAGCAAGAAGTCCCATTCCATACGGTCATATGCCTTTGCCATGTCTAGCTTGAATATGACATTGCTTCCTCTACACTTTTTCCCAAGGTGCTGCACCATTTCCTGGGCCAAAGAGATGTTTTGCACAATAGACCGCCCTTTCACAAATGCACCTTGTTCCTCCGAAATCAACATAGGGAAGAGACCGACCAGACAATCACTGAGCACATGGGAGATGATCTTATAGAGGAAGTTGCATAAGCTGATGGGCCGAAATTCAGCACACCTCCTCGGGGACTCCACCCTGGGGATTAAGGCAATGAGAGAGCTAGTGAAGCTGCGGGGAAGGAGGTGACCACAAAAGAAAGCTTGAATGGCTGCCACAACATCCGTTCCAATAAAGTCCCAAAAAAGCATGGAAAAAATGACCGGTGAACCCATCCGGTCCAGGGGCGCTGTCTGGGGACATGTCGAAGACCACTTTCTTGACCTCCTCGCCAGAGGGGACTGCACGTAGCACTTGATTGTGTTGTTCATCCAAGACTGAGGGGATGGCCGATAATACATCTGGGTGTAAATAGTGAGGAGCAGAGGTGAATGCTGAGGAGAAATAGGACACCATCATATCAGCCATGGCATCCTTTTGGACCATAGGGAGGTCATCGTCACCCCGCAACTCTAAAATAGAAGCCCGTCTCCGATGGGAGAGAGCATAAGCATGGAAGAATTTGGTGTTGCGGTCACCTTTCTTAAGCCACTTAAGCCTCGATTTCTGCCTCCAGAACATCTCTTCCTAAAGATGACTGCGGTCCAAATCAACCTTGGCTGCCATGAAAGCCTCACGGTGAGCAGCAGAAGGGTGTTGGTCAAAAACTTCTTGGGCGGAGGAGAAGCCAACTTCAACAATCTTCAGATTGGCAAAGACATCTTGGAAAACCTGAGAGTTCCAATCCTTGTAGAAGGCTTTCATGTGCCTAAGCTTTAGGGCCATGGCAACCAATGGGAGTGAAGAGAAAGGGGACGTAGCCCATGCAGCCCGAGAGTCACCAAGGAATTGGGGATGTGTGATCCACATATGGTGTAAGCAAAATCTGGAAGGGCATCGTACGGGTGTGGACTTAACAGATAACAGAAGAGGCCGGTGGTCACTGCATGCACGGGACAGGTGTTCCACCGAAACCACGGGGCAAGACAGAGCCCAATCACCATTAAACAAGACTCTGTCCAGTCTCACCCATATACCATTACCTTGCCGCCCATTGTGCCAAGTGAAGGGACCACCAAAGAATCCAGCGTCCTCCAGCCCCGGAGGCTGAGACGCAAGCCTAGAAGTCCCACATAGAATGGGAGAAAGCCTTCTTCCCCCCTCGTTTCTCAGAAGGGTGTAAGATGCTGTTGAAATCTCCGCCAACAATCCATGGCCTGTCACAAGACGATGAGAAATTCACCAAATCATCCCAGGGGACGCGGCGGTACGGGATGGATCAGCTAGCATGAACAATAGATAAGTAGAAAGCGTTGTCCAGCATCGAACCGACAGAGAGGGTAACCTGCTGGTCGGAGGAAGATACCACTAAAGTGTTTAAAGGGGCCTGCCAGAAGATCCATATGCGGCCCTTGGTAGAGGAGCTCGCAGTACAGTGAGACATGCGAAGCTAGACTCTATACCTATCCAGAAGGGACGAGTGGAGCTTGGGCTCAATAATAGCAACCAACCTGATGTCATGAGACCGAATGAGGAATTTGATTCTACTGAGGGACTGGGTGTTGCCCAATCCACGGATATTCCATATCAAAGTCTTCATATACCAGGGGGACATGAATTGCCAGACGAGGCATTCTTCCGTGTACCCAGACGAGTCCGGACGCCAGAGTCTTCTATCTGAGATGGCAGGCCCGAGCCCACATAATGGAGGTGGGCGGCATGGATATCTATAGACGATGACATAGGTTCCAGCCCCGGTACAGTAAGAACCTTAACAAGATGGGGGAAAGCCTGGGATGGCCCACTTGACCGTGAAGGGGAAGATTCCTCTGCAGCCAACGAGGGACCATCCCCACTAATAAGTGGCAACGCAGGGAGGTGGTCCTGGGTCCTGGCTGGGAAGGCCACTGCCTGCAAGCCAACACCTTCAACAGAAGGATAGCGTTCCGTTCCAATCGCCATATGTGGGGGCCGGCCAGCAAACACCTTATAGGGGAGGGCATCTACCTGGGGCTGGAGAACCGAAGTAGCACGAAGGGAAAGCTCCTCAGGATGGCACGTCCCCGAAGGGGCTGAGCCAGCAGCATGATGCTTAAAAGAGGGCAGCTCAAGCCCCGTTGGGTCAGTTAGAGAGACCGCAGGAGTCGAAACATCAACCACATAGGGCACCTTGGCCTTACCGCGACCAGCAGAAGTGCATGGAGCAGAGGAGCCCACACCTAAGAGAGGGACGCCAGAGCTGACCAACTGTAGAGCAAAGGATTCTCCAAGAATTTGCACAACATGAGGGACAAAAGGTTGACTGGAGTTGGGGATAGCGGCGGGGCCCAATGTCTGCACACCACCAGTGTCACGCCCCGACGCGGAATATCGGGGGCGTGAGCGAGTCGTAAACAAGCGTGTCGATCAGAGCATGTACAATTTCATTTCTAAAGATAGAAATGAATGGGAAAATGATACTTTTATTTCATCAAATGAAGTTTACATCACTAATTCATAAGCCATAAAGGCAATTACAATCTTCAAACTCCCAAATACAACATTCTTGTAAAATCACTAATGACCTACATAATTCCTAGGGAAAAGAAAAACACTCTTTCACTCTTGTCCATTCCCTTGTTCAATTTCATTTCCTGTAATAATTTATCAAAATGTAGGGTGAGCAAAGAGCTCAGTAGGATTTTATATATCTATAATCATGTAATATTTAAGTATTTATCATTTTGGATATTTTTTCAAATAAATCGGGAAGTGTTTAAGATCATGAATAGTGAGTAGGAAATTGTATACGAAATTTCAAGTAATAACATGATAACAAGGTTCCAAGATAATTTTCAAGTATTGAATATTGAACATGTAAAGAATATCATGAAAGAATTTGACCATTTCATGCAAGTCAAATATATCATGTAATTTAAAGTAATTTTAAGTAACAAGTAAACAAGTACAATAACGAAGTGTGGAATGTCATAAATAATCTAACAAGTCATGCACTTCGGTGTAATGCCATACCGTGGTCAATCAACTCCCATGGGCACAAGTACTTTCGGGTGCTCCTCCCAGGACCAGACCGGGCCCCATTAATGCTAGGCATTGGGTCAGTGAATCATAAGATCCCAAGTATGTTTAGACATCCACTTAACACTATGGCAAATGAATTTCAAGAATAAGCTCTTTTCTAAAAAGTACAGATCTGGCAAAAATCTCAGAAGTAGCAAGAGAATTGAATAATAATTTTAAGGCATCATGTTTGACGATATTAAGTCGTGGAATTCAAGAAAGAACGGTAACTAAGAAGAAAATTCAAGTAATTGGAGTTTAATAGAATTAATTTAATTCCATGATTTAATCTTGTGTGCATTTGGTTTACAAGTATTTAGATATATTTTCAGGAAGTTTTTGTACATTAAAGATGCATTAGTTTAGCCAAACGGTGATTTATTATTATAAAAATCTAAATTTTGTTATGAAAATAGATTTTTATGCCGAAAATAATTCTAACTTGCTGAAAATAATTTTAACATGCTGAAAATAACTTTCATACATTACTTTACTTATAAGATGTTAAAAATAAATTTTTTATGCTGGATTTAATTTTTACATGCTAAAAATTAATTTTTTAACATGTTAAAATTAATACTTAACATGCTAAAATAAATCTCACACATTAATTTACTGATAAGATGATAAAGATAAGTTTACCATGCTGATTACAGAAATTCTCTGATAACAACATAAATTTTATCATGCTGAAAATTATTTTTCTATATTTATTTACTAATTATTTGATAGGAAAATAGAATTATCATGCTGAAAAATAGTTTTAATATACTAAAAATAGTTCTAACATGGTAAAAATAATTCTAACATGCTGGAAATAATTTTATCATGCTGGAAGTAATTTTAATATGCTGGAAGTAATTTTTATGCATCAATTTACTAATTATTTAATAGAAAAAATTAGGTTTAGCATGCACAAAAAAATAGTTTAAATAGATTTTAACATGCTAAAAATAGTTTTTATATCTCAGTATGTATAAAATGATTCTACCATGTTGGAAGTCATTTTTAATATGCTGGAAATGTTTTTCATTCATTAATTTACTAATATGGTTAAAAATAGATTTTTACATGAAAAAATAATTTTATTCTAAACTTTTTTTTTTACATGCTGTAAGAATTAAAACATGTTAATATCGTATTTCCTTACTTTTGGTTACTAAATGCATATAATTAATGTGGACTTCCAAATGTTATAATTTCTATTGTATAGTGACTAACCTTTAGTCCCACATTGGAAGTTTTGAAAACTTTCATGGCTTTATATGTTGGAGAGTTCACCCGACCCAAGGGGCATATGATGTGAGCTCGAGTTGTGAGTTGAATTGAATGGATACGAAAATCTTAGTATATTTATTTATTTGTGCTGTGCCGTGCCGTGCCGTGCCGCACCGCACCGCACCGCACCGGGCCTAGCCGAGCCGAGCCGTGGTGTGGTGTGGTGTGGTTGGTTGGTTTCCATATATGACAAGAAAAGTGTCGACCCCAAGGGTCGACTCTTGTTTGCGGGCGCCGAGCCGTGGTGTGATTGGTTGGTTTCCATATGATTTTGTTCTTAAAATAGAATGGCCGTGAAAAAGTGTCGACCTGGGAGGTCGACACTTGTCATCCGTGAAAAAGTGTCGACTTGTGAGGTCGGCACTTTTCCTAAGTTCCATTTTTTAACAGAAAACTTGATCTCGAGTGTCGACCCAAGGGGTTGACAATTTTTCTGCAACTTTCGATTTTTTTCACTAAAATAGCTATAACTCACTCATTTCTCAATGAAATTTAGTGAACAAGGTATCAATGGAAAGTGCATTGAAAAAGGAACAATCTAGCATGCTTTAATTAGAATTTAGCCTGAGAGATACCTACCTTTAATTGCTTCCAAAGGAAAGGGGAAAAATAATTCAGAATAAATAAAAAGCTTTTTATTCTTCAAATTCTCCCTCAAATCTCCTTCAAATCTCCTTCAATATTCACACTAGCATAGCTTAAGCCTCCAGGGATGGTTTGTGGGTTGGTTGGGATTCTATTTATAGCAAAAAACATGGCCAATTTTGTCAAGATTCCTCACCTAATTTTACCTAACCCATTAAGTCCGAATTTAGAAGAAAAATTCCATTTCTCTTTTTAATCTTACCCATTTTTGGTGTGAATTGGTGTAAAAACAATGTAATTTCGGCTGGTCTAAAGTGGAATGATAGGTGGGAGTTGATTTTTGAGTCAATCTTCTAGAAATGGGGTTATTATAATATCTTAAATGCCATATTAAACATGTGTTACGAATTTTGGTCTAATTATCCTTTAATAAATCCTTTAATCTATTAATCCAACCCATTATGGATTATCCAATGGGCCAATTATAATTCTAGTCTATTATATGGACTTTTATTGGGCTTCCTATGATTTATCTAAGGGTTAAAGCATTTATTTTCAATTTACCTTAAGTAAATTCAAGTAAATGCATTTCTCTAGTTTATTACTTATAGTAAAAATGTAATTTAACTATTTCATGAAAACTTTAATTATAGAATAAAATTAAAAAAAATTATTTCTCATCTTTATTTATCGGTTTCTACAACCAGAAGTGGTGGGAGAACTAAGCGGGGCAACGGAAGACGACCGAGGCAGCGGGGGAGCAACCTTCTCAGTCAAAAAACCAACATCAGTGGCATCCACAGGTAAGGACTCTAGAGGAGCCGAGAGAGGCTATGGTGGGCCAGCCAACATGGTAGCAGCAGAACCCTTCTTGCAGTTGGTGACAGAGTGGCCAAAATGCCTGCAGGTGGGGCAGTAGATGGGAGGCATGGGGAACACCAGATTCTGCCAAAAGCCACTGCCTCCATAGCCCACCCAGACCTGCTGGGGAAGGGGTTGGGAGACGTCGAGCTGAACGCAGACGCGGGTGTTGACATCCGTTTTATACCGATAATTTGAGTCGTTTCTCTTACTCCCATTAGTTGATGCCTCGAGTTGTCCATCATTCATTGGGCCATTTTTTGTGGCACATCTTGGGCTCATTTTATGGGTCGTCTCCCTCCTTGGTGAAGTCTGTGGCGATTCAGGGCTTAATGGGCCTTGGCTTTGGTCAATTGAACGTTTCATAGCATAAATGGCCCAACCTCAGCCGTTCAAAAGATGAGCGGTTAAATATGGACCGTTCATACATTTTGTTAATTTCTGAGGTATTTTCTGAATATTCACCGACAGGCTGTGGTGCGGCTCTATTAGGACCGTTCAAACCAATGGACGGGCTTATTACAACCGCCTATACCTCAGAGTCCTACGCACGCCCATTTTCTCAGATAATTATCCAATTATCCGAATTATCACCGACAGGGTGAAACGGTTGGATATTGGCCGCTCTACACTAGAACGGTCTCACTAGAACCATTCATCGTTGAGGGTCCAACGGCGGGCGTTTCGGCCGGTTAGAAAGATAATTGCGTTGATTTTCTGATTTCTCGAATTTCCACCGACAGCTTAGACGGTCTGAACAAGACCACCTATAGGATGCACGGTCTATCGTAAGACCGCTCATCATGTCGGATGAGGCTTTTTAACAGACTTTTATCTCTTTTATTCATGGCTTTATCCCCAGTTTATTTTGATGATTTCTCCGTGGATAATTAACCATTTTTGATGTCATTTCGTCTGGATGGTAGATAATGATATTATCTACGAATTATCTTTTGTAAGTTCGACCTGAAGATCCCTCTAAACCTTAGTTTCGGGGCTGGCTTTCTAGGCTCTATAAATAGACCCTAGTGGCCGGACGTCGAAAAGGGGGGGGGGGGAGATTTTGGTCGACGGCGAAGCCCTGCCGCGTTTCCAAACGACCTAGCACCAAGGAGGGAGGCTCTCACGTCCTTACGAGCCTCCGGTTCAGGGAGTAGTCTGTGTGTCGAGTCATAGCATCATATTTCGATTTCTTCATCATCTGTTGCATGCATTGTTCTCTCTCTGCGTTTCCCTCGTTTTTTCTCCCCATGCACACACCCACCTACGTTTTTGTCACCCTAGGGGTTTAAAACCCCCCAGGTATCCCCCCTTCCATTTGTTTATGCTTCATTCTTCCTACATGAATGTGCACTACGTCATTTAGCTCTAACCTGGGTGTTCCTTCTGTGTCTTCATACTGTTTTGCAGGTCAGCACTTCATCAGCACGAGGCCCATCCCCTCTGGCCGGCCGGAGAGGGTGGAGGTGAACCCTTTTGCAACTCTTAGCGTGGTGGGCTTGCGCGGTTCCTTTAGGCCCGTTCAAGGATACGAGCGGCATCCTCTGCACCGCCCTTCCTCCTTCTGCGGTTCACTTCGAGCCGCCCATCTTCCAGGAGTTCTTCTTCCCGCGCGTTCGGCAGCACTCTTAGACGGCCTATCGTAGGACCGTGTGTCTTTAAGGCGGTTCCGCATCGACCGCGCCTCCTCCCAGTGCTGCATCAAGGCGAGTGTCTCCCCTTCCTTTCCAAAGTACGGTACGCTAGTCACGTGCTGCACTTTGGTGGCGATCACGGTCACTCTCTGTTCTTCTCCCTCCTCTCACTGCGTTTCGTTTGTTTTACTCGTGATATTATTGCTTTATTCACAACATATTGTCCGCCAAGTGAGGAGAGGAGAAATATATATCTACACCCCTTTTGTGGCGATCACGGTGGGACGTCTAATGCCCATCGTGCTGTTGAGATTGCTGACCCTCCTTCTTTGCTTCCAAGTTTTTTCTTCTTCCCAAGATTGATTTGCAGGTTGGGGTGCGTTGCCTTCCCCTGGGACCTGAGCGGTTCCCCCAGAGCCGCCTAACAACAGGCACGGTTGAGATTCCACCGTTCTACCCCTACAGTCAACCCAGCTTCGCCGGTCTTTCCTGTTACAGACGGTGCGATATAGACCGTCTATACGCCAGAGCGGCCTGGATCCGGCCGTTCAGTTCTCCAGCACAGGTACGATTTGCTCTGTTCTTATTGTAGGTACGCGACTGATAGAGGACCGTTTGTGAGGTTACACGGTTGTCCAGTGACCGTCCTTTTGGTATTTTCTGCCATTGCTCCCTCGTGTTTTGCTCCCTCGTGTTTTTAGGTCCTGTGGTTGCTCTGTAGTTGTGTTTTCTCCCTGGATTAGACAGTCCCATATAGACCGTTCGACTGTTGGAGCGGTCGCAGAGGGGCCGTTCATATGGTGCCACAGTGTATTTATGTTATACTTTGATTGCCATATTTCATGTGGTTTGCCATGCCTGGTGCTATTCATTGATTTCCCCCCTGCTCTCTTATCATCATTGCATCACCATTGTTCATGTGTATACTTGCTCATTGATTGATAGCTGCTAGGCTAGTTTGTGCATGCACTCCGGTGCGCATAGGAGCATCGATATTTTCTCATATTAGTTGCATTCCTACCGAGGTAGGGTTTCCTCTCGTCTCCATATTCCTTGGAGCCGACTAGGGACCTTGCCGAGGACCTCCGTAAGCCCCCGTGAGCCGTGGATTCCCACAAGGACGCCGGGCGGGTTGTACCGTATCCACCCCCAGTATAGGGTTGCATCCGCGAGTGAGAGATCCTGATAGAGTCACACAGTTCGTCATTTCTTATCCCAGCTAGGCGCCTAGTGGTTGAGAGGATTTATATCTTCATTAATCCACTAAAGCTCAAAGAAGAAGATATAAGGAACTGACGAGCATCATTTTAAGAACTTGATTGCATTGTCGAGTGATTATGCTCTCATCTCTCTCCATTGTATGCTTGGTAGTTGCTTGGTAGATCTAGTTGATTAGTTTTGCTGGTGCTAGTCCTAGGTGTCTTGGTGTATGTGGGATTGCTTCTGTCCCTCAGGATCATCTCCTAGGGTCCGTTCTCATTTCCATTCTTATTTCAATCCCTTGTTTGATTCAGCTTACCCGATGGCGTCCTACGACTTCTCTCAGTCTCACGAGGACTCTCTCCCTCGTGGTCTCCTCGAAGACCCACCTCGGGTCGCCCATGTGCAAGGAGGGGAGGGCAATGCCCCTCCGCTCCCGACCGTTCTTGGTGAGGGTTCTCAACCCTCTCTTTCAAATCCCTCCATTCAAAATCCCACCAGTCAAATCCTCAACATGATGGCTCAACTGGATCCGACCCAGCTCCATCTCATCCGGCAGGCTTTACAAGGGGGCGATGCCCCGACCCCAGTTCTTCCTCGTGGCACGGCTGTTGTTGCCACCACTTCCCCCGTTGTCGGGACCACCTCTATGGCTCCCATTGATCTCACGCCTCTCCGTCCTCAGATCCTTTGCTCCTCTAACCTGGAAATTGGCCAGGCCTCCACCTCGGTCCATCAACAGCTTGATAAGGGGAAGTCTCAGATCCCCTCCATGCCTTATCTTGATCCGTACACCACAGCTTCTCCATCGCCGCAGGCCCTCGTGGCCCCGACGGATTTTGTTAGGCTGCAGCCAGGGGCTGCTCAGCTAGCTCGCGCGGATATGGGCCCCTCCTCAGCCCATTGTCCCTCTTACGCGCCGCCCCTTCAGACGGCTCACCCTCCGACTTCCTATCCAAATATTGCTCTTCCTGCTCCTTCTCCTCCTTCCCGGGAGCGGGAGATCCTTGACAAGTGGGCTGCTATGCAGCAACAGATTGATCTCCTCCAGAGGTGAGTTGGTCCGTAATCCCTTGCTGACGTCCCTATCCCTAACTTCAGGGACATTCATTTTCCAGCACAGTCCGAGCTCCCCGTGTACCGTAAATACGATGGGAATGGCAACCCGTTCATCCATATTCGGGAGTTCTTGTACGAGTCAGCGCAGTTCCAGCAGGACGAGCGCCTGATGGCCTATTTGTTCCGCCGGTCGTTGGAAGGCGTCGCTCTGGAATGGTTCTACACCTTGCCTATGGAGGAAGCCGAGAATTTCAAGACAGTCAAGGAAAGGTTTATACAAAGATTTCAAGACCGGGTTGGACCCGAATACTTCTTCACTGATTTAGTGGCAGAGAAGATGAAGCCGGAGGAAGATTTTGCAACCTATGCAGATCGTTGGAGGCAGTTGGCCTCACGTGTGCTCGGGCAGATCCCGGAAGAAGAAAAAGTGAAGTTATTAATTTCCAATGCTACGCCGACTTTCAGGAACATTTTGGCAATGAATGATATCTCAAACATGCACCAGCTATACAGCAGAGCTTGATTCATACAAACCCAGTTCAAAGACTCCCCCATCCATTCTTTATTCGAGGCACAGAAACCCAAAGCCACCAAGAAAACCCACGGCCTCGTCACTGAGGGAGTACAAATTAATGAGCAGGTCCAGGCTGTTCAATTCCCCCATCAAGCCGCTCCACCTCGCTTCCCGCAGCCTCAGCGCAACCCCCAGTTTGCCACTCCGCCAATTCCCCAGCCCACCTTCCAAGTCCCGCAATACCCTCAACAGGCACCTCCGCCACCCCAACAGCCTCAGCGGCCCCCGCAGTACAATAATGTTCCTCCACCCGCCGCCTATGGCTCTACTCGACCAGCTCCGAAAAGGGCTCATTACCCTCCTCTTCCGGAGACTTTGCCAGATATTTTCTCTGCTCTAATGTATACTGGTGATCTTCAGTTGCCTCCTGAGCGTCCGAACTGGAACCCGGCTACCGATCAATCCCGATATTGCATATTCCATCGACAACCCGGGCATACGATAGAACGATGTTATCATTTCAGAGATCTGGTGTATGACTTGCATGAGGGACAGAGAATTGATTGGGCCCAGATGCACCAGTTGATTGAGGATATCAAGCAGAGGTAGAGATAGGCCAGGCCGCAGCAGGCGGCGCCCCAACAGCAGTAGTAGCAACAACCCCAGCAGCAACAACAACCCCAGCAACAGCAACAAGACCTCGGGATCCATCAGAACCCCATGCCAGTACATCAACCCGCTCCTCAGCAACAACAGCAGCCGCTGGCACCGGCCCCGGCATAGGTAAATATGGTCCAGCGCCCGGCCCCCAGCGCTGGGTGGACGTTTGATGATGAAACCCCCGCACACCTCTTGGCCTTCCACCACCACCACTCTCCCGCACCTACTATCCCCTCCATTCTCAGACCCGCTATTTTGCCCACCACAGCACTGGTCGCTCCCTCCACATCGCCCCTTAGGCCCATTACACTCCCCTCCGCTCCTCCCGTCGCCGCCCACCGTACCCTCTGTTATTTCCCCTCCGCTTAAAACTTCACCCCTTCTCCCTTCACCAGGGCCTATTAAACCCACTTCCGCCATCCTCACCCCCATTTCTACGCCACTTACCTACCCCACCGGGCCAAGCGGGGGTCCATCTCAGCCCATGCCGACACCAAACTACGCCCTTCGGAGCGGGCGTCCTTTCCAGAGAATTTCCCCCCCTTCCGGTGCATCTGCACCTAACATCCAAGTTCATCCCCCCACAGCTGAAACAGAGGAAGTAGACCCCATGCCGGGCACAAGATATGACTTATTGCAGCATTTAGACCGGATGCCGGCTAAAATCTCAGTGTTAGAATTGATCAAGAGGTCGCCACTCCACTAAGATGCCTTGAAGACCTTCCTGCAGAAAGTGATGGTGAGTGAAGATGTGGCAGTGGATAGTCTGCCCTCGGTCTTGGCCACGATTACTAAGGGGCCTTCTATTTCATTTTTCGAGTCAGAGTTAGCACCCCCTGAAGCACGACAGATGCCATTATGCATTACCATTTCTCTGAACAAAATGGCCGTAGAGTCTGCACTTGTAGACACGGGCGCGTCAATAAATGTGTGTCCATTGAGTACCCTTCGTGCTTGCAATATATCAGAGGACATGCTCAAGCCGACACCGACTACAATAGCAGCCTATGATAACTCCAGACGTGCTTGTCACGGTGTGGTGACTGTGCAGGCCGAGCTAGGGCCCTCAGTTATGGATGTGGAATTTTATGTGTTGGACATAGACCCGATGTTCAAAGCCATTCTGGGTCATCCATGGTTGAATAGTTTGAATGCCGTCCCCTCGACAGCCCATCAATGTTTAAAATTCCCATTCCAAGGACGAGTGGTCAAAGTGAAGAGTATTTCCACGGTTCAAAATGTTGACGCCATAGCCGCCAAGATTCTGCCTACATTGTGGCCAAGCAACAAGCCTGTTCTCTCCGTCATAGACTTGAACTATTCGTGGGCATATGTGTCACGCAAGCCCACCGCTGCACCAGTCAACGTGAAAGTCAAGCCCAAAATGAGAGATTCTAAAGGTTGGCACATGATTCTAAAATTGGGCTATCAGCCCGGTTTAGGTCTCGGCGCGCAGTTACAGGGCCGGACCAACCCCGTTCCCAAAGGAAGGAAGATGGGCCGTCGGGGCCTCGGCTACCGTGAATCCTCCATGTCGATGCTCGGCGATTCTAGGCCATTGACCTGGGATTACCGGCAACATTTTGTGAAAGGTCCGTTGCAGCCCGACACCTTGAAGACCTCGCCGTCCAGCCCTGAAGTGAAGACAAACGAAGCCTATGCTGTTGCTGATCCACCACCGTCACTACAAGGATTGGTCGGTGACTTGGAAGATCTTTCTGATTGCTTTATGAAGATGTTTCATGAAAAAGAAGCCAAGCCGAAGAAGAAGGAGACGCAGCTGGTGAAGCGTCCTCCGATGCCATTGGTCCGTCAGGGGCCACAGGAAATGGGGAGCTCTGTCACTACATATTCTATATCCCCATCCCGTCTTACTTCCTGGTTTCAATAGTTGGATTTCGTTCCCCGTTCCCCTCCAATTGTGGTCGACCCGTACTTCACGGAGAGACCCGAGATTTTATTTGTTCCGTGTGCTTGCGGGCGCTGCCCGCCCATTGATCTATCAACCCTGTTCACTCCTCCTCCCCCGGGAGCTCAGCTCCATGAAATGTGGTTCTCCTCTTCCGACCCCTTCTTCGACTACATTTTCCCTGAGTTGTTTCCTATGCAGTTACCTCCCCCTCCATCCTCTTCCTCCTCCTGCTGCGTGATCACCTCCAGCCTCCAAAAAAAAATGCCAATTTCAAAACGGAGGTCTCCTTGGAAGATTACGCTATGTTCTACCCAGATTCCCAGGGGCACGAGACCCCTGTTTCTTTTCCGGTAGACTTCTTCTCCCCTAGATTAGATGTACAATGCGCAGAGTCTCCTAGGATAGTCGAGTCGATCAGAATAGAATCTAGTTCGTGTCTAGTCAGCCAATCCACGTCTGCGGCGCCTCCCGTAACGCGTCCTCCCAAAACCATTCCCGATAGGTTTCTGCAAGATTTGGCTGGAAGATGTCATGCCCTGTTGAAATGTCCTGAATTCGTAGAGATCGCGATTATCTTGGAAGATGATGAGGAAATCGAAGGGTATGGAGCAATGATGGATTACGAGTATATGAAATTATGAATGAGAAGGACCCAGCGGATGATGAGGAAGATGAGGTGGATGACACTGCCGATTTATACGCACAAGGTTTGAAGAAATTTGACGAACCTTCCGCGGCAGTGGATGAGCCCACTAAGGAGATCAATCTCGGAACAGAGGAGGATCCCAGGCCCATACTTATCTCTACTAACCTCCCTCCTCAAGTTGAAGAGGAGCTTGTCAAAGTTTTGATGGAGTACATCGATTCTTTTGCCTGGTCCTACGAGGACATGCCCGGTCTTGACCCCGCGCTGGTTGAACATAGATTGATTCTCAAACCAGGTGATGAGGGCATCCCTTGCCCCTCCACATTTTCTCCGGACTCAGATTGTTCGTCGACAAGCGCCATTATGTTAGTCATGTATTTTTGAGTCTAGTCATGTAATCTTCACATTTTATTTGAGTCAATATCATGTAATTTTCCCTTTATTTGAGTCATGTACCTAGGTTAGTGAGTCATTTTCCTAAGTATTGTGTCATTAGGTTGGTTTGTTAGGCTAATGGGCCCAATTCATTGGGCTTGGCCCAAGGGCACCCCTATCCCTTCGGTTATTTGTCATTGAGTCAAATGTCAGGGACTTTTGTAGAAATGTGAGTTGCCTATATATAGGACCCCATTCCCCTCATTTTGAAGTAATGAACAATTGAATGAAAATTAAAATCCACTTCCAAATCCCACTAGATCTCTCTCTCTCTCACTCTCTCTCTCTCTCTAAGGGGTCCCCCCTCTCTCTCTCTCTCCCTCCACCCCAATTTTCAGAATTTTCTCTCTCCTCCCCATTCACCCCTCATTAAGACCTCTCCCCTTCCCCATACACCCATTTAACTCCCCCCCAACCCAAGGTGGCATCCTCCAATCCACACCCCACCTCCCAACCCCCAACTACCTAACACCACTTCCTAAGCACCCCTTCCTCTCCCCAAGGTTGAAGGGGCTCTTCCCTAAGCCCAAATTCAAATTTCCCTCTCCCTAGGGCAGTGCCCTTCCATCTCCCCACCTCCCAAACCACCCAAAGTCGCAGCCCCCCTTCCCCATACCAGCCAAGTTCACCCTTCACCTCTTACTCTGTTGGCCATCCCCTTCCCCACCCCCTCATCTTCTTCTAATTCAGCCTCTGTTTCAGGCAGCAGAGTTACAGCGACTTGCAGAGGCAGCCATGATTGTCTCTCAAAGATTCAGGTGGCAAGGCCTACATTGCTGGAATCTTCATCGAGATAGCTTTCCAACGGTGGTGGTCTCGCCGGCTTCCGAGTTCGGAGCTGTCCGGAGGAGCGTCATCTTCAACGACTGCATAATCTGTCCCAGACTGAAGACCAGAGCGATCTTGGAAGCTGTTCTGCGGTCAACCTTGGAGGAATTCGAGCACACTTCCTTCTAAAACATTCTTCTTCGTCTAGTCCTCCATCAGTAGCAGAAAGAACGACGCCAATCGCCTGCCCGAGCTATTTGTTCTGAATTATTTTGTCGAAGTGTGCAGTCTGCCACCAGTGGACTCAGGTTTGACCTATCTTCATTTATCTGGCCACCATTCTCATCTCCGACCTCGGATTGTGGCCCTGTCAACTTCTGCTCGAAGCGACTCCGACCATGATCACGTCACCGCCAGTTTCATTCAATTTGAAGTTCAACAGCGACCGTAGCGCCTTCTGGAATCCACTGCATCAGTTCTACATCAGTCCAAAGCAGAGTGTTGCTGTCCTGCTCCAGTCGCCGGTGCGATCAGCCTCGAGGTCCAGAGCTTCCCAAAAAATTCAGGCATCATCCTCTGTCAGTTGGGAAACTTTTGGCGCAGGTTTCGTCAAGATCTGAGCTCTGTGGAATTTGTGGCAGTGACATCACCGGCCCCCTATCCAACAATTCTGAAGGTTGGCAGAACCGGCGGGGATCGGCAAATCGGGTTTCCTTAGCATAAGTCCCCACCCCGCTTGGCCGGCTGAAGGCCCCTCCCTGCGTGGAGGTAGTATTGGATGTAATAATATTAATCCCCACCCCAAAATCACCCCTCCTGCGAGAGGTGTAGTGGTGTAATCTTTCCATTTCAGGTTGAAGCGACACCGACGCGGCGTGCAGGTGCATACCCTCGCCTCCCCGCTCGCCCCCGTCTTCGGCCGGAGTCGGCGTCTTCACGCCGGCTAGGTGAGCTTCTGAACATCTCTCATTGCTGTAATGGACTTGCTTAGCTTAGTATTGCTATAGTTACTCCGTCGGCGGTAAGAGAGTGTCCGATTTTAAATTGCTACCCAAATTGAGTGACCACCACGGGCGAGTTGTGAGAGCATCCACTTAACCCACACCCTTGGTGTGTTGGCCGCCCATGATTTGGGCATCTTAGGCCCATTTGGGGTTCTCCCCAAGCTAGCCAACCATTGGAGCCTCAAGGTCCCGCCTCGGACCCTCTCCAACATCGCCTAGTCGCCATCGGGCACTAGTGTGCGCCATACGGGTGAGCTCGCTAGTGTGAGTCCGCTGCTCAAACTTGAATGCTTGCAAAATAGGTCCATAGGTGGTGTCACATCAAGTGGTATCAGAGCAAGTTCACAACTTGTCTCTATCAAGTTGGTCCTAGGGCATGTCTATGCATTTAGAGTCTTCAAGTGCATCACTCTTGTCCCCTAGTATGGCCACCTCATATCGACCTTACCAATCGGCCCACTCCATAAGTCCAAGCCACCAAGAGATGCCTACCACTAACACCCATAACTTCCCTGGCCATGTCAACTACTTCATGAAAGCCTTGACCTATGCCAATGAGCGGCTTGATAACATATCGGGCCGACTCAACCAACTTGGAGAAAATAGGCCCGCCCAAAGGACGGACGATAGGATGGTCCCTTTCCCACTTCCCACCTTTGATGGAACCTCTCCTAGAGAATATTTAGATTGGGAAGCTACAATGGACCAATACTTCACTTGGTATCATATGTCCGAGGATGAAAAGGCATTGGTTGCCAAAATGCAACTTACCAAACGGGCAGAAACTTATTGGATGTAAATTGTCGGGCTAAAGGTACTTAGAAGGGAAACTCCCATCACCACTTGGAAGGACATGAAGGAGCAACTTAGGGCTAGATATGTTTCCCCCTCATACTCAAATCACCAAGACCTAAGGAGCACTTCAACTCCTTCATCCCCACCTAGCCAACCCATGACCCTAATTCCCCATTCCACATCACTTCCCACCTATCCTACCCCAACCACCACACCAGCACCCTACCTACAAACTCCCACCACAACCATATGTCCACAAACCCAATTGGACCCCGTGTCCACCCATCCACCGAGGCCCATAATGGCCACCACCCCCAAACCCAAAACCCCTCACCAAACCCATACCCCACAAGTCCCCTTGACCACCACCACAAACCCACCATCATCCCCAAAAGGGACACATCTCCCAAAACAAATCAACCTAAAATCCCTCACCCAACCCACCTCTCGCTTCCTACACCAATCTTTCCCCAACCTAGACCTCCTCTACTTCCCCTTCCTATCCCAACCCAAGCCCATGCTTGTTCACCACCCCGGGTGTGTCATACGCTAGCTATCACCAAACCACCCCCCATAGATCCCCCTACTCCATTAGCAATAGAAGTTGCAACCCACACACCCACCCAAGTGGAGAAGGATGTCCATCCAGATCCACCTCCCAACATAGAAGAAATCCAAAGGCCAAACAACTCACACACCTCTAGCCTAGCTCCTCTAGAGACACCCAATCTCACCATAGGTAAGTCCATACTCCAATGGCTCAAGAAAGGTTTCACCATTCCTAGTTCACAACCATACCACCTACCCATAGGATATCAATCCCAAATCATTCCCATTCAGCCACATGTCACTTATCAAACTTCCTATTGTGTGGAAGATTTGGGAGACTTAGTGAACTACCTACATTGGTAAATTCACTTGACCAATATGCTAGCCATGAGACCGTCTGAAACTAACACCATTAGCCTAGCATATCCCACCATTGGCTCCATGACTTCCATCTACACTAATGGCCAAGTTACTAGTGAGATCATCCTCCTTCTTCCCATGGAGGAAGAACCTATCCTATTCCACTCCCCAACCATAGAGATCCCAAGTGCTTTGATCGGCCAACCCATTAGCAACTTTGGCCCAATTATTGAGGAGGAGGACTCACCATTCGAGGACCTTGAGAGCATAGAGTACCCCTACCAAGGTGACCCTTACCATGATCCCTTTAACCCTTTTCTATGGGAGCCTAGATCTCCATGTAACCCACTCACCTTATTCACCACCCACCCTTTCCTACCCCCACCCACCATGTTGGGCCAAGCCCACCTCATCCATGACCCAGGTTACACCATAGGAATCATGACCTTAGGCAACACCCGCCTAGAGACCAAGAAGGTGCCCCACCCTATATCCACCTACCTAGATCCCTTCGACCCTTTTGAGTGGAAGCTCAAAGACCACCCCACCATCCCACATGAGGAAGTCATCTTTGGGAAAGGAATTCATATGTCTTGGCACATCACACCGCTTGGCATGATTAGTCTGTCGGGTACATTCATCCATATCACCCACATGTCAAGAAGAAAACATGAGTGGTCAATATTTGGTTGTAATGGTCCACCATCATTCATCATAAATCTCAAGCATGTTAGGAGCATTCATGGATGTCCGGGTCCTCCAACATTCATCACACTCACTCACAAGAGGGACACCTATGGATGCCCCGGTCCTCCCAAATCCTTCAAAGTCTTCATAACATCAATGCATGATAGGTCTATATGTGGTTGTCCTGGACCCCCTTTGCATACCATACATTGTCAACTCACACCGCATCATAGTACATGGCATATGCATTCAAGCAAGTATCAAGCAACAAGCGGTGGGATTCACAAGAAACGAGCACAAACTCCTAAGCACCACTTTGAGTTCCAAGTTGACAACTTGACGATGATGGCTTTGGAGTGGCTCCACTTTAGGGTCACCTCCAATCTGAGGGCACGAGGACTTGGACCTTGCCAAGTTCTGAGTGGCTTTGGCAACCAAGCTTATGGGTTGAACTTTCAAAAGGGTTTTGGGATTCTCCCCATTTCTCATGTGGCGGATCCAGCATGCTCTAAGGGCACCGCGGTGGATCCTAGTGAGTGCCTCGAACTTACACCTACCCTTGTGAGAGACACCCGCGGAGTGCCACCACAAATAGCCTGAGAGCCCGACGTGAGCACACAGCGGCAATACTAGGCAAGTAAGATCCCATCACCAGCATGAGGGTATGACCAAGCCACTTTGTTGAGCTGAAGCGCCGTTCCCCGACTATGGTCGCGGGTTGAGTATGGAGATCGTGGATCACCCAGAGCCGCACTTCGATGTACTACTTCCCTGGTGGACCCAAACTCGACGGGGTCGAGTTTTCCCCACCCCGGGGGTATGATGAGGGCATCCCTTGCCCCTCCACATTTTCTCCGGACTCGGATTGTTCGTCGACAAGCGCCATTATGTTAGTCATGTATTTTTGAGTCTAGTCATGTAATCTTCACATTTTATTTGAGTCAATATCATGTAATTTTCCCTTTATTTGAGTCATGTACCTAGGTTAGTGAGTCATTTTTCTAAGTATTGTGTCATTAGGTTGGTTTGTTAGGCTAATGGGCCCAATTCATTGGGCTTGGCCCAAGGGCACCCCTATCCCTTCGGTTATTTGTCATTGAGTCAAATGTCAGGGACTTTTGTAGAAATGTGGGTTGCCTATATATAGGACCCCATTCCCCTCATTTTGAAGTAATGAACAATTGAATGAAAATTGAAATCCACTTCCAAATCCCACTAGATCTCTCTCTCTCTCACTCTCTCTCTCTCTCTCTAAGGGGTCCCCACCTCTCTCTCTCTCTCTCCCTCCACCCCAATTTTCGGAATTTTCTCTCTCCTCCCCATTCACCCCTCATTAAGACCTCTCCCCTTTCCCATACACCCATTTAACTCCCCCCCAACCCAAGGTGGCATCCTCCAATCCACACCCCACCTCCCAACCCCCAACTACCTAACACCACTTCCTAAGCACCCCTTCCTCTCCCCAAGGTTGAAGGGGCTCTTCCCTAAGCCCAAATTTAAATTTCCCTCTCCCTAGGGCAGTGCCCTTCCATCTCCCCACCTCCCAAACCACCCAAAGTCGCAGCCCCCTTCCCCATACCAGCCAAGTTCACCCTCCACCTCTTACTCTCTTGGCCATCCCCTTCCCCACCCCCTCATCTTCTTCTCATTCAGTCTCTGTTTCAGGCAGCAGAGTTGCAGCGACTTGCAGAGGCAGCCACGGCCGTCTCTCAAAGATTCAGATGGCAATGCCTACATTTCTGGAATCTTCATCGAGATAGCTTTCCAACGGTGGTAGTCTCGCCGGCTTCCGAGTTCGGAGCTGTCCGGAGGAGCGTCATCTTCAACAACTGCGCAATCTGTCCCAGACTGAAGACCAGAGCGATCTTGGAAGCTGTTCTGCGGTCAACCTTGGAGGAATTCAAGCACACTTCCTTCTAAAAAATTCTTCTTCGTCTAGTCCTTCATCAGTAGCAGAAAGAACGATGCCAATCGCCTGCCCGAGCTATTTGTTCTGAATTATTTCGTCGGAGTGTGCAGTCTGCCACCAGTGGACTCAGGTTTGACCTATCTTCATTTATCTGGACACCATTCTCATCTCCGACCTCGGATTGTGGCCCCGTCAACTTTTGCTCGAAGCTACTCCGACCACGATCGCGTCACCGCTAGTTTCGTTCAATTTGAAGTTCAGGAGCGACCGTAGAGCCTTCTGGAATCCACTGCATCAGTTCTGCATCAGTCCAAAGCAGAGTGTTTCTGTCCTGCTCCAGTCACCGGTCCGATCAGCCCCGAGGTCCAGAGCTTCCCAAAAAATTCAGGCATCATCCTCTGTCAGTTGGGAAACTTTTGGCGCAGGTTTCGTCAAGATCTGAGCTCTGTGGAATTTGTGGCAGTGACATCACCGGCCCCCTGTCCAATAATTCTGAAGGTTGGCAGAACCGGCGGGGATCAGAAAATCGGGTTTCCTTAGCGTAAGTCCCCACCCCGCTTGGCCAGCTGAAGGCCCCTCCCTGCGTGGAGGTAGTATTGGATGTAATAAGATTAATCCCCACCCCAAGATCACCCCTCCTGCGAGAGGTGTAGTGGTGTAATCTTTCCATTTCAGGTTGAAGCGACACCGACGCGGTGTGCGGGTGCATACCCTCGCCTCCCCGCTCGCCCCCGTCTCCGGCCGGAGTCGGCGTCTTCACGCCGGCTAGGTGAGCTCCTGAACATCTCTCATTGCTGTAATGGACTTGCTTAGCTTAGTATTGCTATAGTTACTCCGTCGGCGGTAAGAGAGTGTCCGATTTTAAATTGCTACCCAAATTGAGTGACCACCACAGGCGAGTTGTGAGAGCATCCACTTAACCCACACCCTTGGTGTGTTGGCCGCCCATAATTTGGGCATCCTAGGCCCATTTGGGGTTCTCCCCAAGCTAGCCAACCATTGGAGCCTCAAGGTCCCGTCTCGGACCCTCTCCAATATCGCCTAGTCGCCATCGGTCACTAGTGTGCGCCATACGGGTGAGCTCGCTAGTGTGAGTCTGCTGCTCAAACTTGAATGCTTGCAAAATAGGTCCATAGGTGGTGTCACATCACCAGGGGCAACACCTGTTAAACAGAAAGCAAGGAGATTCCACCCGCAGATGGCCTTAAGAATTAAGGAAGAAGTTGATAAATTGCATAAGGCCAGGTTTATTAGAGTTGTGCTGTATCCACAATGGGTGGCAAACATAGTCCCAGTAATGAAGAAGGATGGTAAAATTTGAATTTGTATTGACTTCAGGGACTTGAACAAAGCATGTCCGAAGGATGATTTTCCACTTCCTCACATCGATGTCTTGGTCGATAATACAGCTGGGTACGAAGCACTCTCCGTCATGGACGGTTATTCTGGGTATAACCAAATCCTTCTGGCTCCGGAAGATCAAGAAATGACCTCTTTCACCACGCCTTGGGGCACGTACTGCTACGTCGTTATGCCATTCGGATTAAAGAATGCAGGTGCCACCTATCAAAGGGCGATGATGGCCATCTTCCACGATATGATGCACGTCTACTTGGAAGCTTACGTGGATGATATTTTAGTCAAATCGAGGTCACAAGAAGAACACCCCGCCATTCTAGCCAAGGTGTTGCAAAGGGCTAGGGAATACAAGTTAAAGATGAATCCAAAGAAATGTGTGTTTGGAGTTGCATCAGGAAAATTGCTCGGGTTTATAGTTAGCAAACGGGGGATTCAGATCGATCCGAACAAAGCAAAGGCCGTTATGGAAATGCCGCCGCCGAAGAACATCACTGAACTTCGAGGTCTAATCGGGTGTTTACAATTTATCAGGAGATTTATATCTCAGCATTCGCAAAGATGCCGCCCATTTTACGAATTACTAAAGGCAGGCGTGAAATTTGAATGGAATGAACAATGTCAGAAGGCCTATGAGGAACTCAAGGTCTATCTCTCCAATCCCCCGGTTCTACAACCACCCGTCCCTGGGAAACCCCTGATCCTGTACATTTCTGTGATTGAGGACTCCCTAGGAGCTGTCCTGGCACAGGTAGACGATGAAGGAAGGGAAAGGGCAGCGTACTATCTCTCAAGGTTATTTAATCCCGCTGAATCCAAGTACACTGCCATGGAGAAGACCTGTGCAGCACTGGTGTGGGTAGCGCAGAAGCTTAAACACTATTTCCTCGCCCACGAGGTTAGGCTCATCTCTAGAATGGATCCCATTCGTTATCTTTTGGAAAAGCATGTCCTTTCTAGTCGACTAGCTCGCTGGCAGAGCTTTCTTTCCCAGTTCGACATCACCTTCATAGTGCAGAAAGCAATCAAGGGATATGCTATTGCCGAACACCTGGCTCATTCTCCTATCCCTCGTACTGATTCCATCCAGGATGAATTCCCCGATGAACACATGGCAGTGATTACTCATCTTCCTTTCTGGTCTCTTCATTTTGATGGTGCCCTCAATTCCCAGGGCAGCGGAATTGGCGCCGTTCTTCTCACTCCGGAAGGAGTAACTATCCCCGTGGCGTATCAACTCTTATTTTCTACCACTAACAATATAGCCGAGTATGAGGCTCTCCTTGCCGGTCTGAAGCACGCCTACGTCTTGGGCGCGCGATATCTTAACATCATAGGAGACTCTCAATTGGTGCTGCGCCAAGTTTTGTCAACTTACCGCACCCGTGACCCGAAGCTTAAACCCTATCAAGATCTAGTCACGCTCTTGGCTAGGCAATTCAAGAAACTCATCTACATTCATACTCCTCGTTCTCAGAACATCTTGGCTGATGCCCTTGCATCGCTCGCTTCTTCCCTATCATTTCCCCTAAGTCGTGCCACTGAGACCATTATGGTCCAACAGCTAGATGTTCCCTCTCTTCAGGATCCCTGGTTTGACAACCTTAGGAAGTCTGTGGAGAAGAAGATAGAAAGGGAAGAAGTGAAAGAAGTATCGTTAGCTGAGCTCGAGGAGATCATCGAAGAAGAGGAATTGCCGTGGTTTTATGAAATTGAGCAGTATTGCAAGGACGGTACATTTCCGGAAGAGGCAAACGCTGGGCAGCGAAAGGCCATTAGAAGAGTTGCCGCGAGATACACTATCATTGCTGGTGAATTGTATAGGCGGGCTCTGAATGGAGTTCTAATGAGGTGCCTAGATGACGAAGAAGCTTGGAAGGTCGTGGAAGTAGCCCACTCCAGCGAGTGTGGAGGGCATGTGAATGGACAGGCGTTGGCGAAAAAGATTCTTAGGCAGGGCTACTACTGGCCAACCCTAGAAGAAGATTGTTCCACCTATGTCCATAGGTGTCTTCAGTGCCAGATCCACGCCGACAAGATCCATGCTCCTGCCTCTTCTCTTCATCCCCTGTCTGCTCCTTGGCCATTCTCCATGTGGGCGTTTGATATCATCGGACCCCTCGGTGATCCGAATTCCACAGTTAAACAGAAGTCCTTCATTTTGACGGCTACGGAGTACATCACCAAGTGGGCGGAAGCTGAAGCTTATGCAGAAATCAAAGCCACCACGGTATGCTGCTTCATTATGAAGAACATTATCTCGCGGTTTGGGGTGCCAAGCGACATCGTCACCGACAACGGGCCTCAATTCGTCTCGCAAGAACTCCAGGACCTCTGTAAGAAATTCAACATAGCTCTGCATCATTCATCACCATACTACCCCCAAGGTAATGGCCAGGCTGAGGCCACGAATAAAACCCTTCTTAAGATTATCAAGAAAATATGTGAATCACATAAATTTGCTGATTGGGCCGACAAACTGATAGAAGCTCTATGGGCTTATCGCACCTCCATCCGCACTCCCACAGGGCAGACTCCCTTTGCTCTCACATATGGGATGGAGGCGGTACTCCCGTATGAGATGCTGATCCCTTTCCTAAGAGTGCAACTGGATAAGGAACTTAATCTTGACGAACGTTGAGAGGCGCTGCTAGTCCAACTGGAACTCTTAGACGAGAAAAGGTTGAATGCGGCCAATCATGTTTCAGTATATCAAAAGCGTGTCTCGCGATATTTTCAAAAGAAGGTCATCAAAAGAAAATTCCAAGTAGGTAATATGGTTTTGATACGTAAATTCATCAGGTCAGCAGGTCCCAGGTCTAAGCTACAACCCAACTGGGAAGGGCCCTTCGTAATCATAGAAGCTTATCCAGGTAACGCGTATCGTCTGATCAACGCGGAGGGTGAAGAATTGCCGAACCCGTGGAATGGGTTGTATTTAAAACATTTCTATCCATAAAAGGTGGAATCAGTAACGGTTCAGTGGCATGGTATACCTCACTAGATTGCGAAAGGAGGACCCTGGTCCAGCATCTCACACACTACACGATTGCCTGTGGTTCGGTATTTTCTCATGCTACCCGACACCGTTTCTCCTTTGGCCATGCTCGGGGAAAGGTGGAAATCCTTGTATTTCCTCTCTCTCGGCTGAAGATAGGGGCAAGTGGTGAATAAGGGGGCGAGAACTGACCTAGACCCCCCCATTAAAAGAGGTCTCAAATAGGGGCAGTCTGTTACGACCTCACTCCGCAAAGAAAGAAAAGGAAAGCAAGAAGAAAAAAAGAAAGAGAAGGGGCAAAATCAAAAGATAAGGCCGAAAGCACATAAGGCTCGAAGCTCTCAAAACCCCCAAAAGAATACAACTAGGCATGGCAAGAGTGGCAGTATAGTTTCCCCGCGGGACGTTATGAGCCCGGTCGCATGCGTGCCTAGAGCGGATGAAGGTTCGATAACGGATACAAAGCCCCAGCGCAATAGATCGGATTCTTTGAAAAGGGGGTGTCCTGGGAAAGAATTCAAGCCCTAAAAACCTCTATAACTGTCGTCAGCTTTCCCACTCGATCTTTTTTACTTTCCCAAGGAAGGAACCCCACCCCGGATATGGCCTTGGTAGAAACACCGTTGAGCAAAGTTGACTCCGACCACAGGCAGTCCCCCTCCTGCACGCGCTGGGCCTGGGAAGTCCATAGCAAGATGAGAAGGTCCCTGCTATTAAAACCCGAGCTGGTTCAAAACCCAAACAAAAAAAAAATCGAATATTTCAAATCGGATATTTCAAACCCCCCCCCCCCAAAAAAAATCGAATATTTCAAAACCCCAAAAAATCGAATATTTCAAAACCCAAAAAATCGAATATTTCAAAACCCAAAAATTGAATATTTCAAAACCCAAAAAATCAGATATTCCAAAACTCACAAATCATATGTGTCCCGCTTGCATTCATAGCATTCATTGGCATTTTTCACATTTTTTGATATTTACCTGTTTGATAAGGCTTAACCCCTTGACCAAAAATCAAGAAAACGGTCACCTCCTAACTTGCTATAGGCAAGGGGCTAAGCCTAAAATAGATTTAATCTTTTTCATGTTTGCATGTGTACAGGGGCAGGTTGGAAGGACAGTTGGCTCATGACCTCATGAATGTTCAATCCTCGTCTTGGCTTATACAATCACATCATAATCAGACCACAAAGCCCAAATTCAATCAAACCTATCCACTTTATTCATTTCATATATCAAGCTGTCTAAACATGAGTCTCATCCAACAATCATCATCAAACAAGAAAAGGGAAATCACTCAATCCTCCGCTGGGCATCCCCGCGGGGACGTATCTTTCTCAGCTTGCTAAGATAGGCCTGGCGTGTCGCCGAGATCTCCCCCACCTCTGCCGGTAGGGTAAGTACCCTGCTCACCTCCCACATAATCAGGGCACTCCTGACTGCTTGCTCGTCCTCCTCCGCGCCGATCCTCCGCGCTTGCAATGCGGGAAGGTGGGGTAGTGCCGGTAGAACCGTCCGGGGTAGCCCGACCTACAAGTAGCACCGGTGTGGGCTGCAAATCACCAGTGCAGTGTCGCTCACAAGCCTCAAGTCCAAGCTGGTCCTCCTGCTAACTCTGACTGTGGTGTCATGAAGGAAGCCCGGGCGCATCACGAACCTGTCCAGGGGCAGCCGATTGATGTACAAGCGCCACTCGTCCCTGGTCTTCATCTCAGCTGTCCTGCACTCAACCGGTGGGGAGAATCTGAACGCGCCACCTATGAAGAAGAGGGGGTGGCTCCCAAAGATCCTGCTCGCCGTAGTGACCTCCTCCCTTTGAATGAATTTCATCCTAACTCCCAACCAACATTCCAGTAGGATCATGGAACCAAAGAGGGGGCCTCCCAAAGCTGCTGACGTAAGACCCTCATACAAGTAAGTAAGGATGGCCTGGGAGATGGAAAGTCCTTGCCACAGTCCACTGATGGTACTAAGAAGGGGCATCTCTAAGACGTGGTCGACTAAGGGAAACAAGAGGGCCCCGCATAAACAAATGGAGGCGGCTTTGGCTATAGCGTCGTCCCGCTCACTCCTGTTCTTACAATGCTCCACTACCCACTGGCTGAGGGGGAGAAGGTGGATCTGACGCGGGCCTACGAAAGTGTGAACCTCTCTACTGTCTGGGATGAATCCCCCCAGAATGAGTCTCGGGTCTATAGGGGCAACTGTATGGCATATCGAGTCTTCCTCCCCCACCTTGGACCTAGGGAACCCAAAGTAGGTCTCTACCTCCTCCAGTAGGATAGTGGCCTCAAATGATGGAAAGAAGAAAGTATGGGTCTGAGGGTGCCATATTTCAACTATAGCTGAGATGTTGTGCCAGTCAAGGGAAAGTTTTGGGTAGTTTTGACCAAGCACTAGGAGAGGTTGCAAATGCCAGGATCGAAGGATGGCCGTCACACCTAGGGGCAAAGCACGGACCATGGGATCCAGCCACTTCAAGATAGAGTACCGCCTCGCGCCAGGAAGAAGTTGGATGCCAAAAGAGAGGGAAAGGAGGAAATATAAGTGGAAGGAGATGAATTGCACTGAATGTACCATAATAAGCTTACCTCTCTCATGGGACTTGAGCTCAGATGTCGTGGGATTGCGGTCAGCCGTTGGAGCACTTTCCGCTCTTTTCTGGCTAGCTTCGGCCCTTCAAAAAGTGCTCCCTCCGTCGAACCCACCTCTAGGGCCCTCTTCATGATGTTTTGGTGGTGAGAATCAGAGATTTCAAGCTTTGAAGGTAAGGGGAGGTGTGAGCTACGAGTTTAGGCCCATGTGTCACTTATAGGACTTGTTAGGAAACCAAACCCTCTTGGGATTAGGCTCGGATAAGTCTAGGATGGGTTAAGATAGGGTTGCGATGAGTTCAATGTTGTGCCCCTATGGTCATTTGAGTTCATATGGTCACTTGGGTCATTCGACATCATTCTATGGTCATATGAGTTCTGTGGTATTCTTGGTTTTGATAATGGCTAAACACTATTAGTCATTGATGTTTTTCACTTTCATGTGATTGACATATGTGATGTTTTTGTTCATGACAGGTGCGCCAATGAATGGACAAGGAATCAAGTGGAAATGGTGAACGTGAAAGCTCAATGTTGCGCCCTCGCACGCGGATCGACCTGCGGGGTCAGGTCGCGGGGATCGAGGGGGCAGCGCCCCTTGCGGTGAAATGCTTATAGCATAATCTAAATTGATTTCAATCCCAAAATACATGAAATTGATGAGAACATGAATATCTTGACCTATGGACATGTTTCCTTGGGCTAACAGTTCAATTTTGCAGGTACAGGTCTTTCCGGTCGACCTACACGCTTTGGCCGATCGACCTAATTTGCCAGAGCCTCAGAATGTCAACGTTTACAGATTTCGGTCGACCTATACACCTTGGCCGGTCGACCGGTTTTCCCAGAACCGAAATGATGACGTTGTTACAGGTTTCGGTCGACCGCCCCCAGGCGTCCGGTCGACCGGTTTTGCCAGAGCCGAAAAGTTCTGGCTGCAGCATGTTCCGGTCGACCGGCCCATGAATTCCGGTCGACCGCCAGCCCCGATGCAGCCTTGTTTGACTTCGAAATCAACCTCGTGGCTAGCCCCTTTCCATGGATTTGTTTAATCAAATCTTACCTAATCTTCCATGATTTATGGATCTGGTCTAGGGGGCATCTATGGACCATTCAAGGGTTATAAAACTAACACATGAGGGGTTAGAAACCCTAATGCTTCATGGGGCTTCTTGTGAGATCTAGGGTGGCTGCAAGGGAGGTTACAAGAGAGCTTGGAGACGAGCTACTGTTCACGTGAACAGTAGTTCGTGAACGTGTTCTTCATCCATCCAAAGGGGAATCAAGCTCAAATCAAAGCCAGCAAACCTCAAGGAAGATTACATCAAAGCAAGGCTATCAAAGTGATCCAAGGAAGCCGGTTTGATTCAAGTTCTTCAAGGGAAATCATCTACATCCATTCAAGCTCTTTCAAGCTCATCCAAGGTGATCTTTCAAGCATTCAAACTCCTAGGAGCTAAAGAAGCAATCAAGATTCAAGGTAGCTTCATCATCTCCTTCATTCATTCAAAGAAATTCAAAGAGAAGATCAAGAGAGAAGAATTGAAGGAAGAGGTACTGTTCACGTGAACAGTACTCCGTGAAGAACATTCATCCAATCAAGGGTGAATGAAGAAGATTGAGTTGAAGCTAAGAGGAGCCTTGTTGCTGATCAACATTCCATACAAGGGCCAATTCATTTTCACTCATAACTCAATCTCTTGTTTTAGTTCATTCACATTTGTTTCATTTTCATTATTGTTTAAACATTGAAAGTGTGATTCATCCCTACCGGTGGTTAGTAGGAAGGCAATTTGAGGTTGTTCCAATTTGCGGTTGACATCCCTACCATGTGGTGAGTAGGAAGGCAATCGGTGGTTTTCGATTTGCGGTTCTGTACGCTGCACAAGTGAAGCCTCACCGGGTTTTGGTGAGGGGTGGACGTAGGGCTGAGGATTCAGTCCGAACCACCTTAAAATCCTGTCTAGTGTGGTTTGCTTGTGTGATTGATTCGTTCTAGGTGCATGCTTAGGATCGAATTGTTATATATCTTGCTTATCTTGCTAAGCAAATCATAACGCACTTGGAAGCTAGTTTCTATTCCGCTGCAATTCATTTTAACTAGCTATATAGAGGGCCACATTGCGAAAAGTGGGGCTGATCTATTCACCCCTCCCCTCTAGATCCGCTGTCCACTACACAACATTCAAAGCGTCTTACCCTCGGGATGGGGACTCTCCAGGGAGTCCCCGTTCGAGCAGATAGGATGTCCTATTGGATGGTCTTACGATAGACCGTCCATCTTAATGTATGGCCCATCATCGACCGTTCATCTCTTTCAGAAAGCCCGAGTCCAGTGACTTGTGCGGTCTAAAATCCGCCGTTCACATATTCTTGTGGTTGATATTGAACCGTTCCAACGAAATTGGAGCGGTCTATGGAGAACCGCTCTTCTCCACGAACGGCTCTATAAGAACCGCCCATATGCTCAGCCCCCTAATCAAACTCCTGCACTCTCATCTCACTCAGTCGGCGTGTGCGTCTCTCGTCTCGCTCGATCGGCGTGTGCGTCTCTCGTCTCGCTCGGTCGGCATGTGCGTCTCTCGTCTCACTCAGTCGGCGTGTGCGTCTCTCATCTCACTCAGTCGACGTGTGCGTCTCTCGTCTCACTCAGTCGGCATGTGCGTCTCTCGTCTCACCCAGTTGGCATGTGCGTCTCTCGTCTCGCTCGGTCGGCATGTGCGTCTCTCGTCTCACTCAGTTGGCGTGTGCGTCTCTCATCTCACTCAGTCTGCGCGTGCGTCTCTCATCTCACTCAGTCGGCGTGTACGTCTCTCGCCTCAAGTCGGCGTGCATCTCTCGTCTCACTCAGTCGGCGTATACGTCACTCATTTCACTCAAGTCGGCGAGTGCGTCCCCCTCTCAGGTCGGGCGCACCTTTCAATCTCACATGTTTGCTTCACCCCCTCTAGAAGCTAAGTCACGTTCATTCATGCATACATACAGTCACCCACAAACAAAAATCAAAACAAAAACATGCATACCACTATCATATCATATCACATCATGTACAAAAGACGGACCCAGTACACAGTCAAGCCTGTCCCTCTCCTTGGCCCCCGTCGCTGTCTCCACCGCCCTCATGCCTCTTTGGGGGAGGCATCGCTGAGGTCGCCTCATCACGCCGTCGCCATCGCCGCTCCTCCTCGTTCCTCCGATGGCCGAAGGAACCAGTAAAGTAACTCCTCACGGAGCCGTGGGTGCCGTGGCTGCCACTCGCAGTCGCCCTGCTGCGCTCCCGACTCGCCTCCTTCAGACCCTCCACCTTGCCCTCCAACCTGGCAACCTGTAGACGGGCCTGCTCTGCCTCACTCCGGTAGCGCTCTGCCTCTGCCCAGTAACGGTCCGCCTCAGTAACACCGGCTCGTAGTCGCTCTAGCTCGACCCGGAGGAGGGCCATCTCAACTGCGTCTGCCAGTCGACTCCGCGCGGCCTCCTCGCGCACCCGGGCCACCTCCTCCCTAGCCACTACCCGGCTCTGCTCTAGCTCTGTCTGGAGGCGGGTCAGCTCGGCCGTCTGCATATCATTATTAGGCAGTTGCATAAGCATTTCATTCATATGCACAATAAGCAAGGGGAAGTTTAGAATTGCGTACCCTCTTAGTGAGCGCCACCTCGGCCGCCTTGGCCCGCGCTACCATCCGAGTGAACTCCGCATCTCTCGCAGCCCGGTCGGCCGGAGTCTGGGTCGTAGAAGAGGAAGGGGCATCTGGTCTCACCCTCTGAGCACCCTCGGCACGCTGCATCCAAATACTCCAGGTCAGTCACATGCATAATCATAATCATATAGAATTGAATAATTTAAAGAGTGTAAGGTGTAGAAGACTCACCAGTAAGGCTAGGGCCTGTCGGGCCTCATCCCGCTCCCTGATGGTAGAGTGCAGAAGTCCCTGCAACTCCGCCACTCGTCCCGCAGGGTCCAGCTGCATTTAGAAGCCCATGTGTCAGTGCATCATCATATAGGAATCATAAGCATAATAGAAGGAATTCAAGTTTAGAAGTCGTACCGGTCGGTGAGCACCCCGGAACACCTAGTCCCGGTAGTGCCGTGCGTACGTGGTGTAGTACGCGCTGTCGCTCTCTGCCCGGGCAGTCACCACTCGCCCTCGCGCAGCCCAGTCGATGACCTACTCGACATTCCTTGCGGTCCAATCGTACACCTCGCGGAGTCCCCGGGTCATCCTCGTTACCCGTTCCCCCGCCTTCTCAGGCGCAGGGAACTCAACAGCCGGCTGATGGACCCCGATGGTCCTCATCACCAACCTGAAGTGCAGTGGCTCCACCACATTCATGCAGTGAAGCCACACGTCCCGGCCAGAAAAGGCCAGGGCCTCGGCCACCCACGGCTGGCCCTCCGGGCTCTCCTCCATATAAGGAGTCCACTGTACCTGCAAGCATAGGAAACTACATCAGCATCATAATCATGAAAGAATTGCATTTAATTAAGGAGTCTGAGTTTAGAAGCATACCGAGGTGTACGGTAGAGTGTCCAGATCATCCTGCAGCTCCCGGACCTGTCGTCTCAGGGCTGTCATCTCCCGAGGTGCTGTCCACCTCCTCGCAATCAGTAGGAGCCCAGGACGGGTCTCCTCGCCCCTACCTCGCCCGCGTAGGCGTACGTAGGCCCACACCTGCATCACAAGGTCGTGTCAGCATTTTAGCAAGCATGTAGTATAGCATAACCGAGTCTAGGGTATAAAAGTTGTACCTGGAGTAAGGGGGAGAAGCCCCCAGGCATCGTCCGACGTGCCGTCGAACTGAGAGTGTCGAAGAGGAAGGCGAGGACCGCCGCTCCCCAAGCGTAGTCACCCACGTGCTCGAGCTCCTGGAGGAAGGGGAGGAAGCGACAGCTCATCATGTCCGCCCGCGTGGAGAAGAGAAGCCGTCCGAACATCAGCATCAGGAACCGTCGTAGTACTCTGTCCGCCTCAGGTCCCGGTCCCGCTGCAACCCTCGGTCTCGCTAGCCCGACGAGCCGCTCCAAGTGCTCCTCCGGCCTCTCCCCGACCGCAACTACCGCTCGTCGCAGACCCAGGCTGTCCTGGAGAGCAGCCCGGGGAAGGAGGGTCGACTGCCTCTCGGGGCGCCGCAGCTGTAAGCCGAGCAACTCCCGAGCCATCCCCCGGTAGTCGGGAAAGGTAGTCCCGCTGACCGGTGACCCATGCACACGTAGGCCAGTGAGCCTGGCCACGTCCTCCAACGTCGGGACCATGTGCCCCCACGGGAAAAGGAACGTCCGACTCACTGGATCCCAGCAGTCGTGTAGGGCATAGAGCAGAGCTGCGTCGAAACGACACACCTCGATGCTCAGGAAGGGGGCAAACCCCATGGCCGTCAGCCGCTCCCTCTGGAAGTCCGGCAGTGCTAGGTACACTGCACAGACCTGCAGCCACGAGGTGTGGGTCCTGCGCTTCCCCTGCATTCATTTTATCCATTTCATTCATATTAGTAATTTAGCTTTCGCTTTTTGTTTCATTTAAATAAAATCTCTCAAGGTCCAATCCTTAATTTAAAGGACGGTTATTCACGGACCGCTCGACAATTGAGCGGCCCCTTTCAAACCGTCTGTCTTCCTATCTTCCTAAATAGAAGCGGCCCACCTTCGGCCGTGTGAATTGTGGACGATCCTATGTGGACCGCATTGTTTCGTCTTGGCTGCTTGTTTGAACGGACCGATGTGGTCCGTTTACTATTTGAACGGTGATAACCTCATCGTATCTATTTTGTGGTGGTTCGTTTGCTATGTGAATTTGAACGGCGTTCCCTAAGCCGTGTGAATTTGGACGGTCCTATATGGACCGCATTCTTATACTGTGCGGTTTCTGTTGAACCGTTCTACCGTCGTCGTCCCCGACGACGGTGAACGCCCCCCCGACCGGCTGGGAAGACCATCGTGGACCCTAACCGACCCCTAAGCATCTAACCCCCCCCAAAAGATTTCTAAACTAACATGCATTAATAAAAATTGGAAGGAAAAGAGGTTTGGGGTGGGGGGCCTACCTCGGGATCACGGGGCTTCTTGGCCGCCCCCGTCGGTGGTTTTTCTCCGGCGATCTCCTCCTCTCCGGCAGGGGCCTCTTCCTCGGCGCCGACGATGGCGAGCTCCTCCATCATCACCCCTGGCGACTCTCCCTTCTCAGGCGGTGGTGGCGGTTGCCTCGGCGGCGGCGAACCCTCACCGGCGGCCGACGGCCTGGCCGCCTGGTGCTTCGTCCGGGTCATCGAGGGAGCTTGAGATGGAGAGAGGGGGGGGGGAAGAAGTTTGAAGAAGTTAGAGTGAGGGAGTGGGAGAGTGAGGCCTTGTTGCTCCTTCGTCCCTTCCACCGTCGGTTACGGTGGAGGGAGGCGAGGGGGTTTCAGTTTTTCGTGGTTACAGAGAAGAACAGTCTATCGTTAGACCGTTTGCCCAGTGGGCGGTTCCAATATGAGATTTAAGTCGGTTGAAATTCCAAGCCCGAGCGGTTCTGAAGGAGCCATTCTTATTTAAACGGTATGATCCGGACCGTTCATCCCTGGCAACCGGCCCTGTAAGAATTATTTGAATGTCAGGTACACACGGTTAACATAGAGCCATTTGGAATATTACACGGTTACAATAAGGCCGTTTATCTGGATAGTGTATTTAGATCATGAATATTGATATTTTCTTTGGAAAAATATTTCTTAACCATCTTATTCAGCATCATTTCCTCCAGTCTCGCTGTTTCGCCTGCACAGGTAAGTCAGGTATGGCCTTCTATCCCTATTCCCTTATTGCATTAATTATATGGTATTATATTATATTATTTCGAGAGCCGGCAGGTTATCTACGTGTCTCAGGATCTGATGTTCCCCTTCAACAAAAATAATAATGATCCAGGCTCATGTACCTAATCTTCAGATAGGCCGTTAAGTTGGGAGGTCACGAGAAGGATGGTTCTATCCGCACGCCGTGGTTGCGGACGGTATCTTGACTCTGATGTTCCCAGCTTAGCAATACTACTATCGAATATTTTATATTTTTAATCTTTCTTGGCATTTGTTTTAATGATTTCCTTTTGCTTTAGCCCAGCATGTATCATACGCATCCTTTTGAGCTTTCATGCCCCATGATTGGTTTAAGAAATGTCCCATCAGTAATGGTTGGCTGTGTGTTCAAATACTCGAGTAAGAAGAACTAATTCCACTCTGAATTCGAAGGTTTTCTTTGGTCGATTCGTTTGGTCCGGTTGATTGAAAGGTCCCCGTCTGGAGTTTTAGCCTTTTTCTTTTGTGGCCCCCTCATTGGACCGCGGGATTGTGTCCCCCATGAGGTCGGTCTTGTCGAGTTGTTTCATTTAGTTTAGTTCCTCCAGATTTGGCGTCTCTTTCAGTTAACTATTCCCGGCGTTCGGTTCAAGGTTTTCCAGAAGATTCTCATCACTTGTTGGTAAAAACGGGTGTCGTTTTACCTTAACGCCCACTTTTTTCGGTCCACTCCGCTGCATTTCCGCTCCACCTCCATGTTCCATGTCACTTCCGCTTCACCTCCGCTCACTCCCCGGTAAAGAGGACGTTAAGGAGGGGTATCTGTTGATACCCGTTTTATACCGATAATTTGAGTCGTTTCTCTTACTCCCATTAGTTGATGCCTCGAGTTGTCCATCATTCATTGGGCCATTTTTTGTGGCACGTCTTGGGCTCATTTTATGGGTCGTCTCCCTCCTTGGTGAAGTCCGTGGCGATTCAGGGCTTAATGGGCCTTGGCTTTGGTCAATTGAACGTTTCATAGCATAAACGGCCCAACCTCAGTCGTTCAAAAGATGAGCGGTTGAATATGGACCGTTCATATATTTTGTTAATTTCTGAGGTCTTTTCTGAATATTCACCGACAGGCTGTGGTCCGGCTCTATTAGGACCGTTCAAACCAATGGACGGGCTTATTACAACCGCCTATACCTCAGAGTCCTACGCACGCCCATTTTCTCAGATAATTATCCAATTATCCGAATTATCACCGACAGGGTGAAACGGTTGGATATTGGCCGCTCTACACTAGAACGGTCTCACTAGAACCGTTCATCGTTGAGGGTCCAACGGCGGGCGTTTCGGCCGGTTAGAAAGATAATTGCGTTGATTTTCTGATTTCTCGAATTTCCACCGACAGCTTAGACGGTCTGAACAAGACCACCTATAGGATGCACGGTCTATCGTAAGACCGCTCATCATGTCGGATGAGGCTTTTTAACAGACTTTTATCTCTTTTATTCATGGCTTTATCCCCAGTTTATTTTGATGATTTCTCCGTGGATAATTAACCATTTTTGATGTCATTTCGTTTGGATGGTAGATAATGATATTATCTACGAATTATCTTTTGTAAGTTCGACCTGAAGATCCCTCTAAACCTTAGTTTCGGGGCTGGCTTTCTAGGCTCTATAAATAGACCCTAGTGGCCGGACGTCGAAAAGGGGGGGGGGAGATTTTGGTCAACGGCGAAGCCCTGCCGCGTTTCCAAACGACCTAGCACCAAGGAGGGAGGCTCTCACGTCCTTACGAGCCTCCGGTTCAGGGAGTAGTCTGTGTGTCGAGTCATAGCATCATATTTCGATTTCTTCGTCATCTGTTGCATGCATTGTTCTCTCTCTGCGTTTCCCTCGTTTTTTTCCCATGCACACACCCACCTACGTTTTTGTCACCCTAGGGGTTTAAAACCCCCCAGGTATCCCCCCTTCCATTTGTTTATGCTTCATTCTTCCTACATGAATACGTACTACATCATTTAGCTCTAACCTGGGTGTTCCTTCTGTGTCTTCATACTATTTTGCAGGTCAGCACTTCATCAGCACGAGGCCCATCCCCTCTGGCCGGCCGGAGAGGGTGGAGGTGAACCCTTTTGCAACTCTTGGCGTGGTGGGCTTGCACGGTTCCTTTAGGCCCGTTCAAGGATACGAGCGGCATCCTCTGCACCGCCCTTCCTCCTTCTGCGGTTCACTTCGAGCCACCCATATTCCAGGAGTTCTTCTTCCCGCGCGTTCGGCAGCACTCTTAGACGGCCTATCGTAGGACCGTCTGTCTTTAAGGCGGTTCCACATCGACCGCGCCTCCTCCCAGGGCTGCATCAAGGCTAGTGTCTCCCCTTCCTTTCCAAAGTACGGTACGCTAGTCACGTGCTGCGCTTTGGTGGCGATCATGGCCACTCTCTGTTCTTCTCCCTCCTCTCACTGCGTTTCGTTTGTTTTACTCGTGATATTATTGCTTTATTCATAACATATTGTCCGCCAAGTGAGGAGAGGAGAAATATATATCTACAGCGGGCTGCATGGGATCTAGTGAGGCACAGGGTATTCCTATCCACTTTCAAGACCGGGCCAATGCTATCAGCTATAGAGTGGATCATGGGTTCATGGAAGAAATTGGGTGGTAAGCCAGGGAGTTCAACCCATACAGGTACCACAGGGGAATCTTCTACGGGGAAGAACTCAAGGGTCCATTTGAAGAAAAAGGATGGTCTGCCATGGATGATGATGGGGGACGGGGACCGACACGGACTGAGACTCACTAAGATTCTAACTGAGGCTAGCAGTAGCACGCTCAAGGGTCGCCAAGTGGCTGACCACCGTGATATCCCACAGAATGAGGGACGTCTCTCAACAGAAACTCCGACCTCGGCCGTCCCAAGGAGGGAAGCGCACGTGTCTAGGCGTATAGTCGACCTCCAAAGACAAGGGGAGTCGAGTCCTAGCTCGAAGCTCGGCTAGTGCTAACGGACGGGTGCTCTCACTCACGGTCCGCGGTGATGGCAAAAGTAGCTAGGCGCCTACTCTCTCTCACGCGGCATATTCAATCACATACTAAAAGAGCAAGCAAAGGTGGAGGAGTCGGAGCGCGTACCTCCACGCCTAGGCGTGGGGAAGGAACCCCGGCCGTGGACCAACAACCCGATACACCAGAGCAATAAATTACAACCCCCAATAATGGCCCACTCCTCGCAGGGAGGTAAGAGGCTACAAACAATACGTTCGGGTTGCCGGACACGGGTTGACGGGCCGCACTCGATGACGGGCGCGATGCTGCAGAATCGGTGCCGCGCGCGCCTGGACGGAGACGGGTCCCACGGGTTGATGCGATGTCCGTTCGAGGCACCGTCAGAGAGGACGCGTTGCTGATGGCTGGAGGAACGCTCAGACCAGAGGGGACGCGCTGGATGCGCCGGTGGTGGCCGTGGGCGCTGCCGAAAACCAGGTCTGGTTCTGTGGTCGCAGAACCGCGCACGCCGTCGGTAAAATCCGGAACTCGGTCGTCTGGTGCCCGAACAGGTCCGGGCCGGTTGGAGGTGAGAGCTGACTGGCAGAGGTGACCCTCGGCCAAACGGCGTCGGCAGATGATGCCGACACGAGTCGCAGGAGCCGCTGGAAGTTGGGGTTGGTTCGCTGGGCGGACTGTGCAGGCACGCCGGCGCAACCCCACGAGATCGACCGCCACGGACGGTGACGATGTCGAAACGCGACGCCGTCGGCGGCGTTGGAAAGCTGACTCGGAGATCCACGAACCCTGAAGAAACCAGCACAAAAGACGCAGCGTGGAGGCCTGGGGAAAATCAGCAATCAGGGTCTCCCCGCTGGGCGAGCAGAGAAAGTGGTGCTGGCGCAGGTCGGCGGAGAAAATCGGTACGGGCAGTGCCGATCTCCGATTGATGCAAAACCAGCGCCGACGCGAAGCTGATCCGCAGACGTATCTCCAGAAAATAGATCGTGGCAAAACTCGTCCAAGAAGGGGGCGCGAGCTCTGCTACAAGTCGGGGCAGAAATCTGGAATCACGCACACGAACCGTTGAGGAAGAAGATGAGGATAAGAGGGAACCCCGGAGTCCACCGAGGGCTGAGGCTTCACACCTCGCCGTTCTCCCGTCGCAGGAGAAGAGAAAGAGAGAGAGAGGGGCGCAAATTGATACGTCTGCGGATCAGCTTCGCGTCGGCGCCGGTTTTGCATCAATCGGAGATCGGCACTGCCCGTACCGATTTTCTCCGCCGACCTGCGCCAGCACCACTTTCTCTGCTCGCCCAGCGGGGAGACCCTGATTGCGGATTTTCCCCAGGCCTCCACGCTGCGTCTTTTGCGCTGGTTTCTTCAGGGTTCGTGGATCTCCGAGTCAGCTTTCCAACGCCGCCGACGGCGTCGCGTTTCGACATCGTCACCGTCCGTGGCGGTCGATCTCGTGGGGTTGCGCCGGCGTGCCTGCACAGTCCGCCCAGCGAACCAACCCCAACTTCCAGCGGCTCCTGCGACTCGTGTCGGCATCATCTGCCGACGCCGTTTGGCCGAGGGTCACCTCTGCCAGTCAGCTCTCACCTCCAACCGGCCCGGACCTGTTCGGGCACCAGACGACCGAGTTCCGGATTTTACCGACGGCGTGCGCGGTTCTGCGACCACAGAACCAGACCTGGTTTTCGGCAGCGCCCACGGCCACCACCGGCGCATCCAGCGCGTCCCCTCTGGTCTGAGCGTTCCTCCAGCCATCAGCAACGCGTCCTCTCTGACGGTGCCTCGAACGGACATCGCATCAACCCGTGGGACCCGTCTCCGTCCAGGCGCGCGCGGCACCGATTCTGCAGCATCGCGCCCGTCATCGAGTGCGGCCCGTCAACCCGTGTCCGGCAACCCGAACGTATTGTTTGTAGCCTCTTACCTCCCTGCGAGGAGTGGGCCATTATTGGGGGTTGTAATTTATTGCTCTGGTGTATCGGGTTGTTGGTCCACGGCCGGGGTTCCTTCCCCACGCCTAGGCGTGGAGGTACGCGCTCCGACTCCTCCACCTTTGCTTGCTCTTTTAGTATGTGATTGAATATGCCGCGTGAGAGAGAGTAGGCGCCTAGCTACTTTTGCCATCACCGCGGACCGTGAGTGAGAGCACCCGTCCGTTAGCACTAGCCGAGCTTCGAGCTAGGACTCGACTCCCCTTGTCTTTGGAGGTCGACTATACGCCTAGACACGTGCGCTTCCCTCCTTGGGACGGCCGAGGTCGGAGTTTCTGTTGAGAGACGTCCCTCATTCTGTGGGATATCACGGTGGTCAGCCACTTGGCGACCCTTGAGCGTGCTACTGCTAGCCTCAGTTAGAATCTTAGTGAGTCTCAGTCCGTGTCGGTCCCCGTCCCCCATCAAATTTTGGTATCAGAGCATGGTTACCAACTTGTCCTTACAGGTTGGGTCTTAGGGTCGTGTTTAGGTTTTTGTCGTGTCTTGTTTGAGTCTTGCATCTCCTTGCATTCGTGTCCCTCTAGGTCTTAGGGTGTTAGCCTCCTTTGCATGCCCACTCGGGGTGGTACGGACTACCATCGCCCGGACGCCATGGGTGACCAACACCCACCTCAGGGACGCCCATCTCTAGAGGATCTGATTGCCCAACTTATGGTCCGTATGGACAAATCCGACCAGTCCATCAAGGAGTTGACTGAGCGTCTAGATAATCGTCTGAAGGTCATTGAGGATCGTGCCACCGTGTCCGATTTGGCCCTCCAGGGTCTTGTTGGACGGATAGGTGGGATAGATGAGGTGCACCGCCAGGACTCTCCTAGAGCCAACCAAGCTCCTCTTGTTGCTGCCGCCCAAGCCCCTCGGGCTCAGGAGCGACGTCCCCGAGCCCCCGACTTTGATGACTATGGGTCCGAGATGGATTTTGAGGGGAATGGACGCCAGTACCGTGGTCGTCGACCACACCAGGATGAGGATGATAGGGCCCTTAGGACCGTCCGTGCCGATCCACCCACTTTCGAGGGGTCTCTTGACCCAAAAGCCTACATAGACTGGGAGAATAGCATGGATAGGTATTTCGAATGGGTTGAGATGTCTGAGCTGCGGCAAGTCCGATTTGCCAAGATGAAGCTCATGGGTAGAGCCCAGACCTACTGGAGGAATGTCGAGAGTCTGATGTTACAGAGGCAGGACCCACCCATAGAGACCTGGTTTGATATGCGGCGTAAGCTCCGCGAGAAGTATGTCCCTCCTTCTTACCGCCAGAGGCTCATTGACCGATGGCAGACCCTTAGTCAGGGCGATCGGTCCGTGACCGAGTACATCGCCGAATTTGACGAGTATTATTTGCGATGTGGAGTTGATGAAGAGAAGGGCATGCCTGTTTCTCGTTTTCGCCGTGGCTTGAGGCCCGAGTATCAGTATGAGCTCTACCGTCGCCAGGTAGACACTTTAGAGCTAGCTTACCAGGTTGCCCTAGAGTTAGAGCAATTTGAGTTGGAGTTTGGCCCCACCTTTCGTCCGGGGATGCCTAGTCAGAGGGGTCTTGACCCTCGCTCCACTTCCACCCAGTATGGTCGATACCCGGCGGCCCGGCCCGCAGAGCCTCCTCGCCAGGACCCCACTGGTCCCAGGCCTCGTCCACCTCTTCCTAGGGATCCGCTTCCTCCACCTCGCCAGCAGGCACCCTACCCCCCCACTCGCCCTACACTTCCGCCTCCCCCACATCCTGCTCGTTCACAGCCTTTACTCCCCGCGCCCCGTCATGATGACAAGGGCAAGAGTCCTATGACCGCTGGGGCCTCATCTAGTGCGGGCGCACGTACTTGTTACCGGTGTGGCGGCTTTGGCCACTTTGCTGATAGATGCCCCACTCGGGAGAGGAAGGCCCTTGTCGTGGCAGACCCCGCTTCCACTGAGTCCCCCACTGAGCCCATACCTGTTAGCTATGAGGTAGACCAGGACTTGGTTGAGGAGTTCTTCGATGATCTGCTCGAGGGAGAGCAGGATGGTGCCCAGGGTAGCCATTTTCAGGGTGACCCACAGTTAGGGGTAGTTAGGTGCATCCTAGCCCAGCCCCAGGTGAGTGATGACTGGCGTCGCACCACCATATTTCACACCTTCTGCAGGCTTGGGGGTAAAGCTTGCAAGATTGTCATTGACAGCGGGAGTTGCATTAACGCCATATCTACTGGCACTGTTACCCGCCTTGGGTTGACCCCAGTAGACCACCCTGCTCCCTATAGGGTTTCTTGGGTCGATTCCACCTCCATTCCTGTTAGGCTCCGTTGCCTAGTGTCCCTTCAGTTCCAGACCTATCAGGATGAAGTTTGGTGCGATGTTCTCCCTATGGAGGTAGGTAACATTATTTTAGGGAGGCCATGGTTGTTTGACATGGATGCCACCCTACAGGGCCGTGCAAACACTTGCACATTTGATCATAACGGCCACAGGATCACCCTCCACCCAGCCCCACCTAGGGACCCTACTGTTAGGGGACCAGCCGGCCCGAATGCCACGACCACCCCTCACCAGGGGAAGGTCAAGCCCCCACCACCACCACCTCCGGTGCCTGTTTCCACCCCCTCTCCTACCCTCACCATAGATGTTCCTCCTACGAGAAGGTTGATGATCATCAGTCCCCGAGAGATGGAGAGAGAGGTTACTAGTGGTGTCCCTCTTTTAGCTGTGGTTGTCAGGGAGACGGGTGAGGTAGTCCCCAGTCTCGAGGGAGTGACAGACCCTCAGTTAGTTGAGATGTTGCGAGAGTTTGCTGATATCTTCCCGGAGGACCTTCCCGAAGGCCTTCCACCTTTGCGTGACATCCAGCACGAGATTGATCTTGTTCCGGGCTCGTCCTTGCCCAATCTTCCACATTATAGGATGAGTCCGGCGGACCATGCTGAGCTACAGAGGCAGGTTGATGAGTTGATGAGTAGGGGTTCCCTTAGGGATAGCAAGAGCCCCTGTGCTGTTCCCGCCCTGCTAGCGCCAAAGAAGGATGGCACATGGCGTATGTGCATCGATAGCCGTGCGATCAATAAGATCACGGTTAAGTATAGGTTTCCCATTCCCCGGCTGGATGACTTGCTTGATATGATGTCGGGAGCCACGATTTTCTCGAAGATCGATCTTAGGAGTGGCTATCACCAGGTGAGGGTCAGACCCGGTGATGAGTGGAAGACTGCATTTAAGACCAAGGATGGTCTTTACGAGTGGTTGGTCATGCCCTTCGGGCTGACTAACGCCCCTAGCACCTTCATGCGGTTGATGACGCAGGTGTTGCGTCCTATGATTGGAGTGTTTTTGGTCGTCTACTTCGACGATATCTTGATTTATAGCCGCACTAGGGAGTTACACCTAGACCACCTTAGGCAGGTGTGTGTTGTTCTGAGACGGGAGAGCTTGTTTGCCAACCCTAAGAAGTGTAGCTTCATGACTGACCAGGTTTCTTTCTTAGGGTTCATTATGTCCCGTGACGGAGTCTCCGCTGATCCGGAGAAGATCCGTGCCATAGTGGAGTGGCCCGAGCCCCGCTCACTCCACGATGTTAGGAGCTTTCATGGTCTGGCCACATTCTATCGCCGTTTCATTAGGGGGTTCAGTTCTATCACCGCCCCGATCACGGATTGCATCCGTAAGGGCGAGTTTACCTGGACGAAGGCTGCGGCCACAGCCTTCCAGACTATCAAGGATCGCATGACCCAGGCACCCGTTCTTACACTTCCTGACTTTTCTAAAGTGTTTGAGGTTACATGTGATGCCTCAGGTTTAGGCATAGGCGGAGTGCTTAGCCAGGAGTCCCACCCTATAGCCTTTTTTAGTGAGAAACTCAATGATGCCAAACTGCGTTACTCTACTTACGACAAGGAATTCTACGCAGTTGTTCAGGCTTTACGCTATTGGAGGCACTATCTCCTCCACCAGGAGTTTGTGCTCTTTTCTGACCATGAGGCATTGAAGTTTCTCCACACCCAAAAGAAGCTGAATGCCAGACATAGTAGATGGGTGGAATATTTGCAGGAGTTTACATTCGTTCTCAAGCACAAGGCAGGTGCCGAGAACAAGGTGGCCGATGCTCTTAGTCGGCGGGTGATGTTGATATCCACCATGAATGTTCAGGTGGTTGGTTTAGAAAAGTTGAAGGAGGCCTACATTGATTGCCCGGACTTCGGTCCCATCTATTCCGCCCTTCAGACAGGACCGTCCCGTGAGTTTAGCGAGTATGTCCTTCAGGATGGTCACTTATTTCGAGGTGATAGGTTGTGCATCCCACGGACTTCAGTTCGTGATTTTCTTACGTGGGAGCTTCATGCAGGAGGTCTTGCCGGCCACTTCGGCCGAAACAAGACCATAGAGGCTGTTGAGCACCGTTTCTACTGGCCCAGTTTGAAGAGGGATGTGGCCCGCATAGTTGCCCAGTGTCGTATTTGTGCCCTAGCGAAACAGAGGAAACAGAACACTGGCCTTTATACCCCTCTGCCTGTCCCTGATAGTCCTTGGCAGGATATCAGCATGGACTTCGTGCTTGGTTTGCCCCGTACTGCACGGCGGCATGATTCTATTTTTGTAGTGGTTGACCGCTTCTCCAAGATGGCCTTGTTTATTCCTTGTTCCAAGACATCGGATGCCTCTGGAGTTGCTAGGTTATTCTTCACCCACTGTGTGTCCAGGTTTGGGTTGCCACGCACCATTGTTTCTGATAGGGATGTGCGTTTTACGAGCTATTTTTGGAAAACCCTTTGGCGGATGATGGGCACCCAGTTGAAGTTCTCCACCGCATACCACCCCCAGACTGACGGTCAAACAGAGGTAGTCAATAGAAGTCTAGGGGATCTCCTGAGGTGTTTAGTGCGTGATAGAATTGGGGATTGGGACCTTGTCTTACCATTAGCGGAGTTTGCATATAATGATTCGGTCAATAGGTCTACAGGGTTGAGTCCATTTGAGATTGTCACTGGTCGTAGGCCTAGGAGACCGATTGATTTGATTCCCTCCCCCATTCAGTCCCGAGTCTCTGAGTCAGCTGAGTCTTTTGCGGAGCATATTAGGCAGTTGCATGATCATGTCCGTCGTCATATAGAGGCTTGCAACGCACGTTACAAGGAGTTAGCTGACGCGCACAGACGCACACGTGAGTTCCGCGAGGGAGAGTACGTCATGGTCCGGGTTAGACCGGAACGGTTTCCTTCGGGAGCCGTAAAGAAGCTCCAAGACCGCGGTGCAGGACCATTCAGAGTGTTGAGGCGTATTGGGTCGAACGCGTATGTGATCGAGCTACCAGACGACTACGGGATCAGTTCCACGTTCAATGTCTCTGATCTGGTGGCTTACCGGGATCCCGCGGTGATACCCAGTGAGTTATTTGGGCCTGACCCTCCTGTTGTGAGTGATACACCTACTGAGAGTCCACCTCCTCCAGCCCCATTACAAAAACGCGAGCATATAGATTGCATACTGGATGAGCAGGTGACTACTACCAGGAGCGGAGCCTACCAACGCTTCTTAGTGCGCTGGAGAGGGCGCCCCGAGTCGGACAACACCTGGATTACACGTGGAGAGCTGGAGCGGATCGATCCGGACCTGCTGGAGCGGTACCTCAGCGACCGTGACCCTTACTCGACGGGGTCGAGTTCTTCCCACCCGGGGAGAATTGGTGAGGACACACGGCGCTATCCTCGACGGAGCACCCGGCACACCGCTACCTCCTTGTGGCTCGGCGACGGCGGCACCTTCTAGTTATCTTTTTATTATGCTTTAGGCCATGTTGGGCCTAGGTTTGGTCCCTGCGTGGACACGTTATCTAGTTTCTTTCCTATTGTTATCAGGCTATGTAGGGATAATGGGTTTCTTCCTCCCTTATTGGGCCAAGCCTTGGTCCTTGGTTAGTGGGTTAGGGTTAGGGTTTGGAGAGGAGGGCGCAACCCCCCACCTAGGGTGGCTGCGCCTCCTTCCCCCTCTTGCCCCTCCTCTTTCCTTTTTGGGCCCCCCTCCTTTCCCCTTTCCTCCTCTCCCCTCTTTCCCCTTTGGGCGCCCCCCCCCCCTTGGATTCCTCCTTGATTGGAGGAGGATGGATCGCACCCCCCTGTTTGGAGGAGGGATGGCCGCCCCTACCCCCTCCCTTTTGCGCCCCCCCCTTCCCTTTGGCTTGGGTGAAAACCCTAATTCCCCTTCCCCTATAAGTAATCTTCTCCTTGTACTGATCACGGTTTAGACATAATTTGAATACAAAAATGGATTATTGTGCAAGGTATTTGCGCCCCTCTCTCTCTCTTTCTCTTCTCCTGCGACGGGAGAACGGCGAGGTGTGAAGCCTCAGCCCTCGGTGGACTCCGGGGTTCCCTCTTATCCTCATCTTCTTCCTCAACGGTTCGTGTGCGTGATTCCAGATTTCTGCCCCGACTTGTAGCAGAGCTCGCGCCCCCTTCTTGGACGAGTTTTGCCACGATCTATTTTCTGGAGATACGTCTGCGGATCAGCTTCGCGTCGGCGCCGGTTTTGCATCAATCGGAGATCGGCACTGCCCGTACCGATTTTCTCCGCCGACCTGCGCCAGCACCACTTTCTCTGCTCGCCCAGCGGGGAGACCCTGATTGCGGATTTTCCCCAGGCCTCCACGCTGCGTCTTTTGCGCTGGTTTCTTCAGGGTTCGTGGATCTCCGAGTCAGCTTTCCAACGCCGCCGACGGCGTCGCGTTTCGACATCGTCACCGTCCGTGGCGGTCGATCTCGTGGGGTTGCGCCGGCGTGCCTGCACAGTCCGCCCAGCGAACCAACCCCAACTTCCAGCGGCTCCTGCGACTCGTGTCGGCATCATCTGCCGACGCCGTTTGGCCGAGGGTCACCTCTGCCAGTCAGCTCTCACCTCCAACCGGCCCGGACCTGTTCGGGCACCAGACGACCGAGTTCCGGATTTTACCGACGGCGTGCGCGGTTCTGCGACCACAGAACCAGACCTGGTTTTCGGCAGCGCCCACGGCCACCACCGGCGCATCCAGCGCGTCCCCTCTGGTCTGAGCGTTCCTCCAGCCATCAGCAACGCGTCCTCTCTGACGGTGCCTCGAACGGACATCGCATCAACCCGTGGGACCCGTCTCCGTCCAGGCGCGCGCGGCACCGATTCTGCAGCATCGCGCCCGTCATCGAGTGCGGCCCGTCAACCCGTGTCCGGCAACCCGAACGTATTGTTTGTAGCCTCTTACCTCCCTGCGAGGAGTGGGCCATTATTGGGGGTTGTAATTTATTGCTCTGGTGTATCGGGTTGTTGGTCCACGGCCGGGGTTCCTTCCCCACGCCTAGGCGTGGAGGTACGCGCTCCGACTCCTCCACCTTTGCTTGCTCTTTTAGTATGTGATTGAATATGCCGCGTGAGAGAGAGTAGGCGCCTAGCTACTTTTGCCATCACCGCGGACCGTGAGTGAGAGCACCCGTCCGTTAGCACTAGCCGAGCTTCGAGCTAGGACTCGACTCCCCTTGTCTTTGGAGGTCGACTATACGCCTAGACACGTGCGCTTCCCTCCTTGGGACGGCCGAGGTCGGAGTTTCTGTTGAGAGACGTCCCTCATTCTGTGGGATATCACGGTGGTCAGCCACTTGGCGACCCTTGAGCGTGCTACTGCTAGCCTCAGTTAGAATCTTAGTGAGTCTCAGTCCGTGTCGGTCCCCGTCCCCCATCAGATGAAGAGCATTTCCTTTAGAAGCACTTGTAGATAATCTTCTTCATTAAGAAACCGTAGCAGGAGATGCCTCTTATCCAAAGCACTAATGACAAAATCCTGGCATAGCTTGAACCGCTGGGCCAGATGCGTTCTGATCTCCGGGAAGGGCTGCCGACCCTGTGGAGTCCGTGCAACAACAGCGAACTGTAGGGGTTTTGCAAGAGAGGTGTATCTCTTCCTAGGAAAAATAGGCCGCAGGTTCCCCTGAGTCGGTGTGATGGGGACATCACCCACGATTCTCTCTGGCTCGGGACTTCACTTCCTCCTGGAGAGGAATAGGATCGAGCTCCATGTCGAGCAGGGCCCCCCCCTGACCCTTTGCTTTTCTACCTAGATCATTTTGATGTATTTCTTGCCTTTTGTTTGAGTCATTTTGATGTAATTTTCCCCTTTATTTGAGTCATCATCCTAGGTCCTAAGTCATTTCCCTATGTTTTAGTCTTCATCTACCCCTTGGTTGCTTTTTGGATAGCTTGGTCATTATGTGTAAAGCCAGGGGTAGTCTTGTCATGTAAAAGTTTGGGTCCCTATAAATAGGATCCCAAACCCCCCTTGGTGAACTAATGAAGATTTTGAATTAAGCATTCCACAAAGCCATTGTGAGAATCCCCCTCTCTCTCTACCTCTCATTCTCTCTCTAGCTCTCTCTCTCCCCCCCTCTCTCTAAAGGGGCGACCCCCTCTCTCTCTCTCCCAATTTCGCCCCCCCTCTCTCTCCTCCCTCCTTGCCACATCAGCTCCCCCATTAAATACAACCCTTCACCTCCCCAAGACCCATAAATCCCCATTCACTCTCACCACTACCCAAGCACCCCTTCGTATCCCAAAGCAACCCTCCCACTTCCCTAGCACCCTTCCCTCCCCCCCAAGCACCCTTCCCTCTTCCCCACACACCTCTTCACATTCCCTAGGGGATTTGAATCCCCCTCCCTCTCCTAGCTGCGCACCCCAACCCCATTACCCCCTCCCTTAGCCCTTGGGCGACCCCCCCCCCCCACTCCCCCATTGACACCCCAAGAACCCCCACGCCCCCATTCCTAGTCCCCCCTTGCTGCCACCTCCCACCACCATCGCCCTCCCACCCAGCTCTCAACTTGCAGCAACTCCTCCACCCCCATACCCATCAAACCCCCACCAAGAACCCATCCCTTTTCTTCCCATCCCTATTGACTTGTGTGCAGAAGAAGGTCAGCAGAGTTCCTGACTGTTGCAGCGCCAGCCACGCCCACATCCCGGTGTTCTTGGAGGTGTGCCATACATCGACGGAAAGCTCTCACAGCTAGCTTCGCAGGCGAGGTGGTCTCGCCCCTATCCGAGTTCGGAGGCACCCGGGAGGCTCATTTTCGTTCAACTGCGCAACTGGGACCTGAGCAGGGACCAGAGCTGCAGTTCACAAGCTACAGCGACCACACCGGAACTCCCCTTGGTGCGCCACTTGGCCGGAGTGAAGTTTGACCAGTCGCCTGTCCAACGCATCCAGCGGGGGACCGATTGAAGCCCGGAGCAGCTCGTTCTGATTTTTCTACTCCAAGGTAGCAGATCAGGTCAGTCGGGATCCGTCCAGAACCCCTCCCGCTCTTCTAGACACATCACTCAACCCCGACCTCGTCTGGGGCCATTATTTGTTGCTGAACGAAGAAGACTCAACCACGCTTGCAACCGTCTTGGTCTCGCGTCTATCGGATCACAGGAGCGATCGTGGTAACGTCGTCAACCTGCTGCTACAATCTGGGCTCCGCCCGAACCAGAACCAAGCAGCACCGGTCCCGCCCCCACCTCAGCCGACAGAGACAACCCGACGTCCGAAAAAATTCATGCCACATCCTGGACCAGCCAGCGACGTTTTAGCACTAGTCACGTCAGTTTTCGAGTTCGGGAGTGTCCTCTGGAAATCCAAAAGCGGGTACCTATCAACGAGCAGAATAGGCGGGCAGAACCTCGAAGGGGCAGTTCGGCTCCATCCTTAGCTTCACGTCCCTCCTCACCTGGCCGGCTTACCGCCCCTCCCTGTGTAGAGATAGTGTTTGTTTATAATTCAATTCTCCCCACCCCGAGATCCCCCCTCCTGTGTGAGGCGTAGTACATGTAAGCTTTTAACAGGTCGAAGCTTCAGTCGACGCAGTGTGCGGGGAACCCACACTTCCCCGCTCGCCCTCGTCTCCGAACGGGGTTGGTTTCTTCAAACCAACTGGGTAAGCTCCAGCCCATGCTCCCCTCAGTGTTTGTTCCTTTTATATCCGTGAAACTATTCCGCTAGTCGGTGAGAGAGTGCTCGACCCCGGAGCATCCAGCTTACGTGCGATCATCGTGGGCTTTAGAGAGAGAGTGACCCAGTGCCCCCAAGGCACCTAGCCAGCCCCTTGATTGTGGGCACCGTTCCCTTGGGAGGGAAACCATAGCCCTGCTGGCCCTCTGCCAGCAAGGGTCTTGCTCCACCACCTCGACTCGGCATCACCGAGTCACCACGGGAAGCGGCTGCGCGTGGAGGAATGTCGATTTCCGGCAATCTCAATTCTTGCGATTGTGTTTACGATTTAGGTCCAAGGGAACACGTCCACTTGCTGCATTCTCCCACAGTCTGTGTCACATTAAATGGTATCAGAGCAAGTTTTAGACTTGTCTCTACGAGTCTAGTCCTAGGGCATTGGCATTGGCATTTGGCTCTCCCTTGCATCATGTTTTCCATCGCTCCTTTGCATGACCACCCTAGGGAGACACCCCAAGTACCCATGGACCGATTTGACGCTACCGTCAACAACCTTCTTGATCAGCTAGATACCATCACCACCCAACTTGACCGGGTTGAAGCAAAATGGAACCACGGCCCTAGAGCTCGGCCCCCACGGGATGAATTTGGATGGGAAGCCAATGAACCCCCACTTAGGAACTACGGCCCTGGAGCTCGGCCCCCACGTGATGAATTTGAGAGGGAAGTCAATAAACCACCACCTAGGAACCATGGCCTCAGAGCTCGATCTCCATGGGAAGGGTTTGATACGGACGAAATGGACTATGATCCTTATTATAACTATGAGAGGCCCCGACATTACAGGCGTGAGGAAAGGCGTCCCTGGGATAACCTGGATAATCATCCCTTAAGAATGATGTGGTTCTCTAGGCCTCCTAGGTTCACTCCACGACCGGATGATCTCAAGGACATAGGACCCTGCCCCAACCCAGCCCCTCTTTTGAAGACCCCCACGCCAAGTCCAAATGGAAGTACCCCATTTCATCCCACTCATCTTCCTCTCACCCCTCATCCAACAAGAGTCACCCCTAGTCAACCCATACCCCAGCGAGAAGGGAGTTCCAATGGGCCAAGTGTAGGTGAGACCACTGAGGGAAATAGACAACAATGCTCTAAGTGTAGAGGCTTTGGACACTTCATCAATCAATGCCCTTCACGAGAGATGTCCAACATACTGATTGAAGAAATAGTTACCCCTGCCCAAGGGGAACTTGAGGAGGTGACCGAAGCCCATGAGGCTCCCCTAGATTGGGAAGAGGAATACGAAGCCCAATGCCAATAGTTGGGTCAAGAGAACTCATCCCTACCCAAAGAAACCCCATTGAGCCTAACTGGGTGCACCCTCCCCCGAGAGTTACAAGATGACCAACCAAGTCCCCCCACCCCTCCCTCCATGAGATTTGTGACTTTAGGGGAACCTCTCATTGAGTGGCTAAAGCAAAACCTCCTCCTCCATGTCACGCGCCCCTCCATGGATAACCACAACCCAATCGTGCCCACCCCACCATTCCACACAACCTACCATTCGTTCTGCTTTGTAGTAACCTTGAGGGACTTGATTAAGGGTATACTAAGACAAATAGAGGTGACAAACATGCTGGCCTTAGGAACAAGCGACATGGGGTACCTTAGTTTCTCACAGCCCTCTATCGGGTCCATCACCTCCATTTACACCAAGGGTCCATGCACGAGTAAGCTCTTATTGTTTCTACCCGAGCCCGATGAGTTTTACACCACCCCCCTACCACAAGGAAAGGGCACTCCACCTAGGGAATCCACTTTGGTACTTACCCCATTAGGAGACGAGTGCCTAGGTCACACTAGGGAGTGTATGCTTTGGAGTGCTCAAGGTCTAGGATGGGAAGAAGCCTCATTCCCCTCAACCCAAGTCCTCCTAGATCTGCATGATCCCTTCCCGCTAGCCCCTCATTGCCAACCCACCTCCTTGCCCTCCTACACCTTTCCCTATCCCTCGCCCCTTTGCAAGGAGCATTATGCTAGGTCCCAACGGGTTCATGATTTCCACTTCCCCACATGCGCTAGGGACCCCAGGTCTATCTCTTGGATTGAGGCCCACATCCACTTCACCCACCCCTCGATCCATCTTGATCCTTTTGACCCCTTCCAATGGGCTTCCGAGTACTCATGTGACCAACCTGCATCACTCACCACCCACTCCTTCCTACCCTCACCCACCTTATTGGACCAAGCCCACTCCACTTTCCTAGACCCCTTCGACCCCTATGAGTGGAAACTCTCACACCAAGCCACACACATAGAAGATGCCATTTGGATGGAAATGCATGTGTCACTACATTTTGCATCATTTGGTAGGGCTAGTAAGTCAAGTCATCTCATTTGTGTCACACACACACTAGGTCCAGTGCACGACAGGTTTACATTTGGATATGTAGGTCCTCCCCCACTCATCATCCATCTTATGCATGATAGGAGTATACATGGAAGTCCGGGTCCTCCGGCATTCACTGCACCCATACCTTATAGAACCATTTATGGATGCCCCGGTCCTCCTAAGTCCGTCAAAACCAATGTAACACTTGATAGGACTGAATTTGGTTGTCCAGGCCCTCCCTTCATCTCTAGAGGATCATCATTCATGACACTGCATGGCACCATTCGCAAACAAATCAACAAGAGCAATGAGGTATACAAGAAATTAGCCGATTCCCACCGCCGCCACCAAGAGTTCCGTGTAGGTGATTTGGTGATGGTGAGGACTGAGAGACTATTCCCTGGAAATGTCTCAAAGTTGAGGCCTCGTGGAGCAGGCCCCTTCCAGGTTTTGAGGCGCGTTGGCACTAATGCTTATGTGTTAGACCTCCCTAAGGAATACAGAGTAAGTCCCACTTTCAACGTGGCTGACTTGGTGCCATACAAGGGTCCCATAGTGACACCCAGTGAGGACATCCAGCCTGTTCCATCCCTTGAGAAAGCCCCTACCCAAAAGAGAGCTCCACCCGGCCAAAGGAACCAGCATGAGCAAGTGGAGCAGATATTAGATGAACATATCACTACTACACGGAGCAGGGCATATGAGCGATATCTGGTTAGGTGGAAGGGACGGCCTCCGTCGGATGACACATGGGTAAGTCGGGAGGATCTCCAGCAGATGGGCCCTGACATATTGGAGCAGTATCACAGTAGAGCGGGCCCCTACTCAACAGAGTCGAGCTTTTCGCAGCCCGGGGTAATTGATGGGGACATCACCCACGATTCTCTCTGGCTCGGGACTTCACTTCCTCCTGGAGAGGAATAGGATCGAGCTCCATGTCGAGCAGGCCCCCCCCGACCCTTTGCTTTTCTACCTGGATCATTTTGATGTATTTCTTGCCTTTTGTTTGAGTCATTTTGATGTAATTTTCCCCTTTCTTTGAGTCATCATCCTAGGTCCTAAGTCATTTCCCTATGTTTTAGTCTTCATCTACCCCTTGGTTGCTTTTTGGATAGCTTGGTCATTATGTGTAAAGCCAGGGGTAGTCTTGTCATGTAAAAGTTTGGGTCCCTATAAATAGGACCCCCAACCCCCCTTGGTGAACTAATGAAGAATTTGAATTAAGCATTCCACAAAGCCATTGTGAGAACCCCCCTCTCTCTCTACCTCTCATTCTCTCTCTCTAGCTCTCTCTCTCCCCCTCTCTCTAAAGGGGAGACCCCCTCTCTCTCTCCCATTTTTGCCCCCCCCTCTCTCTCCTCCCTCCTTGCCACATCAGCTCCCCCATTAAATATAACCCTTCACCTCCCCAAGACCCATAAATCCCCCACCACTACCCAAGCACCCCTTCGTATCCCAAAGCAACCTTCCCTCTCCCCCAAGCACCCTTCCCTCTTCCCCAAGCATCCCTCCCTCTTCCCCACACACCTCTTCACATTCCCTAGGGGATTTGAATCCCCCTCCCTCTCCTAGCTGTGCACCCCAACCCCATTACCCCCTCCCTTAGCCCTTGGGCGACCCCCCCCCCACTCCGCCATTGACACCCCAAGAACCCCCCACACCCCCATTCCCAGTCCCCCCTTGCGGCCACCTCCCACCACCATCGCCCTCCCACCCAGCTCTCCACTTGCAGCAACTCCTCCACCCCCATACCCATCAAACCCCCACCAAGAACCCATACCTTTCCTTCCCATCCCTATTGACTTGTGTGCAGAAGAAGGTCAGCAGAGTTCCTGACTGTTGCAGCGCCAGCCACGCCCACATCCCGGTGTTCCTGGAGGTGTGCCATACATCGACGGAAAGCTCTCACAGCTAGCTTCGCAGGCGAGGTGGTCTCGCCCCTATCCGAGTTCGGAGGCACCCGGGAGGCTCATTTTCGTTCAACTGCGCAACTGGGACCTGAGCAGGGACCAGAGCTGCAGTTCACAAGCTACAGCGACCACACCGGAACTCCCCTTGGTGCGCCACTTGGCCAGAGTGAAGTTCGACCAGTTGCCTGTCCAACGCATCCAGCGGGGGACCGATTGAAGCCCGGAGCAGCTCGTTCCGATTTTTCTACTCCAAGGTAGCAGATCAGGTCAGTCGGGATCCGTCCAGACCCCCTCCCGCTCTTTTGGACATATCTCTCAACCCTGACTTCGTCTGGGGCCATTCTTTGTTGCTGAACGAAGAAGACTCAACCACGCTCGCAACCGTTCTAGTCTCGCCTCGATCGGATCACGGGAGCGATCGTGGTAATGTCGTCAACCTGCTGCTACAGTCTGGGCTTCACCCGAACCAGAACCAAGCAGCACCGGTCCAGCCCCCACCTCAGCCGACAGAGACAACCCGACGTCCCGAAAAAATTCAGGCCACATCCTGGACTAGCCAGCGACGTTTTGGCACTGGTCACGTCATTTTTCGAGTTCGGGAATGTCCTCTGGAAATCCAACAGCGGGTACCTGTCAACGAGCAGAATAGGAGGGCAGAACCTCGAAGGGGCAGTTCAGCTCCATCCTTAGCTTCACGCCCCTCCCCGCCTGGCCGGCTTACCGCCCCTCCCTGTGTGGCGGTAGTGTTCGGTTGTAATCCAATTCTCCCCACCCTGAGATCCCCCCTCCTGCGTGACGCGTAGTACATGTAAACTTTTAACAGGTCGAAGCTTCAGTCGATGCAGTGTGCGGGGAACCCACACTTCCTCGCTCGCCCTCGTCTCCGAACGAGGTTGGTTTCTTCAAACCAACCGGATAGGCTCCAGCCCTTGCTCCCCTCAGTGTTTGTTCCTTTAATATCCATGAAACTATTCCGCTGGTCGGTGAGAGAGTGCTCGACCCCGGAGCATCCAGCTTACGTGCGGTCATAGTGGGCTTTAGAGAGAGAGTGACCCAGTGCCCCCAAGGCACCTAGCCAGCCCCTTGATTGTGGGCACCGTTCCCTTGGGAGGGAAACCATAGCTCTGCTGGCCCTCTGCCAGCAAGGGTCTTGCTCCACCATCTCGACTCGGCATCACCGAGTCACCACGGGAAGCGGGTGCGAGCGGAGGATTGGCGATTTCCGGCAATCTCAATTCTTACGATTGTGTTTGCGATTTAGGTCCAAGGGAAAACGTCCACTTGCAGCATTCTCCCACAGTCTGTGTCACATTAAATGGTATCAGAACATCTTTAGCATGCTGGACATTGGCGGTGGGACCGCTAAGACCAACCGTGGGTAGGCCAGGAGGGCCAGAGAGCAAAGAAGCAGCACGTTCCGGTGGTGGCAGAGGAGACTGATGGCGGCCTCGAGTGGGACGAACGGCATGGGTGAGGGACCTGCCACGACAGCCATGAACGGCGTGACGGCCCAACACTACTGCAGGAGGGGGACGAGAGCCAACCCCTCCAGGCGGGGGCACAGGGCTCGCCACGCAAAGAAGACAGGTGGGGTGTGTAGTAGGGGCTGCAGACCCACCGGCGGCCGGCCCAGGGAGAAGAGATACACCACCGTGGACAGGGTGTCCAACAGAAACCGGAGCCAGAGCTGACGGAAAGGGCGAGGCACCGCCGGCGGTGAGACCACCAGGTAGACAATCCGTAGTGGCCGAAGCAGGGGTTGGAACGGACGGGGAGGTGGCAGCTCCGTTGCAGGCGCTACCTAGAGGAGACGCCGTCGGTAGGGAGCTCACCAGCGCTGAGGAGGACGAAGGATCCCTGAGTGACCTTAGGGGGGGGCCTGGGGATGGGGCACAGGCACCGGAGCCCTCTGCCTCACCTACCACTGCTGCCAGAGAAGCTTGCGTAGGAAGGGAAGAACCTTTCGTACTAACGTGGCAACCATGGGGGGTGTTCGTGCGAGAGATGGTGACCGTATGGGAGGACGCGATGCTGCTAGCAAGCTCCAGCGGAGGTGGAGAATCTCTCACGGCAGGAGCAGCCGGGCGGGGGGGAGGTTGCCTCTCCCGCCGCCGGCCATGGTCGGGGCCAAGGGCGGGAACCCTCCACAGCAGAATGGGAAAAGGGGGGAAACATGGTTGAAGAGAGAGAATATTAAGTTGTTTTTGACTCGGATATGTAAAATACATTTTTTTCTAGAGTCTCATTGTCACGCCCCGAGCGCGGAAGATACCCGGAGACGCGTGACGAGTTTATATCAATCATGTCAATCAGAGTGGTCGTGTATTCGACACAAAGACAGAGATGTGCAAAATAGCAAGATAACCCAATCCTTTATTTCATAATAGACTATTACAAATCCAATACTCTGTTTAATAAAAAGAAAAGTACATAGTTGACTCAAGAAAATAGGAAAAAGACTAGATGACACTTGGACAAGCTCTAGCTCTTTCACTCTTGACCATTCCCATCCGATTCAGTCTCGTCATCGGACTTACCTGAAAAGTAAAAAGGGACAAACGGAATGAGCGAACGCTCAGTAGGAAATTATATCTCAAGTACTAGCAATGGGTTTAAGTAATTACAAGTTTCATGAATGCAATAAAGCTATGCATGCTCGCATAAAACGACAAGATAGAGAGAATGTAATATCAAAGAATAAGATGAACTAATCATGAACTTTCAACAAGATACTTAAGATATTCAAGCAAGTACATTTAACAAGTCATGTCAAGAATTTTGGCTATCATGTATCAAGCAAGTAAATTACCCTTTTTCGGGCCACGCATTTCATGTCAAGGCAAGTACGATTTTAAGCACAAGATTTATGTGGAATGTCCAATCTAGAAAGTAAAGTACTCGGTATAATGCCAGATACCTTATCATTTTAACTCCCATGGGCACAAGTACTTTCGGGTGCTCCCCCCAGGACCAGATCGGGCCCTATATGCGCAGGTATTTATCATGTATTTTGACATCCACTTTTGTTTACATAGCCAATAAAGAATTTCAATAATCAAGCTTGTAGACATGTACGACAACTTTGATAGAATAGAGTCCAAAATATGATAAAGGACATAGATTCGCGATAATAACGGTATAATCACGATTATCGATGAAACTAGGTGGAATTAGGTTCCCTTAACTTAGGTACCATGACAAATCGATATGGACATTCTATATATAGAATTGAGGTCCACATGAACAGTATATCAAAGGTAAGATACCCTCATTCTTATCATAGAATTGAGGTTTACAAGAATGACATGATATCATCATCCCATTAAGAATTTCTTATGTGATACTCTTTGTATAATCATAAGGGCCGGTATACCATGTTTCTTTAGAGTGACATGGCATCAATGGTGTAATGGGTTTTTAGGGTACAACCAGCTCAGTCGGCCTTGAGGGAATCCAAGGCTACGAGGAGTCTTACGGAGGTCTCTATGACTAACTCGCTAGTCCAAAGGAACGGAATGTCCAATGGAGAGCTTGTATGTCAATGAGAGTTGAGTGTGATCGATAAAACAATCATGAAACGTGGGACTACACTCACGGAATGGAGAATAGTGCCGATATATATATATTATATAACATATGAAACCATCGGTTAACAGAATCAGGATAAAATATCAGTTTACAGAAAATAACGACTTAGGTAAAGTCGTTTCTCAGATAATTAACGCCTAACAGAAAGGCGTTCATCTATTTTGCAGAATTTCATTATTTCAATAATTTGTCAAAAACGCGCCCTGATTAGGGGCGTTTCTTTAAGTTTTGACGACTACACAGAAGGCGTCCTTTTCTTGTCACTGTCTGACAGAATATCAATAATTTCAGGAATTATCAAAAACGCGCCCTTGGCAGGGGCGTTAATCATTAAATTCTTATTTTTACAGAATATATTGTTTGGGATTTTAACAGAAAAGCGCCCTATGAAGGGGCGTTAATTTTCAATTCACGCCCTGTGATGGGGCGTTAGCACATGGAAAACGACCTTGTCTAGGCCGTGAATTCAAGAAATTTCAGAAATTATCATGAACAGGAAGAAATAAATTTCAGGATAACAATCATATCATCATGACAGGAAAATTGGCAGGAATTCACAGGTAGAGTCATGCAGTATATTAGTTTTGATATTCCATATAAAATGAATTTTTAAACCGTGAACGATTATTAATTTCAGATAATTTCATGGAATTAACGCCTGCGTTCAGGGCATCAAATCTAGAATTGACGACTTGGTCAGGGTCGTGTCTTGTAAAATAGCGCCCTTGACAGGGGCATCTCTTTCAAAATATTTCAGAAAAACACAACGAAACCATATATAAACCGTACGCATGTCATGCTTATATATATATATATTGCATTAATTTCATTTGGGCTACCGTATCTTGAGAAAATCCCCACTTTAATGGTTGATTTGGATATGACCGGGTGAAGGGATTTGATGAGAAGAACAAGATGATCTGTTTACAACAGAGAATCTGGACAGTCGGAAGAATAATAACTTCACGTCCTTTAATTTCTTGTTGATGCAAGCAACCTACAGGATCATAAGAGGAAGAATATCAGTATTCTTCGATGACAAGGAAAGACGTGAACGGGAAGAAGAACTTTACCAGTTCTTCATGCAGTTTGTAGAGCCTCCTGATCTTTGTAAAAAGAAGAATCAGTATTCTTCATATAATCTAAAGCAGAGGAAAAGATATATAAGAAGAACACAATGTTCTGCATATACCTCTTGATGAGTCGAACGCCAAATAGCGTTTTAGGGTTAGATAGTAGATTATTTATAGGGTTATGGAAATCCTATTAGAGTTAGTGTTCGTGTGAGGGTAATATATCCCTAATAGAGTCCTTACCCTAGTAGACACTTACTGGATTAGGTTAATCTTTCCCTGGATAAGCTCTGGGTTCGAACGGTTCACAAATGGAATTAACGACTTCGGTCAGGGCGTCGATTCTTGAATTGACGACCTGGTTCAGGTCGTTTCTTAAGAAGCGCCTTGAGTAAGGACGTTTCATGTTTTAAAACACGCCCAAGCTAGAGGCGTTGCTTGACCTTGCCCTGTTTGTCGTTGGGAATTGACGCCGTTAGGTGAGGGCGTCACTTCTTTATTAACGCCGTAGCTAGAGGCGTTTCTAATTTGAATAGAGCCGTTATCAGAGGCGTTATTTATTTTTGTTTTATTTTTTTCTATTTACTTGATTTATTTATAAATCTTTATCATTATTAATATTTTATCAGGGTTGCTACACCCTCCCCCACTTAAAAAGAATTTGGTCCCCAAATTCCATAATACATAATATTTATACATGCGGAGAGTGTAAAGTATATACCTCTTAGAATAACTCGGGAAATCGTTTCTTCATAGATTCCTCGGTCTCCCATGTCGCTTCGTGTTCAGTATTCTTATTCCATTGCACCTTGAGCATGGGAATAACCTTATTCCTTAGAGCTCGTATTTCTCAATCTAAGATCTTCATAGGCTTTTGTTCATAAGTGAGATCTTTCTGGATCACCAGATCTCCATGTTCAATTATGTGTGATGGATCGTGCACATATTTCTTCAACATAGATATGTGAAACACATTATGCACTTCGGACAATTGAGAAGGCAATGCGATGCGCTAAGCAACCTCACCAACTCGTTCGAGTACCTCAAATGGTCCGATGAATCTTGGTGTAAGCTTGCCCTTAACACCAAATCTTCGTATGCCACGTCCAGGTGATATCTTGAGAAATACATGATCTCCGACTTGGAATTCAAGATCTCTCTTCTTGTATCAGCATAAGCCTTCTGCCTTGTCTGAGCAACTTGCAATCTTTCTCTGATTACTTGTATTCTCTCAGTTGTATCCCTTACCATGTCTGGACCTAATAGTTGTTTCTCTCCAACTTCGTTCCAGCATAAAGGTGATCGGCAACTCCTTCCATATAAAGCTTCGAAAGGTGCCATTTGGATACTAGCTTGGTAGCTATTATTATATGCAAATTCTACTAGTGGCAAGTGATCGTGCCAGCTTCCTCCAAAGTCAATGATGCATGCTCTAAGCATATCCTCAACAACTTGATTAGCTCTCTCGGTCTGACCATCCGTTTGTGGGTGAAAAGCAGTACTAAAGTTGAGCCTTGTTCCCAACGAATGTTGTAATCCCTTCCAAAAATGAGAAGTAAAACGGGGATCTCTGTCAGACACGATTGAGACAGGAATTCCATGTATCCTGACTATTTCCTTGATGTATAATGCAGCTAAGACATCAATTGACCATCGACTCTTGATTGGCAGAAAATGCGCCGATTTGGTCAATCGATCAATAATAACCCATATTCCATCATGTCCTCCTTTAGATTTAGACAAACCCATGATGAAGTCCATACCAATATCCTCCCACTTCCACTTAGGAATATCTAGAGGATGTAGTTTTCCAGCAGGCTTTTGGTGTTCCGCCTTGACCTGTTGGCATGTGAGACAGCGTGATACATAGTCCGCTATTTCTCTTTTCATGTTGGGCCACCAAAAGTTCCTCTTTACATCTTGGTACATTTTGGTTGATCCTGGATGAATCATGTACCTTGATCTGTGAGCTTCATCTAGGATCTTCTTCTTTAATTCCGGACAATCAGGTATACAAGTTCTATCTTTGAACAATAATCTTCCATCAGAAGCTATCTGAAAGTCGGATTGTCCTTCTAATCTGCCTTTGATTTCTACCAATATAGGATCATCATCCTGAAGTGCTTGTATCTCAGATAATAAATTTGACTGTATGCTTACATGAGATAATGTGACAAATTTGGCTTCCTTATCCAAGCTGATATTGAGCTCGGAGAATTGTTCTAGCAATCTCCATTCTTGTATCATACAATTGGCTATCATTGCTCTCGGCTTTCGACTAAGGGCATCAGCAACATAATTACCCTTTCCGGGATGGTATTGTATGTTGAAGTCGAAGTCCTTGAGATATTCTAGCCAGCGTCTTTGTCTCATGTTTAGCTCCTTTTGTGAAAATAGATATTTGAGACTTTTGTGATCGGAGTATACAGTAAACTGCACTCCATATAAGTAGTGTCTCCATATCTTTAGGGCAAATACCACCGCGGCCAGTTCTAAGTCATGGACGGGGTAATTCTCCTCATGCTTCTTCAGTTGACGAGAAGAGTATGCTATGACCTTCCCTTGTTGCATTAAGACACACCCGAGGCCAATGCCAGAAGCATCGGTGTAGACCTCGAATTTCTCTCCTTCTATTGGTAGAGCTAACACCGGAGCTGTAGTGAGATGATCTTTGAGAGTTTGGAAACTTCTTTCACATTCCTCACTCCATTCATATCGGATCTCCTTACGAGTTAATCTTGTAAGTGGCACGGCGATCTTAGAGAAATCTTTGATGAATCGTCGATAATAGCCTGCAAGACCTAAGAAACTTCTGATCTCGCTAGCATTAGTTGGTCTTTCCGAGTTTCTAACAGCTTCAACCTTTGATGGGTCAACAGATAGACCATCCTTGGATATCACATGTCCTAGAAAAGCCACTTCTTCAAGCCAGAATTCACACTTGCTGAGTTTTGCATATAATTGATTTGTCCTCAAGACTTGCAATGCCATCCTCAAATGCTTTTCATATTCTTCCTTAGTTTTGGAATATATCAATATATCATCAATGAAGACTACTATGAATTGATCCAAGTAAGGCCTGAATATGCTATTCATTAACTGCATAAAGGCAGCAGGGGCATTTGTTAGTCCAAAAGGCATAACAACGAATTCATAATGGCCATACCTGCTTCTGAATGCGGTCTTATGAATGTCATCATCTTTGATCCTTAACTGATGATATCCCGACCTGAGATCAATCTTGGAAAAATATTTGGATCCTGAAATCTGATCAAATAACTCATCGATTCTCGGCAGTGGATACTTGTTCTTGATAGTAAGATGATTCAACTGTCGATAGTCGATGCACAATCTCATGGATCCGTCCTTCTTCTTCACAAATAAGACTGGTGCTCCCCACGGGGAAGTACTTGGTCTAATAAACCCTTTTCGAATTAGTTCCATCAACTGCTCCTTCAACTCTTTGAGTTCCGCAGGGGACATTCTATAGGGTGCCTTTGAAACTGGACCAGCACCAGGGACTAAGTCAATGGTGAAGGCCACTTCTCTTTGAGGGGGTAATCCCGGCAAATCTTCCGAAAATACGTCTGGAAATTCTTGCACCACTTGTATGTCTTCTAGCTTAGTTTCCTTTGTTTCCTTAACTGTGACAAATGCAAGGAAAGATGTACATCCTTTCCTGATGAGCTTGCTAGCTCGGAGGGCCGAAATAAGAGGGGATTTGCTCCGACTCTTGGGGCGAGTAAAGACTAATTCTGGAAAATCTTTGAAAGTAATTTGGCTATTGCGGCAATCAACCGTTGCCTGTTATTTGGATAACCAGTCCGCTCCCAGTATAACATCATACTCCTTTAGATCGAGGCATATGAGATCTATAGGTAAATTCCTACCTTGAACCATTACCTCACAGTTTTGGTAGTGATGAGTAATATCATTTTCACTTCCAAGAGGAGTAGTTAGAACTATTTTTATCCATTCTGGTTCTAATGGTAACGGGTCGGCAAACTTCTTAGAAATAAAGGAATGCGATGCACCCGTATCAAATAAGACATAAGCACTTTTGGAACAAATTTTCAATGTACCTTCCACTAATCCGCCTTCTTCTTCTTGTTCGGTCTCCTGGATTGCATGAAGACGAGCATTCTTCGTCACCGGGCGTTTACCGTCACCGGCTTGGTCATTCATTAATGGACAATCGGGAATCCGATGTTCGCAACTCCCACAACAGAGACAAGCTCCTAATTTCCTCCAGCATTCTTCGGTCTTGTGACCAGCCTTGTCACAATGCTTGCACACTACGTTTGAAGGTGTAGTGGTGATAGAGAAGGGCTTGGTCTTCTTGGATTTTTGATCTTGAGAGGAAGGACCTCTATTACTAGGCCTCTTCTTAAAGTTGGGTTTAAAAGAACCCGAACCTGTGACTTGCTCCTTCTTGTCTTTTCCACGGATCCTATCAGATAGTTCCGTGGCATCTTCAAGTAATTGAGCTCGGCGCACTATTTCAGAATAAACTTGGATGTCCATAGACGCCAGTTGAGTAATATAGTGGGGCCTAAGCCCATTAAGAAATCTACGGGCTTTCATCTTCTCCGTGCTAATAAGATGCTTAGCATATCTAGACAACCTGGAGAACTGGGCTTCATAATCTGCTAATGATAAAGATCGTTGTTTTAATGCAGCGAATTCTGCAGCCTTCTTTTCTTGGACTCGGTCCGAGAAATATTTAGCATTGAAGTATTCCACAAATTCTTCCCATGTTACTTGAGTAGGATCGATGGTTGCTTCAATAGACTCCCACCAACATCTAGCATCTTTCTCTAACTGGAATGTAGCTAATAGAACTTTGTCCTGATCCGTGCATTGCATGACACGGAATATGCGTTCGGTTTCCCGAACCCAATGCTCGGCATCGTCCGGATCGATCGATCCTATGAACTTCGGGGGATTCATGCTCTTAAAGGCTTGGTGTAAGCTTCCAGCTCGTGGAGCATCACCTTGTGCTACCTGTTGTAGCACTTGAGTCATTCCTTGAAGGGTACGCTGCATGTTGCGCCATTGAGCACGTTCGGCAGCCATTATCCTACAATTACAATAGCTACGTTAGTATTATATCACTGTGATCTTATTAAAAGACTTATTGACTCTTAACCCTTGGTTCTACCCAATCTCACTTGGTTAAACGTTCAACTTATCCTTGGACTTGGGTTTTTCCTAGGAATTGAATACCTTAGGCTCTGATACCACAGAAACTGTCGCGCCCCGAGCGCGGAAGATACCCGGAGACGCGTGACGAGTTTATATCAATCATGTCAATCAGAGTGGTCGTGTATTCGACACAAAGACAGAGATGCGCAAAATAGCAAGATAACCCAATCCTTTATTTCATAATAGACTATTACAAATCCAATACTCTGTTTAATAAAAAGAAAAGTACATAGTTGACTCAAGAAAATAGGAAAAAAACTAGATGACACTTGGACAAGCTCTAGCTCTTTCACTCTTGACCATTCCCATCCGATTCAGTCTCGTCATCGGACTTACCTGAAAAGTAAAAAGGGACAAACTGAATGAGCGAACGCTCAGTAGGAAATTATATCTCAAGTACTAGCAATGGGTTTAAGTAATTACAAGTTTCATGAATGCAATAAAGCTATGCATGCTCGCATAAAACGACAAGATAGAGAGAATGTAATATCAAAGAATAAGATGAACTAATCATGAAATTTCAACAAGATACTTAAGATATTCAAGCAAGTATATTTAACAAGTCATGTCAAGAATTTTGGCTATCATGTATCAAGCAAGTAAATTACCCTTTTTCGGGCCACGCATTTCATGTCAAGGCAAGTACGATTTCAAGCACAAGATTTATGTGGAATGTCCAATCTAGAAAGTAAAGTACTCGGTATAATGCCAGATACCTTATCATTTTAACTCCTATGGGCACAAGTACTTTCGGGTGCTCCCCCCAGGACCAGATCGGGCCCTATATGCGCAGGCATTTATCATGTATTTTGACATCCACTTTTGTTTACATAGCCAATAAAGAATTTCAATAATCAAGCTTGTAGACACGTACGACAATTTTGATAGAATAGAGTCCAAAATATGACAAAGGACATAGATTGGCGATAATAACGATATAATCACGATTATCGATGAAACTAGGTGGAATTAGGTTCCCTTAACTTAGGTACCATGACAAATCGATATGGATATTCTATATATAGAATTGAGGTCCACATGAATAGTATATCAAAGGTAAGATACCCTCATTCTTATCATAGAATTGAGGTTTACAAGAATGACATGATATGACATGATATCAGCATCCCATTAAGAATTTCTTATGATATACTCTTTGTATAATCATAAGGGCCGGTATACCATGTTTCTTTAGAGTGACATGGCATCAATGGTGTAATGGGTTTTTAGGGTACAACCAGCTCAGTCGGCCTTGAGGGAATCCAAGGCTACGAGGAGTCTTACGGAGGTCTCTATGACTAACTCGCTAGTCCAAAGGAACGGAATGTCCAATGGAGAGCTTGTATGTCAATGAGAGTTGAGTGTGATCGATAAAATAATCGTGAAACGTGGGACTATACTCACGGAATGGAGAATAGTGCCGATATATATATTATATAACATATAAAACCATCGGTTAACAGAATCAGGATAAAATATCAGTTTACAGAAAATAACGACTTAGGTAAAGTCGTTTCTCAGATAATTAACGCCTAACAGAAGGGCGTTCATCTATTTTGCAGAATTTCATTATTTCAATAATTTGTCAAAAACGCGCCCTGATCAGGGGCGTTTCTTTAAGTTTTGACGACTACACAGAAGGCGTCCTTTTCTTGTCACTGTCTGACAGAATATCAATAATTTCAGGAATTATCAAAAACGCGCCCTTGGCAGGGGCGTTAATCATTAAATTCTTATTTTTACAGAATATATTGTTCGGGATTTTAACAGAAAAGCGCCCTATGAAGGGGCGTTAATTTTCAATTCACGCCCTGTGATGGGGCGTTAGCACATGGAAAACGACCTTGTCTAGGCCGTGAATTCAAGAAATTTCAGAAATTATCATGAACATGAAGAAATAAATTTCAGGATAACAATCATATCATCATGACAGGAAAATTGGCAGGAATTCACAGGCAGAGTCATGCAGTATATTAGTTTTGATATTCCATATAAAATGAATTTTTAAACCGTGAACGATTATTAATTTCAGATAATTTCATGGAATTAACGCCTGCGTTCAGGGCGTCAAATCTAGAATTGACGACCTGGTCAGGGTCGTGTCTTGTAAAATAGCGCCCTTGACAGGGGCGTCTCTTTCAAAATATTTCAGAAAAACACAACGAAACCATATATAAACCGTACGCATGTCATGCTTATATATATATATATATATTGCATTAATTTCATTTGGGCTACCGTATCTTGAGAAAATCCTACCTTTAATGGTTGATTTGGATATGACCGGGTGAAGGGCTTTGATGAGAAGAACAAGATGATCTGTTTACAACAGAGAATCTGGACAGCCGGAAGAATAATAACTTCACGTCCTTTAATTTCTTGTTGATGCAAGCAACCTACAGGATTATAAGAGGAAGAATATCAGTATTCTTCGATGACAAGGAAAGACGTGAACGGGAAGAAGAACTTTACCAGTTCTTCACGCACTTAGTAGAGCCTCCTGATCCTGTAAAAAGAAGAATCAGTATTCTTCATATAATCTGAAGCAGAGGAAAAGATATATAAGAAGAACACAGTGTTCTGCATATACCTCTTGATGAGTCGAACGCCAAATAGCGTTTTAGGGTTAGATAGTAGATTATTTATAGGGTTATGGAAATCCTATTAGAGTTAGTGTTCGTGTGAGGGTAATATATCCCTAATAGAGTCCTTACCCTAGTAGACACTTACTGGATTAGGTTAATCTTTCCCTGGATAAGCTCTGGGTTCGAACGGTTCACAAATGGAATTAACGACTTCGGTCAGGACGTCGATTCTTGAATTGACGACCTGGTTCAGGTCGTTTCTTAAGAAGCGCCTTGAGTAAGGGCGTTTCATGTTTTAAAACACGCCCAAGCTAGAGGCGTTGCTTGACCTTGCCCTGTTTGTCGTTGGGAATTGACGCCGTTAGGTGAGGGCGTCACTTCTTTATTAACGCCGTAGCTAGAGGCGTTTCTAATTTGAATAGAGCCGTTATCAGAGGCGTTATTTATTTTTGTTTTATTTTTTTCTATTTACTTGATTTATTTATAAATCTTTATCATTATTAATATTTTATCAGGGTTGCTACACTCATGCAGAGTTGTGTCTGAATGTCTGCATAATTATGCATATAGACAAGGGGGCTGATATATGCATTCTGTCAGGGGGAGCTCAAATAAATGGATCTGTCTCAATTCAAGCTATTCCTCTCTGAGTCTGTAATCAATCTTATACACTCAGTTCATTAGATATCAGACTCTTCCTACATTCATCTTCAAATTACCTCTCTTGGAAAAAGTCAATCCCATTCATTGATTTCAATCTGTGAGCTTCATTGTCACTCTTCATTCTCTGAAATAATGACAGTCTGACAATCAGTTCATTATTTTAAGCTACACAAATCATAAGTCTTCTATTATAAGAATCTTGTTTGCTTCATAAATGAACGGATGATTTAACTTTAATAAACTTTAGAGTTTAAGGACTGCATTCAGTAAATAAGGATGTGGATAACTGTTAATAGCTCTAAACCTTTCTCTCATTATAAGTCAAATAAAGTCTTTCAGTATCTGAAAATTGCTGAATTAATGGAATCTAGGTCGAGAGAACTCAGAGTGTGTATTGTTTTTAAACAAGTCATTCTGATAAATCAAAAGGGCTGCAAAAAGAAAAGATTGAGTAAAAATTAAACTACAGAGCAATGACTGAATGCATTGAGAAACTGAGTGCTCCATCAATAAAATGAAGAAAAACTCATGTCATGAAGTGCTTCAAATTATCTCTGTTCATATGATCAAAACTGTATGTTTTGGTTTCACTGAGTACCTAGGGGTACTGGCGTCTGATAAACATGTACCCTCATGCAAAAGGTGTAAATCATTTCTATTGTGTTTGATCAGAGATATAATTGGTATATCATGTTGAGTAACTAGGGGTACTGGCGTCTGATCAACGTGTACCCTTAAGTCCAAAGGCATGGATGATATCCGACTGTTCAAATCTTCAGAAACAACAAAAGTTGAAAATACTCTTGAAATACAAGAATTCAAGAATGTTGAATTGTTTAACCTCGATACATATCCTAATCACTCCCAAAGATTTTCACTGATTTTGAAGTGAGTAGGATACAGTTAGACTAATTCTTTCATGATTATATGATTTTGGTTTAGTGCTATTAACGGAAGATGCAACTTTATTCAAAGAATACAGTGGCTTCACTCTAATCTTTATTACTCTTAAAATAGAAATCTCAAGAATGCATAATTCTGATTCTTATATCTGAAGAACTTGAACTATGGACTGCTTGGTTAATGAACTATTGCACAGGGTGTTGCTCACTTCCATTTCCACTTGATGATCTTCCTTATGTCTCCATCCCTCCTTATTTGTTGATGGCAAAGGGGGAGAGTATCTATCAAGAATGTTTTGGGGAGAGTGAATTAGAGGTATTGGTTGTTGGTATTGGTGTGTTTGATATAGGGAGATTCTGTGTTTTCACTTGATGTCAAAGGGGGAGTTTAGCACAGAGTCACTGGAAATTGCATCTGTTGCATTCTTCGTTGCACTGCTTGATAGTGTTTAATGACAATTCTGACTAAGATTGAACTGAATGTCTTCATCAAAATACATCTGATAAAATGGTGTTGCCATCATCAAAAAGGGGGAGAATGTTATGTTTCTTCTGAACTTGATGATCTGTGTGGAGTTTGATGTGTTTTGAGTGATTGGCAACTGTTGGTTGACTTTGCTGATTTTATTATGACTCTTGTTATACTGATCATTATGATGAACTTACTTAAGTCAGAATTATTGCTATGTCATTTTTGCATATATAAAGTTAGTGCATGTGTTCATTATGTAAATAAAGGTCAGTGCACATTTTAGTTACATGCATATAAGGTCCGTGCACTTCACTATTTAGAGTCAATGCACATCTCAATTTTTGAGAGGTAAGGTCAGAGCATATCTGAATGTTGTGTATAAAGGTCGGTGCAGGTGTGTAACACTTAATACTAAGGTCGGTACATGTCCATACTTGTTGCATAAAGGTCAGTGCATGTGCCAGACCAAGGTCGGTGCACAACCATTCGTGCTGAACCAAGGTCAGTGCACATCTACCTTAGTCTTACTAAGGTCAGTGCACATTTTGCCCTATGCATATAGAAGGTCGGTGCATGTTTTGCTATACGCATGCAAGGGTTGGTGCACGTTCTGTTTCATGCATATGAAGGTCAGTGCATATTTGTCATGTGCATGAATGCGGTCGGTGCAAGTTTTACCTCAAGCGTATAAAGGTCAGTGCAATACCTGCATCGTGCATATATATAGGTCGGTGCACATTCCCTTGTGCATATAGGTCGGTGCATACATTGTGTGTCTGCATACAAGAACAAGCATAGAGGTAAGTGCACCTTTCTATTATGATATACAAGGTCAGTGCACCTTTATCTTTTTATGTATATCAGGTTCGTGCACATTCTGATCGGTTAGCATATAGGTCCGTGCATATTTTGCATATCTACATATAAGGTCAGCATATAGGTCGGTGCATGTTTGAAGGTATGCGGTTGATGCTAGTCCTTTGACTCGTATATAAGGTCGATGCTAGTCTTGTGTCGCATGCATATAAAGTTGATGCTAGCAGCATTCTTCCTGTGCTAAAAGCTAAAACTCGTGTCTGTTATATTGCCAAGTCAGTCACTTGGTCGAACAAATGATGGGTGTACTGACAACCTGCGGACTTATCTCACGTGGAAGTCAAAGTAACAAGTTAATGGCACGTGATCCGAGGCAAGGAACGGAATAGATGATCCTGCCACGTGGACAGCTACAGTGCTGAGATTCTGACACGTGGAACCTCGAGGGATCAGATCTGAGCGAAACTTTTAGCGGGAACGTGGTGACCACACGCCGATTGCCTGCTGCCTATAAAAGGTGGATTATCGCCCAAAATTGGTGACGGACACACACATAGAGAGAGCGTGAAATAGAGAGAGAAAAAGAAAGTAGAGGATTAGAGGGCAGAAAGGAGGTCCAGCGGAGAAATTCCTGCATGACAAAAGAGAAAGGGAGTGATCTGAGGAAGTGGAGGAGAAAGTAGAGTATCGTGAGTGGTTTGTGAGTTTGAGAGATTTGGTATCTGTCCTAGCTTTTGGTTCAAAACCAAAGTCAGATCGCTCAATCTGAGCTACATTGTTTTTATTCTTGTCTTTGATTTCTTTGTTCTCGTATTCTCATTCTTGTTGATTCAAGCTGTGTATCAGCGGTTGTTGGCAAGCTGTAAGGCCCAGCGGCAGAGGTGGATTCCTCTGGATAGCAAAGCTGTAAGGCTCAGCAAGGTGTAGGGAACTCGTTCCCCAAATCTATTGATCAGCGGACTTAAGCTGTGTATCAACAGTGAATCCTTACTCGATTGAGTAAGGGGTAGACGTAGATCTCTACAGGATATCGAACCACCTAAAAATCTCGTGTCTAAGTTTGATGGTTTGTGATTGTTGCATATATACGTTTGTCTGCTATCTTGCTTCTCGTGGTTGATATATCGAGCATTCGTGAGAGTGAAGAAGGTATATTAAAAGGTACTGCTCAAAGGATATGATGTGACACGAACTGGGACCTAAGTGGCAAGCAAACGCAACGACTAGGTAATGTCACACAAGCGGACTCACTCGCGATTGGCACACTCGGGTCCGTAGGTGGACCGGCAATGGGGTGAGGGTCAGAGGTTGGACCGGTGGTTTCCAAGGATACGACTAACTTGGGGAGGACCCCTAGGGGCCAGGGTTGCCCAAATTCACGTGCGGTCAGCACGCCGAAGGCATGGGTTGAAGGGTCACTCTCACAACTCACCCACGGTGACCACTCAAACATAAGCAAGTTTGGAACGGGCGCTCACTCACCGTCCGATGGAGTTAAGAAGCAATACTAATTAAGCAAGATCTACCAACAAAGGGAGGGGTCCAGAAGCTCACCTGATCAGCGTGAAGACGCTGATCCTGGTCGGAGACGATGGCGAGAGGGGAGGCGTGGGTATGCACCCGAACACCGCGCCGGTGAAGCTTCAACCTGCTCAAACGTTTACAAAACTACACCCCATGCAAGGGGGGGGGGATCGTGGGGAAGGGAAGACAATGATTACATCCAAACACTACCTCCACACAGGGAGGGGCCTTCAGCCGGCCAAGCGGGGAGGGGAATTCGAGCCAGAAGTGATGAAAGGAAGCCGATGCCGAATCTGTCCACGTTCTGGAATCAAGGACCAGCAGTTGAAGACGGCACCTCTGTGACCTCTCCTGATTTTTTATTATGACGGGACCAGTGGGGAATTCTTCATAACTAGAACGGGAAAACGTCGGAATTTTTCCGATTTCTTATGGCGCCAACGCTAGTCTGGGTGATGGCTCGAACAGGGTGGTAGCTTCTCGGAACTGGCTGCTTCAAGTTTCCAACAGCAGGAAGAAGAGGATACCACGACCGCTCCCAAACTCAGAATCAGGTGCCGCCAGAGCCGTTGGAACCGTTGACGAGTCCTCTTCGAAGAAAAACTGGCGGGGAAGCCAAACGTTCTCGGAGAAGACCAGTGGGCTCTAAATTCTGATGAGAGGTCGGTGCAGACTGTGGGGAAGCAGAACGGCGCACCCGGGGGAGAAAATTGATAACTCCTGGTTCCCAATGCCAAATTGAGCTCTGCTTTTTGGAGGTGAAAGAAGACTCAGAATACAAGACTTTTAGTGAAGAACTCTTGCTCAGATTCCCATCAGGATGGCCTCTGTAGATCTTCCACTCTGGTTCTGGTCCTCTACCTAAGAAGTCTTGCGCAGTCGTGGTAGATCGCCTCCTCCAAACAGCTCCGATCTTGGAAGTCGGCGGGACCACCACCGTTGGAAAGATGACTGGGAGACGCTTCCAACGATATATGGTATGCCCTCTGAAGCTTCCAGGTGAAGACGTGGCAGCCTCTGAAACTGGGCACTCCTCTGCTATCTGCGGACTGAAAACTGTAGGTTGAAGATGGTGGGGAGAAATGGGGTATATGGGAGGGGAAGTGGGGGTGTATGAGTGTGGGGAGAGCCCTGGCTGTGAGGGGGTCTAGGAGGGGGTGTTCCAAGGTGTGGATGGGGGAGAATGGGGTCTGGAAGGTGATGTTTGCAGTGGGTGAGAGCGGAGCTACGAATTTGGGATGGGTGGGGGAGAGAGAAGGAGAGATCTCTCTCCAAAATTTGAAAATGGACCAATGTGGTTAATGGGGCTTTGGGGATGGGAAGGGTTGTGTTGGGAAAGGGAAGGGGTGCTTGGGGAGTAGGGAATTGTCCCTTGGGAGATGAGAGGGTGCTTAGGGAAGGGAGTTGAGTAGGTGGTGGTTGGGTGGTGGAGTTGGGATTGGGGGGGAGGTCTCTTGGAACTAGGGTGGAGTAATGAGGGTGGGGTAGTTGGGAGGATGAGTAATGAGGGGGAGAGAGAGAGAATTGATGATGTGGAGGAGAGAGAGGGAGGAGAGGAGAGAGAAAGTGGTGCCCTCCTTCTTGAAGAGAGAGAGAGAGAAGTGAGAGAAGTGAGATAGAGAGAGAAGGGGAATCCACCCCAATAGAGAGAGAGAGAGAGAGAGAGAGAGAGGTTTGGAGAATCCACTCCAATATGACACTAGAACTCACTTGATTTAAATTGATCATAAAAGGGTTGTTACAAATGAGAGAGGGGAGGGACTATTTATAGACTCCCTACTTTTCCTAAGACCAAAATAGCCCTTACAAACAAGTAAATGACCAAAGCAGTCCAAGGGAGGGGCGCCCCTGGGCCTAGCCCATTAGTTCGGCCCATTAGCCTATCAAACCAACCATATGACAACTAACTTAGGAAAATGACTCACTAACCTAGGTACATGACTCAAATAAAGGTTAAATTACAATGACATGACTCAAATAAAGTATGAAAATTACATGACTCGACTCAGAAAAACATGACGGACATAATGGAGCTATGCTGGCGAGCAATCGAAGCTGTGGAAAAATGTGAAGGGCGAGAGATGCCCCCATCATACCCCCGGGGTGCGAAGAACTCGACTCCGTCGAGTATGGGTCCGCCAGGGGAGAGGTCCTCCAATGCAGCTCCGGGTGAGTCACATCCTCCAAACTCAACCTCGCATCCTTAGCCGGGGGATGACTCTTCATCCTCTCAAGGTGGCTCGGGCACACCCTCTTGTTGGCGATGGTACCCTGCTTGCCTAGTATTACCTCCGTGTGCACACGTCGGACTCTCAAGCTGATATGTGGAGGTTCTCCGAGGGTGTCACTCACAAAGGTGGGGGTAGGCTCAAGGTTCTCACTGGGATCCACCGCGGTGCCCTTAAAGAGTGCTAGATCCGCCACGTGAAAAGTAGGGTATATCCCAAAATCCCATCGGTAGATCCAACCCATAAGCCAGGGTGCCAAAGTCACTCGGAACATGGAAGGTCCGAGTTCTCGTGCCCTCGGTTTGGAGATAGCCCTAGGGTAGAGCCACTCCAATGTCACCATTACCAAGTTACCTACTTGGAATCCCAAGTGGCGCTTACGAGCTATTGCCTGCTCAATATGAACCTCACCGTTCGTTGCAAAATGCTTGCTTGGATACACATGCCATGCACTACGGGGTGGTGGGTGTGTGGAAATGTGTGTGGATAAAGGTGGACCAGGACAACCATAAATTAACCTATCATGCTTTAATGCCATGTGGACCTTGATGAACTTGGGTGGACCGGGGCAGCCACAAGTGTATCATGCATGGACTTCATAACAATGGTTGGAGGACCGGGGCATCCGTAGGGAATCTATCGCGCATGGGTATAGCGAATGCCGGGGGTGCCGGACATCAGTGAATGTTCCTACTATGCTTAAAACCCATGATGAATGGAGGTGGGCCATTACATCCAAATATGGACCACTCATGCCTCCTACTTGGCATGTGGGTGACACGAATGAATGGACCCAACATAGTGTTCATGTCAAGTGGTGTGGTAAGCCTAGACACATGCACACTTATCCCAAAGGTGACTTCCTTGTGTATAGGTGTGGGACAGCCTTTGAACTTCTATGTGAAAGGGTCGAAGGGATCTAGGAAGGTGGATATAGGGTGGGGCACTTCCTCAATCTCTAGGCGGGTGTTGTCTAGGGTCATGATTCCTATGGTGTAACCTGGGTCATTGTTGAGGTGGGCTTAGCCCAACATGGTGGGTGTGGGTAGGAAAGGGTGGGTGGTGGGTTATGTGGGTGGGTCACATGGGTGCTCGAGCTCCCAAAGGAAGGGGTCAAAGGGATCAGGGAAGGGGCCACCTAGAGAGAGGAACTCTATGTCTTCAAGGTTCCCAAATGGTGAGTCATCATCCTCCAAGGTAATTGGGCCAAGGTCTCTAGTGGGTTGGCCAATCAAATCAATTGGAACCTCAATGGGTGGGGAGTGGGCCAAGATGGGTTTCTCATCCTTGAGGAGAAAGAGGAGGATTTCACTCGTATAATGGCCACTAGTGTAGATAGAGGTGATGGAACCGGTGGTGGGGTATGCTAGGAAGATGGTGCTATACTCCAATGGTCCTATGGCTAGCATATTGGTCAGGTAGACTTGCCATTGAAAATAGTCCACTAGGTCCCCTAAGCCTTCCACAAAGTAGGAGGTTTGAAGTGTGACATGGGAAGACCGGGTGGGCACAATTTGGACTTGATATGCCAAGGGTGAGAGGTAAGGTGGTGAGCTAGGAATGGTGGGGCCTTGCTTAAGCCATTGGAGTATGGACTCATTCATGGTTAGGGTGTGCGGCTCATGAGGACCCGAACTAGGAGAGGTGGGTGGAAGTGGGGGGTCTAGGATGTTCTCTATGGTGGGAGGGGAATCCGGATTGGCATCCATCTCCACTTGGGTATGTGTGTGGGCCACAACTTCCAAGGATAATGGGGTAGGATAGTCTATGGTGGGTGGAGTGATAATGGTCAGTGCATGGTACTCTCGGGGTGGTGAACATGGGTGGACTTGGGTTGGGCTTGGTCGGGGAAGTTCTTTGGTGGGAGTTGGGGTCGGGGGTGAAAGATCGGTTGGTTGAAGAGGTTTGGGTTTGGGTGCGTATATATTTCTAAGATCGACCCTCATTTCATCCCAAGATTCAATGGGTGCTTCCCCTATGGCTTCTCTCAAATCTACAATGTTCTCCCATGCTTTCCTAGCTTGGCACCAGAGCAAACTCTTGGCATAGTTGACTTGGACAGGCCCTGACAGGGTAAACCTCCCAAAGTGTTGGTCTATGGACTTCTCCCATTCTAGATATATGCTAGGGTGGGATCCATCAAACACAAAGGCTTCTAATGGGCCTAAGAGTGGCGAATATGCCAAGTATGAGGTAGTCATGATAGTGGACAAGGGTGATGCATGCAATGGCCTTAGGACAAGACTTAGTAGAGACAAGTCTAGAACTTGCTCTGATACCAATTTGATGTGACACGAATTGGGACCTAAGTGGCAAGCAAACGCAACGACTAGGTAATGTCACATAAGCGGACTCACTCGCGATTGGCACACTTGGGTCCGTAGGTGGACCGGCAATGGGGTGAGGGTCCGAGGTTGGACCGGTGGTTTCATAGGATATGACTGACTTGGGGAGGACCCCTAGGGGCCAGGGTTGCCCAAATTCACGGGCGGTCAGCACGCCGAAGGCATGGGTTGAAGGGTCACTCTCACAACTCACCCGCGGCGACCACTCAAACATAAGCAAGTTTGGAACGGGCGCTCACTCACCATCCGACGGAGTTAAGAAGCAATACTAAATAAACAAGATCTACCAACAAAGGGAGGGGTCCAGAAGCTCACCTGATCAGCATGAAGATGCCGATCCCGGTCGGAGACGATGGCGAGCGGGGAGGCGTGGGTATGCACCCGAACACCGCGCCAGTGAAGCTTCAACCTGCTAAAAGTTTACAAAACTACACCTCATGCAAGGGGGGGGGATCGTGGGGAAGGGAAGATAATGATTACATCCAAACACTACCTCCACACAGGGAGGGTCCTTCAGCCGGCCAAGCGGGGAGGGGAATTCGAGCTAGAAGTGATGAAAGGAAGCCGATGCCGAATCTGTCCACGTTCTGGAATCAAGGACCAGCAGTTGAAGACGGCACCTCTGTGACCTCTCTTGATTTTTTATTATGACAGGACAGTGGGGAATTCTTCATAACTGGAACGGGAAAACGTCTGAATTTTTCCGATTTCTTATGGCGCCAACGCTGGTCTGGGTGGAGGCTCGAACAGGGTGGTAGCTTCTCGGAACTGGCTGCTTCAAGTTTCCAACAGCAGGAAGAAGAGGATACCACGACCGCTCCCAAACTCAGAATCAGGTGCCGCCAGAGCCGTTGGAACCGTTGACGAGTCCTCTTCGAAGAAAAACTGGCAGGGAAGCCAAACGTTCTCGGAGAAGACCAGTGGGCTCTAAATTCTGATGAGAGGTCGGTGCAGACTGTGGGGAAGCAGAACGGCGCACCCGGGGGAGAAAATTGATAACTCCTGGTTCCCAATGCCAAATTGAGCTCTGCTTTTTGGAGGTGAAAGAAGACTCAGAATACAAGACTTTTAGTGAAGAACTCTTGCTCAGATTCCCATCAGGATGGCCTCTGTAGATCTTCCACTCTGGTTCTGGTCCTCTGCCTAAGAAGTATTGCGCAGTCGTGGTAGATCGCCTCCTCCGAACAGCTCCGATCTTGGAAGTCGGCGGGACCACCACCGTTGGAAAGATGACTGGGAGACACTTCCAACAATATATGGTATGCCCTCTGAAGCTTCCAGGTGAAGACGTGGCAGCCTCTGAAACTGGGCACTCCTCTGCTGCTTGCGGACTGAAAACTGTAGGTTGAAGATGGTGGGGGGAAATGGGGTATATGGGAGGGGAAGTGGGGGTGTATGAGTGTGGGGAGAGCCCTGGCTGTAAGGGGGTCTAGGAGGGGGTGTTCCAAGGTGTGGATGGGGGAGAATGGGGTCTGGAAGGTGATGTTTGCAGTGGGTGAGTGGGGAGCTACGAATTTGGGATGGGTGGGGGAGAGAGAAGGAGAGATCTCTCTCCAAAATTTGAAAATGGACCAATGTGGTTAATGGGGCTTTGGGGATGGGAAGGGTTGTGTTGGGAAAGGGAAGGGGTGCTTGGGGAGTGGGGAATTGTCCCTTGGGAGATGAGAGGGTGCTTAGGGAAGGGAGTTGAGTAGGTGGTGGTTGGGTGGTGGAGTTGGGATTGGGGGGGAGGTCTCTTGGAACTAGGGTGGAGTAATGAGGGTGGGGTAGTTGGGAGGATGAGTAATGAGGGGGAGAGAGAGAGAATTGATGATGTGGAGAAGAGAGAGGGAGGAGAGGAGAGAGAAAGTGGCGCCCTCCTCCTTGAAGAGAGAGAGAGAAGAGAGAGAAGTGAGATAGAGAGAGAAGGGGAATCCACCCCAATAGAGAGAGAGAGAGAGAGGTTTTGAGAATCCACTCCAATATGACACTAGAACTCACTTGATTTAAATTGATCATAAAAGGGTTGTTACAAATGAGAGAGGGGAGGGACTATTTATAGACTCCATACTTTTCCTAAGACCAAAATAGTCATGACAAACAAGTAAATGACCAAAGCAGTCCAAGGGAGGGGCACCCCTGGGCCTAGCCCATTAGTTGGGGTCATTAGCCTATCAAACCAACCATATGACAACTAACTTAGGAAAATGACTCACTAACCTAGGTACATGACTCAAATAAAGGGAAAATTACAATGACATGACTCAAATAAAGTATGAAAATTACATGACTCGACTCAGAAAAATATGGCAGACACAATGGAGCTATGCTGGCGAGCAATCGAAGCTGTGGAAAAATGTGAAGGGCGAGAGATGCCCCCATCATACCCCTCGGGTGCGAAGAACTCGACTCCGTCGAGTATGGGTCCGCCAGGGGAGAGGTCCTCCAATGCAGCTCCGGGTGAGCCACATCCTCCAAACCCAACCTCGCATCCTTAGCCGGGGGACGACTCTTCATACTCTCAAGGTGGCTCGGGCACACCCTCTTGCAGGCAATGGTACCGTGCTTGCCTAGTATTACCTCCGTGTGCACACGTCAGACTCTCAAGCTGATATGTGGAGGTTCTCCGAGGGTGTCACTCACAAAGGTGGGGGTAGGCTCAAGGTTCTCACTGGGATCCACTGCGGTGCCCTTAAAGAGTGCTAGATCCGCCACGTGAAAGTAGGGTATATCCCAAAATCCCATCGGTAGATCCAACCCATAAGCCAGGGTGCCAAAGTCACTCGGAACATGGAAGGTCCAAGTCCTCGTGCCCTCGGTTTGTAGATAGCCCTAGGGTAGAGCCACTCCAATGTCACCATTACCAAGTTGCCTACTTGGAATCCCAAGTGGCGCTTACGAGCTATTGCCCGCTCAATATGAACCTCACCGTTCGTTGCAAAATGCTTGCTTGGACACACATGCCATGCACTACGGGGTGGTGGGTGTGTGGAAATGTGTGTGGATAATGGTGGACCAGGACAACCATAAATTAACCTATCATGCTTTGATGCCATGTGGACCTTGATGAACTTGGGTGGACCGGGGCAGCCACAAGTGGCCCTATCATGCATGGACTTCATAACAATTATTGGAGGACCGGGGCATTCGTAGGGGAATCTATCGTGCATGGGTATAGCAAATGCCGGGGGTCCCGGGCATCAGTGAATGTTCCTACTATGCTTAAAACCCATGATGAATGAAGGTGGACCATTACATCCGAATATGGACCACTCATGCCTCCTACTTGGCATGTGGGTGACACGAATGAATGGACCCAACATAGTGTTCATGCCAAGTGGTGTGGTAACCCTAGACACATGCACACTTATCCCAAATGTGACTTCCTTGTGTATAGGTGTGGGACAGCCTTTGAACTTCTATGTGAAAGGGTCGAAGGGATCTAGGAAGGTGGATATAGGGTGGGGCACTTCCTCAATCTCTAGGCGGGTGTTGTCTAGGGTCATGGTTCCTATGGTGTAACCTGGGTCATTGTTGAGGTGGGCTTGGTCCAACATGGTGGGTGTGGGTAGGAAAGGGTGGGTGGTGGGTGATGTGGGTGGGTCACATGGGTACTCAAGCTCCCAAAGGAAGGGGTCAAAGGGATCATGGAAGGGGCCACCTAGAGAGAGTGTAACGCACCAGGCTAGGCGCGTTACATGCGTGTAATGCACAGGGGCAGGTGCGTCACTTCTTGTTGTTACCCCAGGTGGATGGGCCAAGCGACGCACTGGGCCCAGCGCGTTACTTACTAGTGACGCGCTGGGGCAGGCGCGTCACTTCCCCTTCCCACCCCGAGTGTAGGGCCATGTGACGTGCTGGGCTGGGCGCGTTACATGTGAGTAGCGCACTGAGCCCGACGCGTTGCTTGCAAGCGACGCGCCGGGGTAGGCGCGTTACTTTCCCTGTGGTTTTGGAGGGTGTGGGGCGCCGTGTGACGCCCTAGCCTAGGTGCGCCGCTTCCAAGCGACGCACTAGGGAAGGCGCGTCGCTTCCCCTATCCCCCCTGGCCACAGAAATTAAACAGTGATAACTATGTAGTTTCCACACCATCCTTTTAACCCTTCCGAGTCTTCGACTCGTGGGTGGCGGTGCGAGTCTCGGGTTATCGGGCCTTCCCGGTAATCGGATTCTCGGGTCGTTACAGAGAGGAACTCTATGTCTTCAAGGTTCCCAAATGGTGAGTCATCATCCTCCAAGGTAATTGGGCCAAGGTCTCTAGTTGGTTGGCCAATCAAATCAATTGGAACCTCAATGGGTGGGGAGTGGGCCAAGATGGGTTTCTCATCCTTGAGGAGAAAGAGGAGGATTTCACTCGTATAATGGCCACTAGTGTAGATAGAGGTGATGGAACCGGTGGTGGGGTATGCTAGGAAGATGGTGCTATACTCCAATGGTCCTATGGCTAGCATATTGGTCAGGTAGACTTGCCATTGAAAATAGTCCACTAGGTCCCCTAAGCCTTCCACAAAGTAGGAGGTTTGAAGTGTGACATGGGAAGACCGGGTGGGCACAATTTGGACTTGATATGCCAAGGGTGAGAGGTAAGGTGGTGAGCTAGGAATGGTGGGGCCTTGCTTAAGCCATTGGAGTATGGACTCATTCATGGTTAGGGTGTGCGGCTCATGAGGACCCGAACTAGGAGAGGTGGGTGGAAGTGGGGGGTCTAGGATGTTCTCTATGGTGGGAGGGGAATCCGGATTGGCATCCATCTCCACTTGGGTATGTGTGTGGGCCACAACTTCCAAGGATAATGGGGTAGGATAGTCTATGGTGGGTGGAGTGATAATGGTCAGTGCATGGTACTCTCGGGGTGGTGAACATGGGTGGACTTGGGTTGGGCTTGGTCGGGGAAGTTCTTTGGTGGGAGTTGGGGTCGGGGGTGAAAGATCGGTTGGTTGAAGAGGTTTGGGTTGGGGTGCGTAGATCTTTCTAAGATCGGCCCTCATTTCATCCCAAGATTCAATGTGTGCTTCCCCTTTGGCTTCTCTCAAACCTACAATGTTCTCCCACTCTTTCCTGGCTTGGCGCCAGAGCAAACTCTTGGCATAGTTGACTTGGACAAGCCCTGACAGGGTAAACCTCTCAAAGTGTTGGTCTATGGACTTCTCCCATTCTAGATATATGCTAGGGCGGGATCCATCAAACACAAAAGCTTCTAATGGGCCTAAGAGTGGCGAATATGCCAAGTATGAGGTAGTCATGATAGTGGACAAGGGTGATGCATGCAATGCCCCTATGACAAGACTTAGTAGAGATAAGTCTAGAACTTGCTCTGATACCAATTTGATGTGACACGAACTGGGACCTAAGTGGCAAGCAAACGCAACGACTAGGTAATGTCACACAAGCGGACTCACTCGCGATTGGCACACTCGGGTCCATAGGTGGACCGGCAATGGGTGAGGGTCCGAGGTTGGACCAGTGGTTTCCAAGGATACGACTGACTTGGGGAGGACCCCTACGGGCCAGGGTTGCCCAAATTCAAGGGCGGTCAGCATGCCGAAGGCATGGGTTGAAGGGTCACTCTCACAACTCACCCGCGGCGACCACTCAAACATAAGCAAGTTTGGAACGGGCGCTCACTCACCGTCTGACGGAGTTAAGAAGCAATACTAATTAAGCAAGATATACCAACAAAGGGAGGGGTCCAGAAGCTCACCTGATCAGCGTGAAGACGCCGATCCCGGCCGGAGACGATGGCGAGCGGGGAGGCGTGGGTATGCACCCGAACACCGCGCCGGTGAAGCTTCAACCTGCTCAAACGTTTACAAAACTACACCCCATGCAAGGGGGGGGGGATCGTGGGGAAGGGAAGATAATGATTACATCCAAACACTACCTCCACACAGGGAGGGGCCTTCAGTCGGCCAAGCGGGGAGGGGAATTCGAGCTAGAAGTGATGAAAGGAAGCCGATATCGAATCTGTCCACGTTCTGGAATCAGGGACCAGCAGTTGAAGACGGAACCTCTGTGACCTCTCCTGATTTTTTATGATGACGGGACTAGTAAGTTATTCTTCGTAACTGGAACGGGAAAACGTCTGGATTTTTCCGATTTCTTATGGCGCCAACGCTGGTCTGGGTGGAGGCTCGAACAGGGTGGTAGCTTCTCGGAACTTGCTGCTTCAGATTTCCAACAGTAGGAAGAAGGGGATGCCAGGACCGCTCCCGAACTCAGAATCAGGTGCCGCGAGAGCCGTTGGAACCGTTGACGAGTCCTCTTCGAAGGAAAACTAGAGGGGAAGCCAAACGTTGTCGGAGAAGACCAGTGGGCTCTAAACTCTGATGAGAGGTCGGTGCAGACTATGGGGAAGTAGAACAGCGCACCCGGCGGAGAAAATTGATAACTCCTGGTTCCCGATGCCAAATTGAGCTATGCTTTTTGGAGGTGAAAGAAGACTCAGAATATAAGACTTTGGATGAAGAACTCTTGCTCAGATTCCCATAAGGATGGCCGCTGTAGATCTTCCACTCTGGTTCTGGTCCTCTGCCTGAGAAGTCTTGCGCAGTCGTGGTAGATCGCCTCCTCTGAACAGCTCCGATCTTGGAAGTCGGCAGGACCACCACCGTTGGAAAGATGACTGGGAGACGCTTCCAACGATATATGGTATGCCCTCTGAAGCTTCCAGGTGAAGACGTGGCAGCCTCTGAAACTGGGCACTCCTCTGCTGCCTGTGGACTGAAAACTGTAGGTTGAAGATGGTGGGGGGAAATGGGGTATATGGGAGGGGAAGTGGGGGTGTATGAGTGTGGGGAGAGCCCTGGCTGTGAGGGGGTCTAGGAGGGGGTGTTCCAAGGTGTGGATGGGGGAGAATGGGGTTTGGAAGGTGATGTTTGCAGTGGGTGAGAGGGGAGCTACGAATTTGGGATGGGTGGGGGAGAGAGAAGGAGAGATCTCTCTCCAAAATTTGAAAATGGACCAATGTGGTTAATGGGGCTTTGGGGATGGGAAGGGTTGTGTTGGGAAAGGGAAGGGGTGCTTGGGGAGTGGGGAATTGTCCCTTGGGAGATGAGAGGGTGCTTAGGGAAGGGAGTTGAGTAGGTGGTGGTTGGGTGGTGGAGTTGGGATTGGGGGGGAGGTCTCTTGGAACTAGGGTGGAGTAATGAGGGTGGGGTAGTTGGGAGGATGAGTAATGAGGGGGAGAGAGAGAGAATTGATGATGTGGAGGAGAGAGAGGGAGGAGAGGAGAGAGAAAGTGGCGCCCTCCTCCTTGAAGAGAGAGAAGTGAGATAGAGAGAGAAGGGGAATCCACCCCAATAGAGAGAGAGAGAGAGAGAGGTATGGAGAATCCACTCCAATATGACACTAGAACTCACTTGATTTAAATTGATCATAAAAGGGTTGTTACATATAGACTCCATACTTTTCCTAAGACCAAAATAACCCTGACAAACAAGTAAATGACCAAAGCAGTCCAAGGGAGGGGCGCCCCTGGGCCTAGCCCATTAGTTGGGCCCATTAGCCTATCAAACCAACCATATGACAACTAACTTAGGAAAATGACTCACTAACCTAGATACATGACTCAAATAAAGGGAAAATTACAATGACATGACTCAAATAAAGTATGAAAATTACATGACTCGACTCAGAAAAACATGACGGACACAATGGAGCTATGCTGGCGAGCAATCGAAGCTGTGGAAAAATGTGAAGGGTGAGAGATGCCCCCATCAGGATAGGCAAGACTTATCTGAAAGGCAGCCTATTTTGCGTGAGGAGACTTGTTGAGTCGAACCCCCGCCAAGTACCTCTTCACATCTCATATGTCTGCAATCTATTTCTGCTGCTGCTGTTGTGATTTGTCTATCAATCTGAATTCATTCATTCTCTCTATTGATAGTTCTCTCATAACACTTGACTATGCCTTTCTGTTGATTCAGTGGTTCACTGTGGTTGGTGTGATTAAGTAGATTTAATTCTGCATTTATCTGCTTAATCGTGTTTTAATTTGGGGTAGATCTACTCACCCCCCTCTAGATCTAATCATTTTCTCATCCATCAGGAAATACTAAAAAACGTAACAATAAATCATTATGAGAGAAATAACGTATAAAAATCAATAAATCATCCTAAAAAATTAACAAATCATCATAAAAATTAATAAATCATCATAGTAATTCAATAAATTGTAAAAATCAATAAATCATCCTAAAAATTAACAAATCATCATAAAAATTAATAAATCATCATAAAAATTCAATAAATTGTAAAAATCAATAAATCATCCTAAAAGTTAACAAATCATCATAAAATTTATAAATCATCATAAAAATTTAATAAATCATAAAAATTAATAAATCATCATAAAAATTTAATAAATCATCATAAAAATTCAATTAAATATAAAAATCAATAAATCTTCCTAATAAATTATGGGATTTTTGCATGAAAACCATTGTTAGAGGTGAATTTGCAAAAAAACCATTCTTAGAAATGTATTAGCAGACATATCACTGGGTTAATTCAAATAGTGCATAAATGCCATTTAAGCGTAGTTTTTTTACAAGTTTTTAGTAAAAAGAAGTGATATGCATGTAAATAAATATGACATTTTTGCACAATTCAGATTTACATAGTGATATCCCTGCTAATGCATTTCTATTAATGATTTTTTTGTAAATTCACCTCTAACAATGCTTTTCATGCAAAAAATCTAAAAATCAATAAATCATCATAAAAATTAATAAATCATAAAAGTTAATAAATCATCATAGAAATTCAATAAATCATAAAAATCAATAAATCATCCTAAAAATTAATAAATCATTATAAAAATTTAATAAATCATCATAATAAAAAATTAATAAATCATCATAAAAAGATTAATAAATCATCATGAAGAAATTAATAAACCATCAAAAAAATAACAAATAATAAATCATCATAAAAAGGTTGTTACTAATTGATTGGGAAATACATAATGACAACAATAAATCACTCAGTTGAGCCTGCTCTTTCCTTTTACTTATTTATTTGAATGTGCAAGTTGTGTCTGAATACACATATCTTTGCTGCCTCGCTTGCCTGTTCGCATGCATGTTTGTTAACTATTTATCGTCACCTTAGACCTCGGTATCTCAAATGGTGATCTGCCGAAGGTCAGACTAGCTCTGACCAGAAGCTCTCACTATGCGCGATGGTGGTCTTCGGACCTACGTCCTCCGCCATGTACTGAGGGCTCCGGATAGCGAATGAATTTGAGCTGCGCGCACAACCTTATATTTCTGTTCCCACATTATGAATTATCATTCTCGTTGGATCATTTATGTTTGCACATTTACACAGCCCCCGATGGCTCAATATCTTGGCAATTAATCAAGGGTTTTCCTCCTTTTGGGGATGTAATTAACGTCATAGCCTTTATGGTATGACGGACTACCGGTCCCGACATAGACCTCACAATCGACTAACTGAGTCAGATCGAGCGCACAACAAATTTGTCACCTCGATGATTGGCACGCCTACGCAAATAATCTAATAAAAATATAAACCAATAAAATAAATAAAAAATAAGAATATAAAACTTTTAAAGATCGAGGAAATCCCGTTTCCACCAAATTGGCACTCCCGGTGGGACTAAGTCTCCCTTTATCTCTTTGCCAAGATAAATGTGCCCCGGGGGCCCTCCCAAGTGTTGTACACCTCTTGTTTTGGTCATGACAAACTATAAGTCATTATTTCCAACAACTCATTGAATCCAGTTCTTATGCATTGTATAAATATGAAATGCAGGTGTAAAGGTAAAAGCAATTGAAGAAAAGGGAAAAGAAGCAGTCAAAATCCTCAAAAGAACAAGATTTCTGCACCTGTGGTGCAGGAGTCGACTTCCAGGTGGTTGGAAGTCAACCAAAGCTGGCAGACAGAACCACACAGATTCTGGACAGGCACATGAGTCGGCTTCCAGGGGGTTGGAAGTCGACCATGGCTGGCAGACAGAAACCAGGTTGGTTTAGGCAGTTGCTGAGAGTCGACTCTCAAGGCCCTGTGAGTCGACCACCGCCGGAGGATCATGTTAAAACCCCAAAATCGAACCCAGTTGGTTCAAGACCCGATACCCAAGCCATGGATCCATTATGGCACGCATATAGAGGGTCCAGATGTGCCAGGAAACGTGGGTTTTATCAGATTCTATTGTAGCTAATGGAGAAGACTTGGTCTTCAACCTCTTTGAATAAAAATAAGAGATTTCCCACCGGTTCTCCAACTAGATCAGCAGATATCCAGGGCACACGTCAAAAAGTTGAAAATATATGGCGGGAAGGTTGAAAAGGAGAAGAAGCTGTGAAGTGAGAGGGCGTGGCTCCTAAAAGTAGAGGCTCTACATCTCGTGGGAAGGAGAAGAGAGAAAGGGCCTGCGCGCCCTAGATCAAGAAGAAGAAGGAGAGGAAGAAAACTAGAGAAGCGCTAGGAGATCCAGAGTTGCAGCACGACCTTTACAATTGGAAGATCAGCAACAATAGAAGATTAGCAACATCAAAAGAGCAGCAGCAGGAGAAGCATCAGCAGCAGCACTAGATCAGCCCAAGTCTGGAATTAGAGAAGAAGCTCGACGAACTCCATCCACAGATCAAGATACCCAATCATCAGGAGAATTCTACACTCGATCTGTGTTCATTCATTTATTCAATATTTCTTTTTCCTTTTTATTATGTTAATCAAGCTGTTCGTCAGCAGAGTGTTCAGATCAAGCTAGGGTGATTGGATCTGGGGTTAATCAAGCTGTGAGTCAGCGGAGTGTTCAAGCTGTGAGTAAGCGGAGTTTTCAAGTTGTGAGTCAGCGGAAGGAAGCCTCACCGGGTTTGGTGAGGGGTGGACGTAGGCAGATTGGATGTCTGGCCGAACCACCTAAAAATCCCTATCTCCTTTTGTGTGTGATTGTTTGCATTGGCTTATGACTTTCGCTAGATGCAAGCCTAGGTCCGTCTTTGTTATGCATAGAGTATACGCTTTAATTTTCGCTTAAGCCGCATAGTTTAAATTGTTCACATAAGTTAGCAATAGTTTTTGAATTTGGGGGCGGATCTATTCACCCCCCTCTAGACCGCCATTCCACTTCCACAACACGTGGTATCAGAGCGGGTTATCCATTCAAGAGTTCCAACGACCCGGATAGATTAGTGGAATGGACGCCAAAGGATTTTTGGCAGAGGGTCATTCAGTGACTAGGCCACCATATTTTGATGGTACTAACTACCTGTATTGGAAAAATCGGATGCAGGCCTTTCTCAGATCGCAGGACCATGAAATCTGGAGAGTAGTAAGCCGAGGGCCATATCAGCTTCCCGAAGATGAAGACACCTAGACACGAGAGCAGATAAAGAAGTCAAATCTAAACTGGGGAGCAATGAATATTATGTAGTGCTCGCTTCACCCGACAGAATTTTCAAGGGTTTCCTCATGTGCCACTGCCAAGTAAATGTAGAAACTGTTAGAGGTAATATATGAAGGCACCTCTGAGGTAAGAGAAACTAAAGCTAATTTACTTATTTCTAATTATGAAATGTTTAAAATGGAACCGCATGAATCCATATCTGAAATGTATGCTAGACTAACATAGTTGACTAATAGTTTAAAAGGTCTAGGAAAGAATTACACTAATAAGGAACTTGTCAGGAAAATCCTTAGATCTTTAACTCCTATCTGGCATACCAAAGCAACAGTGATTGAAGATTCACAAAATTTATCTACTATGTCAGTTGAGGAATTGATAGGTTCATTAATGACTTATGAGCTCAATTGAAGAGAAAAGAGGATGAAACATCAAAGAAGAAGCCGTTAGCACTGAAGGCTAATAAGCTTAACAAGGAGTCCTCAGATGATAGTGAGTCATCCAGCACTGAGGAGGACTCGGGTGAATTTGCCGTGCTAACCAGAAAATTCATAAAGTTCTTGAAGAAGGAAGGTAAGGGCCTTAGAAAGAGAAGGCCAAAGGTAAGCAAAAGTTCGAAGCTTAAGTTTGAAAATGAGAAAAAGTCTGATGACATTGTTTGCTACAATTGCAGGAAGCCAGGGCATGTCAAACCAGATTGCCCATAGGTCACCAAGAAAGCTAACTCCAAGTGGATGGGAAACAAGAAGGCAATGATATGTACCTAGAGTGACGAAGAGGAAAGTGAAGGGAAGAGTTCTTCCAGTGAAACAAATGAAGACTTAGGTCTTATGGCAATAGGTCAGTATGAGGTAAGTGAAAACTCTTCTCCATTTGAGCATTTCACTATAGATGATTGGCAAGAAGTATATGGCGAATTGGTTGATAAATGTGATATTGTTAGAAAGGAAAACAAAGCCTTGAAAAAGAAAATGAATGCCATGATTCATGATACAACCTCAACTGATAAGAATGCATGCTTGCAAATTGAAGTTTCAAATATGAAGAAACAAGTTCATGACTTAGAGATTTCCAAATCTGAACTAAGAGAACTGGAAGATGAGAATGAAAATTTGAGAGATGAAATTGATGAACTGAGAATGAGAAAGCAAAAATCAGAGTCAAAAGATTTGAAAGATGAAAATGAAAGTTTGAAGAAAATAATAGATGAACTTAAGCTAGAAAATGCAAGATTATGAGAAAGAGACAAGACTGACAAAAGAGAAACATACTGCCATCAAGGAAGTTAATAGTCAACTTCAGAAGGAAATTGAAAATATTCAAGAAGAACTGAAAGACAAACAAGAATCCTTGGAAAAAATGGTAAAAGGAAGAGAAAACCTAAATGCAGTGTTAGGATCCAAAGTAAACTATCAAAAGGAAGGATTAGGCTTCAACCCAATAGCCAAAAAGCAATTCCAATTGAAAACAATCACCTTCGTGGCTGAGCAAGACATAAAAGGAAAGAGACCTCTTGTTGATATGTATGGGTCAGAAAAATTGGATGAAGCAAGTGGTTCTACTAAAAACCAAGCAATAGTGAAAGTAAATGATAAAAGCCCATGTGAAAATTCCATGAATCAAGCTGGCCCACAAAACATAAAATCCAAAGTTCAAATTATTCAAAATCTCCCAAAAATCAATAACAAATTATCCAATCAGGGTTCAAAGTCAACTAACCACCATCAAGTGAGAAAACAAGAGTTCTGGAAATTCAAGAGTCGACTCAGACCCCATCCTGAGTCGACAATGGGTAGAACCAGAAGCTCCCCTGGAGCCTGGCAGAACAAGAGTCGACTCAGACCCCTTCAAGAGTCGACATGGAATAGAAACAGAAACCCATATGGATTCTGGGAACTCAGGAGTCGATTCACACACCCCTCTAAGTCGACCAAGAAAGCTGACAGAAATAAATACCATGCTTTAATGAACAGAGAAAGAGAGTGGAGGTCAGGGACGAAGTCACAGCCCATAAGATCCATCTAGGAGAACCAAGATCATTGGCTCTTTGGGTAGGAAAGTAAGAATTCTAAGAGAAGCTCAAAATTGGTGAATCAAAATAATGAATTGTTTGCTTTGAAGAGATTTTTCTGAAATAAAGGCTGTAGCAATGACTAGGTCACCCAGCTGAATGGTCAGTCCAAATCACCCTCTGCTTACTAGAAAGATAGAAACAAGAATTTTGTAAAGAAGCAAAAATTTGTGAACCATTCTAATGCTTTTACCTCTATTGTTGAGAAATCTTCATGCATGCATAATGAGAACCCAATGCGAGCAAGGCAGTTGTGGATACCAAAAGACATATTGTCATGTCCTGAAGAGTTAAACATTCAAAAGGGACCCAAAGCTACTTGGGTTCCCAAATTGGTAGTTTAATTTGCTTGCAGCTAAGCCTTGCAGCCATACATATCAAATGGCTTCATGATAATGGCTGTTGAAGTCATGTCAAAGGAGGAACAAATGCAAACTTTTTTTATGATTGAAAAGTAAGTTTTTGCCTTCTTAACTGGCCTGCACAACACGTGGAATCAGGTAATCCTTCAAAATTAAAACTTAGATTCTGTTGTATTAGACTGTTGGAAATTTTAATATTGCTGCTGAAAATTGCATGGTTGAAGAAGTTGTGATGCTGCTAAAATAGTTGATAAAATCTACATGATGAATTGCTTTGTGATATTTTGAAGACTGCTGCATTTGTCTATTGACAGATTCCATGATCTTGCTGCAACTATCTTGATTTTGATTGTTAAATGTATGTCACAGTGAGGGGGAGCTGCACATATGGTATAGGTACTCTGCATGAGTCATGCATCCATTTTATATCGTAGTTTACTTGTGCAGTAGTCATGCATTCATACCATGGACACTTGTGGAATATCAAATAGTGATTGGTGGAAGGGTAGGTTAAGCTTGTCTGAAAGTCACACTATGCGTAGAGGACTTACCTCCTCCAAGTATCAAAGGTCCAGAATTCATGTAAATAAAAGTTTTGGATAGGTCAATAGGGGCATTACATGTCATGGATGCATATAGAGTCACCTGATTTGACTGAGGGGGAGCTCAGACCATCATTTTTTTTGTTCTCAATTGAAAGTCAATTTTTATTCATTGAAAGTCGACTTATGCCCACTGAAAGTTGACTTATTGATTAGAGCCCCATTTCCAATCCTTGTGTCCATGCTATTCTGAACATCATTCGTGCATCCATTCTCATCATGTCAAGAAGCCTTGCAAAACTCCTCATTCTACCATCAACAATTGGCATCATCACTCTTGCATCTCTGTTGCACTAATTTTATTCTGAATACTTTCCGGCCCATCTGATTTCAACACAGGTTCATAATGTTAGGGGGAGCTATGGGCAAACACTCTTTTAGTTTCTTAGAGAGCTATTAAAATTGACCCATGGAAATAAGTTAATGGTTTGGGGTCTATAAACCTCTGAAATTTGAAATTAAATGTCGATGAAAATTTTGGCCTGTATTCATATAACAGTTTTGAATCAGCCTAAGAGAACTATGTCCTCACCTTCTCTTGAGATTGAATTTTTGATAGTAATGAGGCCACTCTAGTTAAAAGGTTTTAACTTAGTATTGTTTTTAAACTTGTATCTTTAAAAAGCCATAAAGGGAATACGCTATAGCCATGAAAAACTTAGTAGAGCAATGATTTGACTTCCGAGAAACTGCTGCCTCTTTCAAAAAAAAAATCATATTGAATAACGATGGAGGCATTTGTGGCATGACGTGCCAAGTTAACTCTGTCTCAACAGTAAGGGAGAGTGGTTGGGTGCACTGAGTAACTGGAGATACTGGCATCTAATCAATGTGTATCCTCACGTAAAAAGGTGACCACCTGATTACATAGGCGGGATGGTTAGGCATGCTGATTAACCGGGGACTTTGGCATGTAAAAAGCATGTTTCTTTGTGTAAAAAGGCATCTGATGAACTTGACCGTGTAATTAAAAAAAACTTTTTTGAATAATGGTGAAATAGTTGACCCAAGGCAAATATCTAAATTTGCACATGTTTAACATCAATACTAGTGAAAACCCTTCCTAGAGGTGTCCAATGAAATCATTTTGACAATTAAAAGAGCTTGGACGTGAACTAGTTTGAAGAGGTTGTTTTAACACTATTATATGTGCTAGAATGAAATTGCTGTCGATTTTTAACTTCAGATTTAAGGCTTATATGTCTTGAACCATTGGCAATAATAAGGTCATTTACCTTAGCCTTTAAGAAAATTGATGAGTGTTTCTCAATTTCTACCATCAAGTGAAACTTCTCTTATGAACCATGTTGAAAATCATGAATAGTTTCATTCATTCCAATGTTCCCTCTCATCCCTAACAGCTTCATTCATTTCTTTTTCTCAATACCTGGCATTGATCTTGTGTCTCACTCTCTCAACTCCCCAGTCTTGTTTTGATGATGTCAAAGGGGGAGAGAGTGTCAAGTCATTGTGAGAGAGTGACAAATCACTATATTACATACAAGGGGAGAGTTTGATGTAAGGGGGAGATAAGAAGAGGGAGAGAGTGTAAAGAGCATCAAGTTAGGAGAGATTGATTTAAGGGGGAGAGAGTGTCAAGTCATTGTGAGTAATGTAGTGTCAAGTCGGGAGAGATTGATATGCTTGTTTGTCTATTCACAATGACTTATTCATCATAATGACTTATTTACCATGAATAATTTTCATTCATAGTTCACAATGACTTATAGTTGCCATCATCAAAAGGGGGGAGAATGGTGTACACCTCTTGTTTTGATGATGATAAACTATAAGTCATTATTTCCAACAACTCATTGAATTCAGTTCTTAAGCATTGTATAAATATGAAATACAGGTGTAAAGGTCAAAGCAATTCAAGAAAAGGGAAAAGAAGCAGTCAAAAGTCTCAAAAGAACAAGATTTCTGCACCTATGGTGTAGGAGTCGACTTCCAAGGGGTTGGAAGTCGACCAAAGCTGGCAGACAGAACCACCTAGGTTCTGGGCAGGCACAGGAGTCGACTTTCAAGGGGTTGGAAGTCGACCACGGCTGGCAGACAAAAACCAGGTTGGTTCGGGCAGTTGCTGAGAGTCGACTCTCAAGGCCCTGTGAGTCAACCCCTATTGGAGGATCATGTTAAAACCCTAAAACCGAACCCAGATGGTTCAAGACCCGATACCCAAGCCATGGATCCATTATGGCACGCACATAGAGGGTCCAGATGTGCCAAGAAACGTGGATTTTATCAGATTCTATTGCAGCTAATGGAGAAGACTTGGTCTTCAACATCTTTGCATAAAAATAGGAGATTTCCCACCGGTTCTCTAACTAGATCAGCAGATATCCAGGGCACACTTCAAAAAGTTGAAAATATATGGCGGGAAGGCTGAAAAGGAGAAGAAGCTACGAAGTGAGAGGGCGTGGCTCCTAAAAGTAGAGGCTCTGCATCTCGTGGGAAGGAGAAGAGAGAAAGGGCCTGTGCGACCTAGATCAAGAAGAAGAGGGAGAGGAAGAAAACTAGAGAAGCGCCAGGAGATCCAGAGTTGCAGCACGACATCTACAAGTGTAAGATCAGTAACAATAGAAGATTAGCAGCATCAAAAGAGTAGAAGCAGGACAAGCATCAGCAGCAGCACCAGATCAGCCTAGATCTGGAATTAGAGAAGAAGCTCGACGAACTCCATCCACAGATCGAGATACCTAATCATTAGGAGAATTCTACACTCAATCTATGTTCATTCGTTTATTCAATATTTCTTTTTCCTTTTTGTTCTGTTAATCAAGCTGTTCGTCAGCGGAGTGTTCAGATCAAGCTAGGGTGATTGGATCTGGGGTTAATCAAGTTGTGAGTCAGCGGAGTTTTCAAGTTGTGAGTCAGCGGAAGGAATCCTCACCGGGTTTGGTGGGGGGTGGACGTAGGCAGACTAGATGTCTGGCCGAACCACCTAAAAATCCCTGTCTCCTTTTGTGTGTGATTGTTTGTATTCGCTTGTAACTTCCTCTAGATGTATGCCTAGGTCCGTCTTTGTTATGCATAGAGTATACGCTTTAATTTCTGCTTAAGCCGCATAGTTTAAATTGTTCACATAAGTTTGCAATAGTTTTTGAATTTGGGGGCGGATCTATTCACCCCCTCTCTAGACCGCCATTCCACTTGCACAACTCCAAGGAGCGCTGATCGTTTGTTTGTTTCTGTGGTTTCAGGAGAGAATGATGGTTAATGGAATCGCTGCTCTGACTTTTGGCCCCGTGATCGTGGCCAACCATGCTGCTAATGGGTACCTGGCGGTACCGACCATTTTTGGCACCTTCCCCAACTTCTTGGGGGTAGCCTTCACCGATGTGCTGAATGTCGAAGCCCCAGAGGTGGCCAGGGAAGACGTCGGTAAGAAGCCTTGGGTTGCCAATACCCGATCCTGCCAAGGCCTGCCAACAGGCTAGATTCAACTAGCAAGCTGCATGGTGCACCATGTAGCCCGTGGGGTTCGTCCCACTTACTACAACAAACTCGGAGATCGCCGCCAGAAGAACTCCCGAAGGAGGGCTACTGCTCCCATCACCGCATGACTGTCAGTGTCTGGCAAATATATTCTGATCGGCGGTGTCCATGTCTTCCTAGACGGACGTGACGCCCAAGTGATTCCAGATCGGGTGGTCTCTGCAGTACCGACCCGTAACTCCTTCTAAGCCCTATCGGGAAGAAGGGCTGAGAAAGAAGAAAATGGTCGTCACGGCCGAAGAGAACTGGCCCCGAGGCCAAAAGTGTTCAACAAGGAGTGGGTCCCCAAGAAAATCTAACCTGTCCGCCAAGAGGCAACTGTTCGCCACTGCCCCGAGCTTGCTGAGACGGGGAAGAAGAATGAGAGGGGCTTGCCCCCAAGAAGAAGAAGAGACGGCTGTGGATCCTCCACGTCGCGCTAGTTTCAGGGCATGCGCCCGACAAGCCAATATCCCCACAGTGGGAAGAAGATTTGAGAAACCCGCAGGAAGAACCCAGGTAGCCTACACCCTTCTAGTGGGAGGTCGACAACTATCCCCTGTCCTATATCAGGGACGGGGCAAGAAGAGATGACCAACATGGTCAGAAGCTATTTCAGGGGTCTAGGCAACCCCTCATTGGGCCAACAATGGCTACTTCAAGTAGCCGTGGTCGAAGAAGAGGACCGCTTACCAACGGCAGTCGAAGAAGAAAAAGAAAGAAGAATGACGTCGTGTCATGCCCCGACGCGAAAAATCAGAACGCGGCAGTAGTGTTAAAATATGTTGATTTCCAGACATGCTGTGCCTTGGGTTAGCATATAAAAAACTCCAACAACACAATGGCAAAGGGAAGGAATAATTCCCAAAATAACCATTCATTCCAAACTAACAAAACATAACAAGTTTCAACATCCACCAATCAACTGATAAGAGCTAAAGAAGTTCCCAATATCCATTGACATCATTACATTTTCAACTCAACAATAACTGAATAATCAATTACAACTCTAAACCATATTAACATAATGACACTCATGACTCGACTATCCAAGGACATCTTCAAGAGGTTATCTAGCTGGCTCGCTCCAAGGACTTCACTCCTGCCCATCCCCATCAGTTTGAGAGTCATCACCGGAGCTACCTGAAATAGGGGAAAAACTAGGTGAGCGAACGCTCAGTAGGTAATAGCATGCAAGATTTAAGTAATTAACCAATTATATTAATGTCATGCAATGAAACAAAAAAGAATAACGATAACGAATTTCTCAGAATAAGGAGAACAGTGACATATCATATCTGGAAATTGGCCGATCAGGCGTGTAACAAGCAAGTCATGCAAATAATTCCATATATGAATTCATTAACTTGTATTATAGAGAAAAGAATGAAATGATTCAAATGAATGAAATGTCATAGACATCACGCTAGTCATGCACTCGGTGCAATGCCTCACCATGTCATTACAACTCCCACGGGCACTAGTACTTTTCAGGCACTCCTCCTAGGACCAGACCGGGCCCTTTATGATGCGTTGGCAATGATTTGGTGGATCCAAGATCCCAAGTTATGTCTAGACATTTACTGGATGCAGCCAGGAAAAAGGAATGGAGTTTATCAAGCTATAACCTAGAAGTAAGCAAGAAACAATCTAGGATTTTAAAGCAACACAAGCCACCCATGGCTCGGCCACCGAAGCACATACAAGAAAACGTGAAAGTCACCTTCTGGACGTTACGCGGTCACTCTAGGGCCACTTAGGATAGAAACGGTCTTATAATGGACCGCGGAAGATGAACTAGGCCAAGGGAAAACCCAGCTCGGTGCCAAGGGTAAACGGTCCTTTAAGGGGCCGCTGGAAGTCAAGGACGGTCTGGGATGGGCCGTCTAACAGAACAAGACTATCCACATCCGGCCATTTAGCACAAAAAGGTTCGAAAGCCCACAACAAGCTTACACGGCTTACACTGGGCCGCCCAACACTAAACGGTCCACAGACGTCCGTTTAGAGGGTAAAACGGTCTAGGGAGAACCGCGTACCAATTGGGCAAAGCTAGGCTAGAGGAATCGACCGAAATGGCTCCCAGGTCACCCAGAACATAGCGGAACCAAACCAGAGTTGTGTCGTGAGTTCTCAGGTCGATTCTAGAGGGTTTAGGTCGACTTATCATGGCTAGATCGAAAGAAGATCAAGGAAAATCTACCAGCAAGACCCGACACTTATATAGTAATACGCGGTCTCAAACGAGCAGCTTAAGGGGATTAAACGGTCTGATTCAGGCTGCGTAAGGACTCAAACAGTCCCATGTGGGTCGCGAATCTGGATAGAGACAAACAAGCGATCCGGTCGAGTTAACATGTGCAGGACTTGAGGTACAACCTGCCCGGCGTCCTAGTTGGAATCCCAGGCTCGCGGGGGCTTACGGAGGTCTCATAATAGAGGTCCTAGTCCGACGGAAGGAATATCTGGCGGAGAGTCCCAACTATTACAAGAATTGAGTGCTAATGAAACATCAAAAAACGTATGTATGGCGGTCAGTCAACACCACCGGAGTGGAATGACTGTCAGACAACCCTAATAATTTCCTTCAATTTCCCGTGTAGACATAATTTAAAAATTATATTTCCTTAATTGATAAGAACAAAGGGAGATATGCTTGGAAAAGAAGAGCAAGGTAATCCAGTCAAGATTAACATTAAATAGTTCCCATATGTTCCAATTAGTTTGTGGGTTGCTATCCTACTCACATGCATAACTTGACATGAACAAACATGCTGGAACCATGGTACAATCAACTCTGCGTGGGGTAAGTGGTCTTTCCAGAACTGCTGGACAAGCCTAGCAGTCTGTCGCTAGGCCGCTTAGGGCATGTGAGTTTGAAAACCACACACGCTTTAGGCGGTCTATCGAGCAGCCGCTAGGGTTTCAAGCGGTCTATCGAAGGGCTGCCTGCCCAGACCTTGCGGTCTATCGAGGGGCCGTTTAGATCGATCGGGATTAAACCTGCAAAGGGGGAAAAATAGTCTGCCGTGAGACCACTAGGGGCATAGACGGTTTTTATAAAGCCGTATACAGAACGCCATGTCCGCACTCCGACGACTCCGATAGACTTCGATTATCATCACAATTTCGCTCGGTAGGGTGCTTAAAAATTTGGCAAAAAGCTATATTTAGAAAGAAGACAAGAAAATGCATGGTTTGGCATGATTTAATTAGGTTTTAAAGCCTGCTAACTTATCATTTGATCGAGATAAGGAAAAGGTTAACATGATTGGTGCCCTCATAACATGCTCCAACTAAAGCTAACAATACGAAGGCTATACAGAATAAAAATTGAGGCTTTTACTATCAGAAGAATGAGGGCTTGGAGACGAATCCAACGGTATATTTTTCTTTAGGTTTGGTCTACTAGAACCTACCTTAATCGAGGAAAGAAGAGGAACGTTGCTCGCCGGACGCGTGAAGAACACCCTCCACGAACACATCGGAATACTCCCTCGATTGCGCTCCTCGTCGGCCTCCGCAGCAAACTCCGATACTAGGTCCGGATAGGGTTAGTTTTATAGGGTCAATTGGTTCTGGAAGGGTCTATTGAAGGGGATAGAGTCCTACGCACGCGGGTCGCGCATGGAAATCTCGGATTGACCAAGTCTGCCACCTTCTCTCTTGAGATTGGATGCCTAGGGTTAGGGTTTCGACAGGCTAATAGAGGGGAGACGATCTACAGATCAAGGCCGTCCCAATGGGTCCGATTTGGGCTTAAATGATCGAGAATTGGGTCCGAATTGAGCGATCTAAGGTCCGATGAGGTTAAACGTGGATTTAGCCCTAATACCATTAATTAGGCTTGCTTATAATTTTATTTAGGGTGTGACGCAGAAGACAAATTGTCTAAAGTTTTTATCCTCTATGTGATTATAATTTTTTTAGATTTTTATAAATTGGTTGCAACTTTACCTATCGTATTTTCCATAGAATTTCTTATTTAATTTCCTTTTATTTTATCTAATAATTTATCGGGGTGCTACACCCTCCCCCACTTTAAGGAATTTAGTCCCCAAATTCACTGCACTTCTCAAAAATGGAGATAATTTAGATTACTGACCTTAAAAAATATCAGGGTACTGCCTCCGGATAGCTTCTTCGGACTCCCAAGTGGCTTCATCAGTTCCACGCCTGTGTGCTGAATGATATGCGCAGGGTCTTTCTTCATAAGTTAAGTCTTCTTTCAACTCAAGGTCTGTGTGCTAAATGATATGCGCAGGGTCGTGCACATACTTCCATAACATAGACACATGAAAAACATTGTGCACACCTGACAACTGGGGTGGCAATGCCAATCTGTAGGCAACTTCCCCCACTCTTTCTAAGATCTCAAATGGGCCAATAAATCTGGGACTCAACTTGCCACGAATATTAAACCTTCAAACTCCTTTCGGAGGTGAAACCTTCAAGAACACATGCTCGCCCACTTGAAACTCTAAATCTCTTCTTCTATTACCAGCATAGCTTTTCTGTCTTGATTTTGCAACTTTTAGACGATCTCTGATGATCTGGATATTCTTGGATGATTCTAAAATGAGATCCGGTCCCAACCATTGCTTCTCACCTACCTCGTCCCAGCACAAAGGTGATCGGCAACTTCTTCCATAAAGAGCCTCGAACGGTGCCATCTGGATACTGGACTGGTAACTGTTATTATACGTAAATTCAATAAGGGCCAGTTGTTCATGCCAACTGCCACCAAAGTCGATCGTGCAAGCTCTTAACATATCCTCAACAATCTGGTTCGTTCTCTCAGTCTGGCCATTTGTCTGAGGGTGAAATGCAGTACTGAAGTTCAGACGGGTTCCCAAAGATTCTTGTAATCCCTTCCAAAAGTGTGAAGTAAATCTGGGATCTCGGTCTGACACGATGTTTACAGGTATTCCATGCAATCTTACCACTTCCTTCATATACAAAGCAGCCAATACGTTGACTGTCCACTTCGTCTTGATAGACAAGAAATGTGCAGATTTATTCAATCTATCCACAATCACCCATATCGCATCAAAGCCTCCACGAGTTCTTGGTAAACTCATTATGAAATCAATACCAATGCTCTCCCACTTCCACTGTGGTATGTCGAGAGGTTTCAATTTCCCAACAGATCTGAAATGCTCAGCTTTCACTTGTTGAAATACCAAGCACCTACTCACGAATCTGCTACTTTCTTTTTCATGTTCGGCCACCAAAAGGTCCTCTTCAGGTCCCAGTACATCTTAGTGGCTCCAGAATGAATAGTATACTTGGCCTTGTGGGCTTCCTCAAGAACCTTGCTTTTTATCTCAACTAAATCTGGAACACAGGTTCTTCCCCGAAATAACAATATGCCATCATCAGCTAACATGAAATCTGGTTTATTACTTAGACTACCTTTGATTTCTACCAGCACTGGATCATTATCTTGCATAGCCTTAATTTCCATCAACAGCTCGGGACGAAGCTGAAACTGTGCGATCATGACTCGATCCTTACCAATATTAAGATCTAAACTAGCCATCTATTGCAGCAGCTTCTATTCTTGCAACATAAGACTTGACAAACTGGCTATCGGCTTGCGACTCAAAGCATCCGCCACTACATTACCTTTCCCAGGGTGATACTCAATAGAAAAATTGAAGTCCTTCAAATACTTAAGCCATCTTCTCTGCCTCATATTAAGTTCCTTTTGGGAAAATAGATACTTCAAACTCTTATGATCAGAAAATACCGTGAATGATTCTCCATACAAGTAGTGCCTCCAAATTTTTGAGGCAAATACTATAGCTGCTAGCTCCAAATCATGGACATGATAATTCTCTTCGCACTTTCTTAACTATCTAGAAGAGTAGGCTATCACCTTCCCATGCTGCATAAGCACACAACCTAAGCCAATACCTGAAGTATCCGTGTAAACTAAAAAATCTCCTTCCCCAAAAGGTAAGGCTAAAACAGGGGCAGTAGTTAAACACTCCTTCAGAGTCTAAAAACTCCACTCGTAAACTTTCGACCACTCAAATCGGTTCTCCTTGTAGGTTAGTCTTGTTAAAGGTACCGTAATTTTGGAGAAATCCTTAATAAATCTCCGATAATAGTCTGCTAGGCCTAGAAAACTTCTAACTTTAGTTGCATTAACAGGCCTATCCCAGTTTCTCACTGCCTCAACCTTAGAAGGATCTACAGAAATCCCATCTTTAGAAATAATGTGTCCCAGAAAAGACACGTCTTGCAACCAGAAGTCACACTTACTGAACTTAGCATATAATCGATGATCCCTCAGTATCTGTAATGCTATTCTCAGGTGTTCTTCATGTTCTTCCTTTCTCTTGGAGTATATCAGAATGTCATCAATAAAAATCATGACCCACCGATCCAAGTAGGGCCGGAACACAATATTCATTAACTGCATAAAAGATGCAGGAGCATTTGTTAGACCAAAAGGCATTACAACAAATTCAAAATGCTCGTACCTGCTCCGAAATGCCGTTTTAAGAATGTCCTCATCCTTGATTCGTAACTGGTGATATCCAGATCGAAGATCAATCTTGGAAAAGTATTGTGCTCCTGCTATCTGATCAAATAATTTATCTATCCTTGGCAACGGATACTTATTCTTGATGGTAAGTTGGTTAAGCTGGCGGTAATCAATGCACAACCTCAGTGATCCATCTTTCTTCCTTACAAACAATATTGGGGCGCCCCACGGGGATGTGCTTGGATGAATAAACCCTTTCTCAAGTAATTCCATTAGTTGCTCCTTCAATTCTCTCAACTCCGCAGGGGACAGACGATACAGAGCCTTTGAAATTGGAGTTGCGCCAGGAACTAGATCGATGGAGAAAACTACCTCCCTCTCTGGAGGAAGTCCTGGTAAATCCACAGGAAATACATCCGAGAATTCTCTAACAATGGGGATGTCCTAGATCTCCAAATCCTTCTTGTCAGTTAAAGAAACCAACGCCAAGAATGCCTGACATCCCTTCCTTAATAACTTCTCAGCATGAAGTGCTGAAATAAGTGGCACAAACCTTGAATGCCTAACCCCAACAAAAGAGAGTTCAGGGTTACCAGAGAAGGACACGGTGCCAGATTTACAGTGAACACGAGCCTCATGTCTAGCTAACCAATCCGCTCCTAGGATTACATCATAATCCTTCATCTTCATGCAAACCAAATCAGCTGGCATACTAAGTCCATTAACAAGAATCTTACTTGAGGGGTAATAGTACTTAATAGTTGAACCAGTACCAATAGGGGTTGAAATTTCCAATTGAGAGCTCATTAATACAGGTTTAGTAGATAGATACTTAGCAAAACTATGAGAAATAAAGGAATGAGTTGCTCGAGTATCAAATAGAACAAAAGCTGGCTTATCAAAAATAGAAAGTGTACCTTCTACCAGTTCACCCTCCTCAGTGGCTTCCATCTCAGTTTCTTGCATGGCTTGCAACTTGCCCTGCCGCCTCTGGACTCCTTGCGGCTTACTCGGTGTGGCTTGATCGGACAAGAGAGGACACTCAGGGATACGGTGGTCCCTACTACCGCAACGCAAACAAGCACCTAGCTTTCACCAGCACTCTTCCATCTTATGGCCTGGACGGTCACATTACTTGTAAAGGGCCTTGGATGGTGCAACCGGGCCAGGCTTCTTATCACCATTCTTCGACTTCTTATCTTTCCATGAACTAGACCCACCGTTGGGCCTCTTCTTGTCATTGCCAGGTTTGAAATTCCCGGAACTAGTGGTCTGCTCCTTTTTAGAGTTCCTTCCTCAGATCCTTTCCGTCATTTCCAAGGTATCTTCAAGAACTTGAGCCTTTCTTACCATTTCAGCATAAGTCTGAATCTCCATAGGTGCCAATTGGTTGATATACTGCAACTTCAACCCATTGAGAAATCGCTTGGCCCTCATCATTTCGATAGATACCAAATGTGTAGTATAGCGGGCCAATCGAGAGAACTGTGCCTCGTATTCCGTGACTGATAAGTTCCTTTACTTTAAAGCTGTAAATTCCGCTGCCTTTTTCTCTTGTACCCTGTCCGAGAAATACTTACTATTGAAGAGTTCCTCGAACTCCTTCCATGTCACTTGCTTGTCTCTTAATGTGGCTTTCACAGCATCCCACCACGTTCTTGCATCACGCTCTAACTGAAAGGTAGTCAAAAGTACGCGCTCTTGGTCGCTGCATTGCATGACTTCGAAAACCCGATCCATTTCTTTCAGCCAGTGCTCGGCCTCATCTGGATCTGTTGAACCACTAAATCACGGGGGATTCATTCCACGAAAGTTCCGGTGGAGATCACCGGCTCCTTGGTGCGCTCCTCCTCCTTGGGCCACTTGATGAAGGGCCCGCGTTAATCCTTGCACGGTACGCTACATGTCCCTCCATTGCGAACGCTCATCCGCCATTGCAACAGACTCCTGCACGTGGAATAGATTAAAATAGAGCAACCTAGCGGGAATCTTTTAGAGTTGATTTATTAACTCAACCCGAGTCTCTACCCAATCTCACCAGGTTGGATCTTAGACTTCTAACAATTCACGGTTCTATGACACCACTAGGAAACCTAGGCTCTGATACCACCAAACTGTCACGCCCCGACACGAAAAATCGGAACGCGACAGTAGAGTTAGAAAATGTTGATTTCCAGACATGTTGTGCCTTGGGTTAGCATATAAAGAACTCCAACAACACAATGGCAAAGGGAAGGAATAATTCACAAAATAACCATTCATTCCAAACTAACCAAACATAACAAGTTTCAACATCCACCAATCAATTGATAAGAGCTAAAGAATTTCCCAATATCCACTGATATCGTTACATTTTCAACTCAACAATAACTGAATAATCAATTACAACTCTAAACCATATTAACATAACGACACTCATGACTTGACTATCCAAGGACATCTTCAAGAGGTTATCTAGCTGGCTTGCTCCAATGACTTCACTCCTGCCCATCCCCATCAGTTTGAGAGTCATTACCGGAGCTACCTAAAACAGGGGGAAAACTGGGTGAGCGAAAACTCAGTAGGTAATAGCAGGCAAGATTTAAGCAATTAACCAATTATATTAATGTCATGCGATGGAACAAAAAAGAATAACGATAAAAAGTTTCTCCGAATAAAGAGAACAGTGACATATAATATCTAGAAATTGGCCGATCAGGCGTGTAACAAGCAAGTCATGCAAATAAGTCCATATAGGAATTCATTAACTTGTATTATAGAGAAAAGAATGAAATGATTAAAATGAATGAAATGTCATAGACATCACGCTAGTCATGCACTCGGTGCAATGCCTCACCATGTCATTACAACTCCCCGGGACACTAGTACTTTTCGGGAACTCCTCCTAGGACCAGACCGGGCCCTTTATGATGCGTTGGCATTGATTGGGTATCCAAGATCCCAAGTTATGTCTAGATATTTACTGGATGTGGCCTGGAAAAAGGAATGGAGTTCATCAAGCTATAACCTGGAAATAAGCAAGAAACAATCCGAGATTTTAAAGCAACACAAGCCACCCATGGCTTGGCCACCGAAGCACACACAAGAAAATGTGAAAGTCACCTTCTGGACGTTACGCGGTCACTCTAGGGCCGCTTAGGACAGAAACGGTCTTATAATGGACCACGGAAGATGAAATAGGCCAAGGGAAAACCCAGCTCAGTGCCAAGGGTAAACGGTCTGGGATGGGCCGTCTAACAGAACAAGACAGTCCACATCCGGCCGTTTAGCACAAAAAGGTTCGAAAGCCCACAACAAGCTTACACGGCTTACACTGGGCTGCCTAACACCAAATGGTCCATAGACGTCCGTTTAGAGGGTAAAACGGTCCAGGGAGAACCACGTACCAATTGGGCAAAGCTAGGCTAGAGGAATCGACCGAAATGGCTCCCAAGTCGCCCAGAACATAGCGGAACCAAACCAGAGTTCAGTCCTGAGTTCTCAGGTCGAGTCTAAAGGCTTTAGGTCGACTTATCATGGCTAGATCGAAAGAAGATCAAGGAAAATCTACTAGCAAGACCTGGCACATAGCCAGTAATATGCAGTCTCAAATGAGCAGCTCAAGGGGATTAAACAGTCAGATTCAGGCCGCGTAAGGACTCAAATGGTCCCATGTGGGCCGCGAATCTGGACAGAGGCAAACAAGCGATCCGGTCGAGTAAACAGGTGTAGGACTTGAGGTACAACCTGCCCGACGTCCTAGTGAGAATCCCAGGCTCGCGGGGGCTTACGCAGGTCTCATAATAGAGGTCCTAGTCCGACGGAAGGAATATCCGGTGGAGAGTCCCAACTATTACAAGAATTGAGGGCTAATGAAACATCAAAAAATGAATGTATGGCGGTCAGTCAACACCACCGGAGTGGAATGACTGTCAGATAACCCTAATAATTTCCTCCAATTTCCCGTGTAGACATAATTTAAAAATTATATTTCCTTAATTGATAAGAACAAAGGGAGATATGCTTGGAAAAGAAGAGCAATGTAATCCAGTCAAGATTAACATTAAACAGTTCCCATATGTTCCAATTAGTTTGTGGGTTGCTATCCTACTCACATGCATAACTTGACATGAACAAACATGTTGGAACCATGGTACAATCAACTCTGCGTGGGGTAAGCGGTCTATCCAGAACAGCTGGACAAGCCTAGCAGTCTGTCGCTAGGCCGCTTAGGGCATGTGAGTTTGAAAACCACACACGCTTTAGGCGGTCTATCGAGCAGCCGTGAGGGTTTCAAGCGGTCTATCTAAGGGCCGCCTGCCCCGACCTTGCTGTCTATCGAGGGGCTGTTTAGATCGATCGGGATTAAACTTGCAAAGGGGGAAAAATGGTCTGTCGCGAGACCGCCAAGGGCATAAACGATTTCTGTAAAACCGTATACATAACGCCATGTCCGCCCTCCGATGACTCCGATAGACTTCGATTGTAATCACAATTTCACTCGGTAGGGTGCGTAAAAATTGGGCAAAAAGCTATATTTAGAAAGAAGACAAGAAAATACATGGTTTGGCATGATTTAATTAGGTTTTAAAGCCTGCTAACCTATCATTTGATCTAGATAAGGAAAAGGTTAACATGATTAGTGCCCTAATGACATGCTCCGACTAAAGCTTACAATACGAAGGCTATACAGAATAAAAATTAGGGCTTTTACTATCAAAAGAACGAGGGCTTGGAGATGAATCCAACGGTATATTTTTGTTGAGGTTTGGTCTACTAGAACCTACCTTAATCAAGGAAAGAAGAGGAACGTTGCTCGCTAGATGCCCGAAGAACACCCTCCATGAACACACCAGAATACGCCCTCGATCGCGCTCCTAGTCGGCCGCCGCAGCAAACGCCGATACTAGGTCGGGCTAGGGTTAGTTTTATTGTGTCAATTGGTTCTGGAAGGGTCGATTGAAGGGGATAGAGTCCCACGCATGCGGGTCGCGCGCGAAAATCTCGGAGTGACCAAGTCTGCCACCTTCTCTCTTGAAATTGGACGCATAGGGTTAGGATTTCGGCGGGCTAATAGATAGGAAACGATCTACAGATGAAGGCCATCCCAATGGGTCCGATCTGGGCTTAAATGATCGAGAATTGGGTCCGAATTGAGCGATCTAAGGTCCAATGTGGTTAAACGTGGATTTAGCCCTAATACCATTAATTAGGCTTGCTTATAATTTTATTTAGGGTGTGACGGAGAAGATAATTTGTCTAAATTTTTCATCCTCTATGTGATTATAATTTTTCTAATTTTTTTAAATTGGTTGCAACTTTACCTATCATATTTTCCATAGAATTTCTTATTTAATTTCCTTTTATTTTATCTAATAATTTACCGGGGTGCTACACGTTGTCTGTCAACAATAATGAATATGAGGATGGCCCGGATCATAAGGCCGATAAAGCATCTCCCCAGCAAAAGGAGAGAAGAAGAATTTTCGTATTTGAGAGACTGACCTCCTCCGGCCATACAAGGAGGAGAGTCTACAAACAGAGAAGAGAAATGCGAGTCTTTGCTTGCAACAAGGCCGGGCTGGCCGGCAGATACGGATGTTTGCCTGAGGAGCCCGAAGAATTGGTCCGATTAGCCGAGTGACCTGTGGCCATTGTTCTGCGTCCCCTGATCTTCTCTGACATCGGTTAGCTTCCCCGTCAGATTTTATGCGAAGAGGACTTGTCCACGATTCCAACGACTCTGACGGTGCTCGATTCCGAGTTCGGGAGCTGTCGGGGCATCCTCTACAACCAGCGGTTGGAAATAAGGGGCTAGCTCTGTAGAGATCCTAATCCGTAGAGAAAGCTTCACCACGACAAACCCTGGAAGAATCAGGCCACGAGCTCTTCTAAAAAGTTCTTCCCCTTCCTGTCTAATTTCAGAATCAAGAAGCGGAACTCTGTTCGGCATCCGAAAGAAGAAGTTACGAATTTTCGTCCTCAGGCGTGTGACTCTGCTTCCCACAGTCTGTACCGACCCCCACTCACTGTTCTGGGTCCCCTGATCTTCTCTGGCATCTTTTGGCTTCCTCGTCAGTTCTGCTGCAAAGAAGACTTGTCCATGGTTCCAGCAGCTCTGGCGACACCTGATTCGGAGTTCAGGAGTGGCCGAGGAAACCTCTTCTTCCTGCTATTAGTAACCAGTTGCTGTCAGTCTGAGAATCAGCGTCCCTGTTCGAGCTTTTGCCCAGGCCAGCAGCGACCCCAGAAGAATTCGAAAAAATTCAGAGGCACTCCAGTTCTAGTAACAAAGATTTTCCCACTGCTCTCGCCCTCGGAAAAATTCCTGATCACGTTCTGCAGCCACAGTACCGACTATCTGTCCACAATTGCCGAGAGAAGGTAGATTCAGCATATTCACTTCATCATCATTTTAGCCCTAGTTTTCCCCACCCCGCTTGGCCAGCTGAAGGCCCCTCCCTGCGTGGAGGTAGTTTTGATTGTAACTATCATCTTCCCTTCCCCACGATCCCCCCCTTGCATGGGGTGTAATGTTGTAATAGCTTAAACAGGTCAAGCTACCCCGACGCAGCGTGTGGGGAACCCACGCTTCCCCTCTCGCCCTCGTCTCCGAGCGGGACCGGTTTCTTCAAACCGGTCGAGTAAGTGCTCCAAACTTTGCTCTAATTTGTGCTTGTTCTTTCAATATTAGTTCATAAACTCCGCTGGCTGTGAATGAGAGCCCGATCCTTAAGCTCTTGTGCTATAAGTGATCACCGTGGGAAAAGAGAGAAACTGGTGCCTTTGGCACTTGGTCGGCCCGATTGTCTTGGGCTTCCACATCCATTGGGAATCAAGTCTTGGCCTTGCTGGCCCTCTACCAGCAAGGGCCCAACCCCTGAACCTCACCTTGGCATTGCCAAGTTACCCCGGGCTTGGGTGAGCGATGAGAGAGCGGCGGCCCAAATTGGCCCATTCAGATTGTGAATGTGCTTGCTTGCTTAAGTCCAAGGTCGTGTCACATCAATTGGTATCAGAGCAAGTCATTGACTTGTCTCTATCAAGTCAAGTCCTAGGGCATGCTTGCATTGGAGTCATCATCAATCCGACAATTGTATTGATTTCCCCAATCATCATGGCCACCTACTTAGCCTACTCACCACCCATGGACTTTATCCTAGATAGGGATATTACCTTTGACGGATCGCATTCTAGTGACTATCTTAGGTGGGAGGCTACCATAGAAAAGTACTTTGAAAAGACTTGGGTATATGGATCCGGGAGAGTCCGAAAGGCCAAGGGACGACTTCGAGGTCAAGCCAAAAGTAAGTGGGAACACATAGAGGGATTAAGGAGGGTTAGGAGACAAGAGCCGATTTCCTCATGGGATGATATGAAGGTTTAACTTAGGAAGATCTACATCCCCAAATATTCCCACCCCTTCTACTCAAACACCCCTAGCCCGAGGTGCACTACCACTCCTCCATCCCCACCCGATCAACTTGATACCACCTTTAGGCTTCCTCCCCCACCACTCCCAACAAATCACTTCTCCACCATCATAACTTCACTTCGCAACCAAGTCCTCTCCCTTAAGGCCCAAATAAACCAAACATCCACCTCTCCACCAAATCCCCTAAGGGTCCCCACACTCCAACCAAAACCCCCTTCCGCAAACCTCACTATCCAAACTCAATTGGCCCCCACTTTCCCCCCTCCACAACTGGCCGATCCCAAGGGGAAGAGACCCCTAACCAACCCAGTTTTCCCAATAAGGACTACCACTCACCCTATTCTCACCATTCAAACCCAAGTGGACCACATTTCCATCCCTCCACCTAGAACCATGTCGGCCACCACCACCCAACCCAAATCCCATCACCCGACCCACCTTCCACTTCCAACCCCAATCCTATCCCAACCTAAGCCTCCAATACTTCCACTCTCAAACCCCACACTACCAATCCCAAACCAAGTTTCCCTTTACCCTCCACCCCGGGAGCACCACACACCAACCCTCATCACCCCAAAAGACCCTCTCACCTCCTTGGTAGAAGAACTCATACCCAATTCAATAGTTGAGGACACTCCAAACCCACTCCCCACCTTGGAGGAAACCCAAGTCCAAGTTAAGAAAGAAACATCACACGATGGTCCTCAACTTACATCACCCTCTCTAGTTGGGACCAAGCTCATCTTAGGAGAACCCATTGTTAGTTGGCTAAAGGAGAGCCCAATTAGAGAGATCCGGGCCCATGTTTTCCCTCCCATAGAACAAGACCTTCCCTTAGTGCCCTTCTTCTCCTATCACACCACAATCCAAGCATCCTATCAAGTGGAGACCTTAGAGGACCTTCTCAAGGGCATAGCATGGCAATTAGAGATGACTAGCATGTTGACCCCTATGGTAGAACAACCTAGGAGCCTTAGCCTCCTACACCTATGCATAGGGTCTATCACTTCGGTTTGCACCATTGGTTGCTATACTAGCGACCTCCTTCTATTCCTCCCTACATCCGATGAGCCCAACCTTCTCCTCGATTTAGAGCTTCTTATCTCGGGTAGAAAGTCAAGCCCTCCACTCATGGCTGACCCACTTGCCAAGAACATTGGCCCAACTATCATGGAGAAGGATGACTTAGCACCTTTTGAGGATCTTGAGGACATGGAGTTCCTCCCCCTAGGTAACCCATTTTATGATCCATATGATCCATTCCAATGGGAGTCAAGAGACTCGTGTGACCCAAACACTTTATCCACCACCCACCTTTCTCTAAACCAACTCACAATGTTTGACCCAATTCACTCCATCTTAGACCCGGGTTACACCTTGGGAGCCATAACCTTGGACCATATATCCCTAGGTAATAAGGTGGTGCCCCACCCCATGATGACCACCTTCTTAGATCCATTCGATCCTTTCCAATAGGAGTTCAAAGGTTGTCCCACACCTATACACATGGAAGTCACTTTTGGGAAAAGTATGCATGTGTCTAGGCTTTCCACACCCCTTGGCATGAACATGATGTTGGGTCCATTCATTCATATCACCCACATGTCAAGTAGAAAGTATGAGTGGTCCATATACGGATGTCATGGTCCACCCTCATTCATCATGGGTCTTAAGCATGTCAAAGGCATCTACGGATGTCCGGCCCCCCAATATTTATCACCAATTTGCATGATAGGGCCACCTACGGGTGCCCCGGCCCACCTAGGCTAACCAAAGTCTACACTGCATCATTACACGATAGGTCTACTTTTGGTTGCCCAGGTCCACCCATCACCCCCAGAATGTCTGCATACACAACATTGCATAAAGAGATCCGCAAGCACATTAGCAAGAAGAATGTGACTTATAAAAGGCAAGCCGACTCTCATCGACGTCACCAAGAATTCCATAAGGGTGACTTTGTGATGGTAAGGACGGAGAGGCTCTCCCCGGGAGCCATCTCCAAATTGAGGCCATGTGGGGCTGGTCCCTTCCAGGTCCTGAGGCGCATTGGTGCAAATGCCTATGAGTTAGATCTCCCTGAGAAATATGGGGTAAGTCCCACATTCAGTGTCGCCGACCTAGTGCCATACAAGGGACCCACGGTGGTACCTAGTGAGGATATTGAGCCTATTCCCTCCATTGAGAGAGCACCCACCCGTGAGGAGAGTCCACCAGCCTGGAGAGCCCAGCGTGAGCACATTGAACGAATATTGGATGAACAGGTCACTACCACCAGGAGCAAGGTATACGAGCGCTATCTCGGTAGGTGGATAGATTGGTCTCGTTCAGAAGACTTGAGGGTAGTACCACTTCTACACCCTCCAAGGAGGGAAGGACACTTACTCGACAGAGTCGAGTTCTCCGCACCCCGGGAGTATGATGGGGACATCACCTCCCATGCCCACGTTCACAGCTCGTCTCCGCGTCCCGGTTGCATCCGGCATGGTCTAGTCATTTAATTTTGAGTCCTATGTAATCTTTATTTGAGTCATTTGATGTATTTTCCCTTTTATTTGAGTCATGTTCCTAGGTCTTGTGTTCATTTCCCTAAGTTTGAGTGTCATTATGTTGTCTAGTTAGCTATTGGGCCCAACTCATTGGGCTTGGCCCAAGGGCTCTCCCCTACCCCCTCGGTTATTTGTCATTAAGTCAATTGTCAGGGACTTTTGTAGAAATGTGGGTTTCCTATATATAGGACCCCATTCCCCCCATTTCAACTTAATGAATCAATGAATGAAAAACTTGCCATTTTGAGAGTTCAAGCTTCTTATCTAGTGGAGAGATTCCATTATTTGGGTGAGAAACCCTAGGGGAGAGATTCCCCACCCATCCCTCTCTTAATTTCTCTCTTTCACTCCCCTTTCTCTCTCCTCCACACCAAATTTCGAAATTCTTCTCTCTCCTCCCCTCCCAACCACCTCCACTCTCCCACCTACCCTATTAAAGGCCACTCCCCTTCCCCACACATCCCATTACTCCACCCCCTAGTCCCAAGAGAGCTTCCACCAATCCTAACTCCACCCCCAATCCCCAACTACCCCACCCACTTTCCCAAGCACCCTTCCCACTACCCCAAGCACCCATTCCCTTCCCCAACACAACCCCTCCCATCCCCAAGACCACCATTGAATACCCTTCATTAAGCAAAATTCAAACTCACCTTCCCTCCACTCACTTGTGCCCCCCTCACCTTCTCCTCTCCCCCACCCTCCCAAATTCATAGCTCCTCCTCCCACCACCTGTTAGACCCCCTTCCAGACCCCATTCTTCCCTCCCCTCACCTTAGAACACCCCCTCCTAGACCCCCTCACAGCCCGGGCTTTCCCCACACTCATCCACCCCCATTTCCCCTCCCATATACCCCATTCCCCCCATCATCTTCAACCTACAACTCTCAACAGAAGATCTACAGAAGAGCAGCAGCTTGCAGAGGCGACCACGGCTTCCTCCGGATGTTTCTGAAGGATCAAGAGGCATCGTTGGAAGCGTCTCCCAGTCTTCTTCGCAACGGCGGTGGTTTCATCCTCATCCGAGCTGTGTACTGCCTGGGAGCTCCGTTCTCCCACAACTGCGCAGAGCTGCCCTGGCTGAGTACCAGAACCAGATTAGAAGCTCTACCACGATGAACCTCAGAGGAATCAGCCCAAGAGCTCTTCTGTAAAGTTCTTCTTCCTCCTGTCTACTTTTAGAATCACGAAGCGAAGTTCCGTTCGGCATTATGTGGCAGGATTTATCCTTTTTCTCCCTCAGCTACGCGGCCCAGCTGCCCACAGTCTGCTTCAACCAGTAGCCATTAATCTGCGTCCCCTGATCTTATCCGACATCGGTTTGCTTCCCTGTCAATTTTTCTGCGAAGAGGACTTGTCCACGATTCTAACAACTCTGACGGTGCTCGATTCCGAGTTCGGGAGCTGTCGGGGCATCCTCTGCAACCAGCAGTTGGAAATAAGGGGCTAGCTCTGCAGAGATCCTGATCCGGAGAGAAAGCTTCACCACGACAAACCCTGGAGGAAAAGGGCCACGAGTTCTTCTAAAAAGTTCTTCCCCTTCCTGTCTAATTTCAGAATCAAGAAGCGGACTCCGTTTAGCATCCAGAAGCATAAGTTACGAATTTTCGTCCTCAGGCATGCGACTCTGCTTCCCACAGTCTGTACCGACCCCCACTCACTGTTCTGGGTCCCTTGATCTTCTCTAGCATCTTTCGGCTTCCCCGTCAGTTCTGTTGCAAAGAAGACTCGTCCATGGTTCCAGCGGCTCTGGCGGCACCTAATTCGGAGTTCGGGAGTGACCGAGACAACCTCTTCTTCCTGCTGTTAGTAACCAGTTGCTGTCAGTCCCAGAATCAGCATCCCTGTTCGAGCTCCTGCCCAGGCCAGCAGCGACCCCAGAAGAATTCAAAAAAATTCAGAGGCACTCCAGTTCCAGTAACAAAGATTTTCCCACTGGTCTCGCCCTCGGAAAAATTCTTGATCACGTTCTGCAGTCACAGTACCGACTATCTATCCACAATTGTCGAGAGAAGGTAGATTCAGCATATTCACTTCATCATCGTTTTAGCCCTAGTTTTCCCCACCCCGCTTGGCCGGCTGAAGGCCCCTCCCTACGTGGAGGTAGTTTTGATTGTAACTATCATCTTCCCTTCCCCACGATCCCCCCCTTGCATGGGGTGTAGTGTTGTAATAGCTTAAACAGGTCAAGCTACCCCGGCGTGGCGTGTGGGGAACCCACGCTTCCCCGCTCGCCCTCGTCTCCGAGCGGGACCGGTTTCTTCAAACCGGTCGAGTAAGTGCTCCAAACTTTGCTATAATTTGTGCTTGTTCTTTCAATATTAGTTCATAAACTCCGCTGGCTGTGAATGAGAGCCCGATCCTTAAGCTCTTGTGCTATAAGTGATCACCGTGGGAAAAGAGAGAAACCGGTGCCTTTGGCACTTGGTCGGCCCCATTGTCTTGGGCTTCCACATCCATTGGGAATCAAGTCTTGGCCTTGCTGGCCCTCTACCAGCAAGGGCCCAACCCCTCAACCTCACCTTGGCATTGCCAAGTTACCCCGGGCTTGGGTGAGCGACGAGAGAGCGGCGGCCCAAATTGGCCCATTTAGATTGCGAATGTGCTTGCTTGCTTAAGTCCAAGGTCGTGTCACATCAGAAAGCAAATACTGTCTAAAGAAATCACCACCCTCACCGCGAATGTGATAACAGCTAAAGAGGAGGAGGTCTTGCTGAACACCTCACCCGAAGGCACTTCAGGGGAGGCAGTGGAAGCCACCACCAGCATTGCAACTGTGGACCCATCAGTGAAGATGCTACTACAGCAATATCGGCAGGAGATAGAACTTCTGAAGAAACAGCTGCATGAAAAATCGGAGCAGACTTCGGCTTCAAAACAGCCCGAGATGAAGGGTGAATCGTCGCAAGGAGTTGTCAACCCGTGTGAGTTTCCTCCACTATTTACTCTACCCCAACCGGTAGAGCACAGCCAAGCGGCTGCCCAGCAGCGCCCATTTCAACCGATGATGCCACCGATATTGCCTTAGGTGCCCCAGCCACCTCCACTGCTGGGTCCTCCGCCGCAGGCGACCACCCTGGTCACCCCATACCTACAGCCATCACATTTCTATCCTGAACCAGTCGATCCGACCGCCGTGAACAAGCTGATGGTGGAAAGGATGATTGAGTTGAAGCTTGCTGAATGAAATGAAGGCGATTATGTCACATTTGATGCTCATCATGTGCAATATCCACCGCATCATGCAGCAAAGTGCCTCCCTCCAGGGATCAGTAAGCCGCCTAAGTTCGACAAGTTCAATGGAAATGGATCCTCGAAGGATCACGTCGCATATTATATGACCGTCATGGGTGACCTTGCCATAGACGAGTCGTATCTGCTGAAATTTTTTGGGTCCTCATTGACGGGGCTCGCATTTGAATGATACTCTAGTCTCCTGGCCGGGTCAATCAATGATTGGCTGGACATGCAAAAGAAATTCAGAGAAAGATTTCACGTCACTGAGAGGGAGTTCACGGTGGTTGAACTTTACTCAACAATAGAGGGCAGATGAAACAACCCTTGATTATATTAAGAGGTAGAGGAACCTCGGAATGAGATGCAAGCGACCCCCGCATCAAGAGGATGCTGTACAAATTTGTCAGTAGAACCTCCGAAGGGAGGTCCTGGAAAAGATGATTGGCATGGAAATCCGGTTGTTTGACTGCTTGAACAATGTAGTGGCCGAAGTGGAGGCTTTCCTGGCAAGGCCCGCCCCTATGCCAACTGCTGCCACCGCACAGAAGGCAAAGGCAGTAGAACGGAGCCCGGTGCCTAAAGATGCAAATGCTCTTGATATCAAAGCATTTGAATAGCAAAGAGATAAGGGCAAGCAGGCAGCTGAGCCTCAGCCTAACAAAGCAGAAGAGAAGAAGGAAGGTCCCTCACTCAGGGATAAGATGAAGAAGGCCTACTCTTTTCCAAAGGAGAAGACCAAAGTTCTCTTTGACTGGGTTACCAAGTACATCAAGATCACCCTGCCTGAGCCTAGGAGGCCGGAGGACCTGAAAAGATGAGACAGCCTGAGATTCTGCCCTTACCATCAGATGCTGGGGCACCCAATTGAAGAATGTTATATATTCAAGGATGTCATTGAAGGCATGATAAGAAAGGAAGAAATAGAACCGGGGGAGTATAAAGTTGACCCTCCGCAACCCCATGAAGTGCCTCTGAGAAGGGCTGCAGCCAACATGGTTTCTCTATACCAAGTACTACCTGAAGAAGTCACAGAAGCCAGCACTCAACATACTTATGAGACCTGTTTCCTAGCACCAATGAAGGAACAACAGGGATGGTAGCAGGTCCCTGTAAAGATCAAGAAGAAGGCTTTACCTCGCCCGAAGGTGGGGGCACATATTCGTGGCATCACACCGCGGCCTGCCCCTCCGGCACCAGCATTAATCTAGACTAGCCCGCCTGCGGTAATCCGAATACCTACCCACAACCGGAGGAGATAAACTCCGTTGCCGACAGTAAAAGAAATCAGTCCGGAGGCTCGGCGGCTTCAAGACTACATAAATGGGCTAGACAAATATGAACAGCCTGAATTGAAGCCCTTGCTGATGAGGGATCATGTCCCATGGCAAGAGCTGGAATGGCTCTCACTGGAGCAAAAAGAAGAGACCAATTAAACAGTAGAAAAGGATGACAGTCTATTCTGGGGGCAGGCGCCATCGAAGAAAAAGAAAAGAAAGAAAAGAAAGGCCGGCAAGGCCAAGAGAGAGACAGCGCTCTCCTACAACACCCTGTCTGCCCTCTTCAACCTGCCCAGTGATGAATATGGGAAAGAAATATGCTTTACACCCACGACCGAGGTAAGCCAGGCCGAAGCCACGGCCGTTGCTCATGCAACCCGGTCAGGCCGAAAATGGGGGCGCCAGCCGCCTGCCAACCACAACATTATCTTTAGAGGGGAGAAACCCTATAAAATACCCCCTCCAGAGGTCAAGGGAGTCCAAATCCCTCCCCCCTGGGGCTATACAATCAGAGCTGGGGCAGCGGCAGTGTCCCTTCTTTCCTCGAATTTTTGAAGATGTTCAAGGGCAAGCAACCAACTCAGGATGCCAGCCCTGTAGTCAGGGGTACTTCCCCGCAACTTCAACAACCCTCTGGTACTCCAGATGAAGATGAGGCCGGCCCGATGGCAGGTGACAAGGGACAACAACAGGATGACACCCAGCAGAAAGGTGCAGAATCGGGTTCCGATGAATCAGACCCATCAGGGACCGCGGTACAAGGCTCTCCCAAGCCAAGATGTGCAGAAGAAATGAAGTTGTCCAATGTACGGGTAGGAAGCTGGGTTGTAAAACTACTAAAGAAGCTCCCGACAAGATTCACCGTTTGGAAAATTCTCTCCCTGAGTAAAGAAACTCGGCAGGCGATTACCACTGTCTTGCAGACGCCAGCCCAATACAAAACTTGTCTGGCTGAGACACTGCCAGGAACAAATGTAGCTTTCACTAAAGAAGATATGCTGCTGCCTACCCCGAGCCATAACAGACCCTTGTACATGAGGAGGCAACTGAATAACCAACAGCTGAATAGGATTTTGATAGACCCGAGCGCAGCTATTAACATACTTCCATACAGGGTGTACCAGAAGTACTACTTCAACATCCACCTGCACAAGGTCGGGGATATGCGTATTGCCAGCTTCAACCATAAATGTGAAGTCCCACTCGGGGTGGCAGAATTTACCCTCACTATGGCAGACCTCACTACTAAAGTTCAATTCCATGTTATCAACTCTAATACCTCATACAAGGCGTTGCTTGGCCGCCCTTGACTACATGAAAACTTAATGGTGCCATCTACATTGCATCAGTGCATCAAGTACAATCACGATGGAAAGGAGGAGAGGAAATTTGCTGACCTCCACCCATTTGAAGTATTTGAGTGCCATCTGCTGGATGCCCCCTTATATGTGGATCAACCACGAGAAGCTTTCAAGATAAAGGCTCCTGCCAAGCCGATAAAAGGAACCTCTGGTGATGACTGGTTCCCACCACCACCGCTAGGATACGTGAGTCCCAGAGCAGTATCACACATCGCTGTCGTAGGGGACATGGGTAGGATTACACCTCCTACCGTTTACCCTGAAGCCAATGAAGCCAAGGTTGATCGGCACCATGGCCATATCAAAATCCTTGAGAGTCTCATCAAACCAATAGCCGGCCTTGACCCCCTCATAGTTGAACATTTCAAGACATTGGAGGTGGCACAAGTCGAAGGCCCCAGCAGCTTATTTTATACAGCTGAAGAACACCCTACACGGGAGGATACCGATTGTCATCTCCCCAAAGATATAGAGAACCCGTTGGTCCCCATTCAAGGGCTAACATTCACAACAGATCGAGTGGCTAAGATGTTTCGGAAGCAGCACATTCCCTCTGGCCAGCCTCGCATAGAGTAAGAAGCTTTCAAAAGGCTCTGGTATCCTGCTAGTCTAGACAAAGAATTAAGGTGTGTCTCTCAACACCCGGGGTTGGGTTTTACCATTGAAGAATATTATTACAGTGGGCACTATGAGGTGGATACCATTTCCTCCTTCTTCCCAACAAAAGACAGTCAGCCGGGGGCAACTTATGATGAATACTCGATAGAGACTGAACATTTTGGCTCGACTCAATTGAGACACCCAGAATCAGAAGCCATGGCTCCTTGCAGGTGTTGGGAGTAGGTTTATCCTGAAGAAATTGCCTTTCAAGCCAGATTTGATACGGCTAGCAATAGCGAAGCCGAAGACGCTAAAGAAACATGACTCTTCTTCTCCTATAGCCCTTCGCTAGCAACGACATTAGCACCCCTCAGGCCAATCGAGGAAGTGACTATTGATACCGATCGGGAAATACCCGCCAGAAGAGAACAAGCCACCTCTGCTTAGGTTGTGGCAATTCAAAGCAACATGAGCTCGGGATCGTCCGTACCCATTGCAAGCCCGTATCACCATCCCTCCGAGCCAATGATGAATAGATGTCAGCCTCTCCAGACTGCTAACTCATCAGCTAAAGCTAGAACTGTGAAAGGCCCACTAATAGAACAATCCACACAGCTATCACCGGTTGAATTAGAAGCTCCCAACGAGGTCCGGGGGCAACACAATGACGGGGTTGAAGTTTTTAAACTTGAGGATGATGTTCCAAACTTCATCGACCTCCAGCCGGCTCCTCCGAAAATAGAAGATGGAGGTCAAGCCAGTGTCGACGAGCTAATAGAATTCAATTTGGGAAGTGAGGATGACCCCAGGCCAACTTTCCTCAGTGCTCAGCTATCCTCCCAAGAGTAGAAGCTGTACGTCCAATTGCTGCAAGAATATCGGGATTGCTTCGCCTAGAGTTACAAAGAAATGCCAGGACTTAGCCCCACAGTTTCACAACATGAGCTGGCCATAAATCCTAAAGCAGATCCAATGAAGCAGTCACCCCGGCGCATGAGACCCGAGCTCATCACTCAAATATGCAATGAAGTGGACAAGCTCATTGATGTCAATTTTGTCAAAGAAAATCAATATACCACGTGGCTGGATAATATTATGCCCATGAAGAAGAAGAATTGGCAAATCTGGATATGTGTAGACTTCCGAGATCTGAATAAGGCATGTCCTAAGGATGACTTTTCGGTGCCAATAACAGAAGTCATGATTGATGCTACGACTGGTCACGAGGCCCTGTCATTCATGGATGGGTCATCCGGTTATAATCAAATATGGATTACGGAGCATGACCGGGTCCATACTGCTTTTCGAACCCCCAAGGGTATCTACCACTACAAAAGAATGCCATTCTATCTAAAGAACGCTGGTGCAACTTACCAGCGAGCGATGACCCAAATTTTGGATGAGCTGCTCTACCACAAGGTCGAGTGCTACATAGATGACCTGGTGGTCAAGACCAAAAGAAAAGAAGACCATCTGCAAGACCTCCGAGTCATATTTCAAAGGCTTGTGCAGTATGAATTAAAAATTAACCCCACGAAGTGCGCCTTTGGAGTGTCAAGTGGCAAGTTCTTGGGCTTTATTGTCAGATATCGGGGAATTGAAATAGACCCCGCAAAGATCAAGGCAATCCAGGGGTTACCTCCGCCAAAGAAATATCTCTGAGCTGAGATCTCTCCAAGGCCGTCTGGCATATATTCGGCAGTTTATATCCAACTTGTCAAGCCGGTGCCACCCCTTTCACAAACTAATGATGAAAGATGTTCCCTTATACTGGGATGAAGAATGCAAGACAGCTCTAGACAAGCTGAAAGATTATCTGAAGACTTCTCTAGTGCTTGGCGCACCAATGAAAGGACGACCGCTGATTCTATATATAGTAGCCACCTACTACGCTCTAGGGGCAATGCTGGCCCAGAATAATGAAGAAGGAAAAGAACAAGCCCTCTACTATCTCTGTCGCAGACTGGTTAGAATTGAAGAAAAATATACTTTCATTGAAAATGTCTGCTTGGCACTGGTCTTCGCCGTCAAGAAACTCCGGCACTATATGTTGTCGCATGAAATAAGGCTGATATCCAAGGCAGATCCGCTGAAGTATATCCTGTCTCAATCGGCGCTCAAAGGCCGCTTAGGCAAATGGGCGATAATTCTCATGGAGTTTGACATCTCCTATGTACCGCAGAAAGCCGTTAAAGGTCAGGCCATCGCAGATTTCTTTGCTGCGCATCCAACACCTGAAGACTATCCGCTAGAGACAGAACTCCCTGAAGATGAGACCCTGGAGGCAGACCAAGTGCAACACATGATGTGACACACCCTAAGGAAATGCAGTAATTAGACCGAACAACCCCTTGGCCTAGCAAGCAAGCACGAACCGAACGGCGAACTCACTCAAGCGGACTCACCCGTGACGTGCAAACCCGGGTCCGTAGGTGGACCGGCGATGGGGATGAGGGTCCGAGGTTGGACCTTGAGGTTCCAGGGGGTTGGCTAGCGTGGGATGGACCCCTAAGGGCCAAGGATGCCCAAATCACGGGTGGCCAACACGCCAAGGGCGTGGGTTAAGTGGTTGCTCTCACCTCACTCCGCGTTGGCCACTCAATTGGTGGGAAAGTTAGATCGGGCGCTCACTCACCTTCCGACGGAGCTAGAAGGCAATACTAAATAAGCAATAGTAAACTAGTGAGGGATGTGGCTCGGAGCTCACCTGATCGGTGTGAATACACCGATCCCGACCGGAGAAGAGGCGAGCGGGGAAGCGTGGGTACGCACCCGCACGCTACGCCGGTGTAGCTCTAACCTGAAAATCAGAGAAGTACAACACTACACCTCTCACAGGAGGGGGATCTCGGGGTAGGGATTAATTGAAATTACATCTAAAACTACCTCCACACAGGGAGGGGCCTTCATCCGGCCAAGTGAGGGGAGGGGAAAAGTCGAAACACCCGAATCTGCCCGATGTGACCAGCCGGGGTAGAGAGTGGATGTTGAGCTACTGCGGGCATCTCCTGGTGCTGTAGGAAGGCGGGATTGATGTTGAGTCGACTAGGGATGAGGTAGAAGCCAGCCGTAGGAGCTGGTAGTCGTCCGGAGGTTGAGCTGAGGTGCTGCGTAGTCGTCTTCACAAGTTGCTCTGTTCTGCCCCGTCTGGGACTGCAGGACAGGGTGTCGGTGTCGAAATAGCCAGGGAATGGACCGTATGAGTTCAGTGCCATTTGGTGGACGTCGGCAGTCGCTGTAGTTTGGAGTACTCGGCTGGTCTGACTGAGTTCTGACTGATGTAGAACCAAAGGTTACTGATGCCGAAGCTGCCTCGGGCGCTACCGAACTCCGATGGAGGCGAAATTGGCGGCGACGCGACCGCGGATGAAGTAGCTTCGAATGAAAATAGATGGGACCATAATTGGAGGTCAGAGAAGAAAGCTCTAAGCTGAAGAGTGGGGGTCGGTCCAACATGGACAGACAGGAGCAGTCTGTGACCTTCGACGAGAATGGCCGGTACCGGGTGCTCGGGTGGGTAAATCACCTCCTTCTTTATGGTACTGAAAGAGGACTGGAAATAGTTCTTTCCCTATGAAGATCACGCCAGGAGCTCAGCCGAGCTGGTCTTGGGAGCCTCTGCACTCAGCTTCAGGTCGCCAGTTAGGGCATAGAAGCACAGTCCGGCGATATCTGCTCTCCCGAACAGCTCCGAGCTTGGATGCTGGCAGGACTACCTTCGTTGCGAAGCTATCTTGATGAGGTTTCCACCGGTATAATATATTTCACCTGAAGCCTTGAGGGAAGGTCGTGGATGCCTCTGCAAACGGCTGCTGCTCTGCTGCCTGCGACCCAGGACTGGGTCTAAAGCTGAAAGGAATATGATTGATGGGGTGGTGAGGGGTAGGAGGGAGTTGAGGTTGGATAATGGCTGTGGGGAGGGGAGGGGAGTGGCTGGAGGACTGATGGGGAGCTGAGGGATCAATGGTGAGGGTGAAGCTGGCTAGAGATGGCAGTGTGGTGGCTGGGTGAGCACAAGAGAGGGGTTGGAATGAGATAGGGAAGAGAGATGGCCAAGGAGGAATGGGGGAGATGGGGGGGGCGACCCTAGGAGCTGAAGGGTCAAGGGAGGTCGACCAAGGGGGGCTGGGGAGAGAGAAAGAGGGGGGAGTTTGAATTTTAGGCTTGGGAGGGGTGAAACGGGGCTAGGGGAAGTGAAAAGATGTGTTGGGAAGATAAAAGGGTGTCTAGGGGGAGAGAATTCCACCTAGGGGTTGAGGGAACAATTGAATGAGGGTATGGGGAATGGATATGGCTTTAATGAGGAGGGAAGGGAGGGAGGAGAGAGGGGAAATTCAAATTTGGGGAAGGGGGAAGAGAGAGAGTGGGGGGCAACCCCCTTAGAGAGAGAGATATGAGAGAGAGAGAGGAGATATAGGTGGAGAGTCTCACTCCAGATGGGGGGGGGGGAGAATTTTTGAAAGGGGTTTTCTTTCTATTCAAATATTCAAATTTATTACATATGAGGGGAGTGGGGGCCTATTTATAGGCTTACATAATTCCTTATGACTAAACTAACCCTGACTTTTAGACAAATAACTAGACAAGTCCTTAAGGGGCGCCCATGGGCCTAGCCCACTAGTTGGGCCCAATTGTCTCCACTAACCACTCTAATGACCCATTAACTTACTAAGTGACTCAAAAAGGAAAAATTACATATAAAGAGACTCAAATAAAATGCAAATTACATGCTACGACTCAAAATTAAGTGGTGGAATTGATGATGCACCGATGGCGAGCAACTGTAGTCCTGAAAAAAAGATGGTGTGGCTGGGGATGTCCCCATCAACACACTTTGTGGCAGTTGTATTTTGATGGTGCATCCCGAATTGATACTCCGGCAACCAGACTAGTTAGAGTCAGAGCCGGCGCAGGCATAGTCCTGAAGTCTCCCGAGGGGGAAGTCATATATACTTCCTGCTCAATAAACAAGCCCTGCACAAATAGTGAGGCAGAATATGAAGCCTTAGTTATCAGGCTGCAAATTGCTTTGTCTATGGAGGTTCAGATACTTGAAGCGTTCGGCGATTCCATGCTAGTTGTAAAACAAGTAGGAGGGGAGTTTGACGTGAGAAATCCGAAACTCCTCCCTTATCACCAATTGGCACTGCACCTGATGGCAAGGTTCTACTTTATCAAAATCGAACACATCCAGCGAGGACAAAATGCTCAGGCAGATGCCCCCGCGAAGCTGGCTAGCTCCCTGGCAGCCCCGCCAGACACCAGCCTGAATATAACAGTCATTAATAGACGTCAGGTCCCCAGTATGATCGAGGTCTTGCCCAATGAAGAAGAAAATGAAGTGGCAGTAGTGGAGGAAGTCTAGTAGCCCGATTGGCGGGAGTACCTCCTACACTAGTTCCAACGCTAACAACTCCCGAAAGAGAAAGAACAAAGAATGAAGCTCCTCAGGATCAAGGATTCTTATGAGATAAGAAATGAGACTTTATTCCGAATAATGGCAGATGCCTAAAAGAAGATTCTACTCCGTTGCTTGTGTATGGCAAAAGCATGGCAAGTGATGAAAGAAGTGATGCCAGGTGGGCCGGGACCCACCAGGCTGGGCCGAAAATGAAAATCATGATAAATAAATTGGACTACTATTGGCCCACTATATTTGACGATTGCTGCAAATTTGCTAAGTCATGTCAAAAATGCCAAGAGCACACTACCGTGTCTCAGAGGCCTCTAGTGCCACTACTCCCCACTATCCCAAGTTGGTCGTTTGCCCAATGGGGCACGGATGTAGTGGGACCTTTACTAGCATCATCACCAGGGTGCAAGTATATTTTAGCAGCCACAGACTATTTCTCCATATGGGCGGAGGCAGTGGCATTAAGAGAAGTTATAGGGGAGCTGGTCGCCAGGTTCTTCCGTCAGAATATAATATTCTGGTTCTGGGTTCCTAGCCAAATTATCTCCGACAACGGCAGCCATTTTAGAAACTAGAAGGTATACCGGTTAGTCGACAAGTACAAAATTGATTGGAGGACATCATCCCCCTACAATCCACAGGCTAACGGATTGGCAGAAGCATTCAACAAAACTCTCTGCACCCTGCTTGCCAAGACCATCAACTCTAGAAAAAGAGACTAGGAAGAGAAGATGTACGAAGTACTATGGGCTTATCATACAGTCTACAAGACTCCAACTGGCTGTTCACCCTTCTCCCTGGTTTACAGATCGGAGGCGGTGGTGCCAATAGAGCTGGAAGTGCCATCATTGAGAGTCGCTATACAGCACGGCTTGACAAATGGCGAACAGACAAATATAGAAAGGAGACTAGAAGAGCTCGCTAAGCTCAAAGGAAGGCGACTTCGAGCGCAACAAATTATCCAATTATATCAGGCTCGGATGTCCCATGCTTCTGATAAGCTGGTCAAAGAACGAGAATTCAAGAAAGGTGACCTTGTCTGGTCAAAAGAAAAGAAGTAATGGCAGCTAACCCCAAAGGGAAGTTGACTGAAAATTGGGTAGGCCCGTATGTTGTGCATCAGGTCTATGAAGGAGGCACTTACATCCTAGTGGATCATAATAGCGCAGTTCAATTTTTCGCTCTCAATGGGAAGCATATGAAATCATATCGGGTGGCTGCGCCAGCACATGAAGATTGAATAAACCCACATGAGCTTTAGAGTCCGAACACAGTCGCCTTGGATCACAACGCCCCGACAGGCCTTACGTCTGAATCGACCCAGAAACTCTCCCCTTGGGTTGGTATTTGTCTTTACGAATGAATAAACCCCTTTTCTGGCACAAGGCTTTGTGCCCTAGCCAACTTTTATACGATATCACCATCGTGGGCCTTACGTCTGAATCGGCGCAGAAATTCTATCCCCTTACGTTGGTATTTGTGCTTACCAACGAATAAACCCCTTTTTCGGCGCAAGGCTTCGTGCCCTAGCCAACTTCTATACAATATCGCCATCGCAGGCCTCACGTCCGAATCGGCATAAATTCTATCCCTTGCATTGGTATTTGTCCTTACCAACGAATAAACCCCTTTTCTGGCGCAAGGCTTCGTGCCCTAGCCAACTTTTACATAATATTGCCATTGCGGACCTTACGTCCGAATCCGCAGAAATCCTTCCTTTGCATTGGCATTATTTTCTTGCCAACGAACAAACCCTCTCTATCGGTGCAAGGCCCCGTGCCCTAGCCAACAGTCACATGCCACCACCCAGGGTCAAACATCGCATATTGACCCATCATCATTCTCTTACCTTTTTGTAAAAAAAAATTGGGGCTTAAAATAGAGGTTCCCTGCCGGTCTTGTTCAGATATTCTGGACAAGGGAAAAAGTGGCTATAACCCAGCTGAGGTGAAAACCCGAAAGGGTGCCATAGGTAAAATTGGGTACCCCGCCATGTGAAAACTAGAAAGGGCACGTGGGTAAAAGTAAGAGGGGGCTGACTCCGGTAAAAATTTGAAAGGGCACTTGAGTCAGTAATGTGGTAATTAAACGTCCCTTTTCGCCTTCACCCCCTTTAAAACCCTGGATAGGATGTTCATCATAGTCCCACCGGAGGTCTACCTCTTTCAAAAACCATTGGCTCTGACCTTTCGTCCCGGTCAATAAATAAACCTCTTTTTGCTTCAGCATTTATCCAGTGTCGATGAACAAACCAACGCTAATTCTTGTCATCATCAATAGGATTAGTCAATGAACCGTTAACCTGGACCTTTCATCCTCGTTAATGAACAAACCTCTTTTTGCTTCGACATTTCTCCAATGTCAATGAACAAACCAACGCTGATTCTTGTCATCATCGGCAGGATCAGTTAATGAACCATTAACCCGGACCTTTCATCCTCATTAATGAACAAGCCTCTTTTTGCTTCAACATTTATCCAATGTCGATGAACAAACCAACGTTGATTCTTGTCATCATCAGCAGGATCAGTCAATGAACCATTAACCCGGACCTTTCGTCCTCGTTAATGAACGAACCTCTTTTTGCTTCGACATTTATCCAATGTCGATGAATAAACCAATGCTGATTCTAGTCATCATCGGCAAGATCAGTCAATGAACCGTTAACCCAGACCTTTCATCCTTATTAATGAATAAACCTCTTTTTGCTTTGGCATTTATCCAATGTTGATGAACGAACCAATGCAGATTCTTGTCATCATCGGTAGGATCAATCAATGAACCGTTAACCTGGACCTTTCATCCTCGTTAATGACTAAACCTATCTTTTGCTTTGGCATTTACCCAATGCCAATGAACAAACTAATGATGATCCTTGTCATCATCGGCAGGGTCAGTCAGTGAACCATTAGCCTGGACCTTTCATCCTCGTTAATGACTAAACCTCTCTTTGCTTTGGCATCCATCCAATGACAATGAACAAACCCCCGCTCATCTTAGCATCAATCCGGCTAATCAACTCATTGCCCTTGGCGAAGGCAAGCAATCACGTTTAAAAAAAATGAATGAATGATGAGGCTTAAAATAGAGGTGCCTCGCCAGACTCATCCGGATATTCTAGATGAGGGTAAAAATAGCTACAACCCGACTGCGGTAAAAACCCGAAAGGGCACTGCGAGCAAAATTGGGTCCCTCTCCACGTGAAAACCCGAAAGGGCGCGTGGGCAAAAGCAAGAGTGGGCTGGCTTCAGTGAAAACCCGAAAGGGTGCTTAAGCCAGTAATGTGTTTAAAAAAATGTTGTTGTTACCTCATTTTATCACTTCTGTCTCATGGGGAATCAGTGTGTGTGATAAACATACCAGTCCCACTGGCATAAGCCTTACGCTTGTGTTGCGACAGACCCTCTTTGCTTCGGCATTTAACCCATGCCGATGAACAAACCTATCCTCAATTTTTGTCACCATCGGAGAAATAGATGAACAAGCCATCGACTCGAACCTTCCGTCCCTGTCGATCAATAAACCTCTTTGCTTCGGCATTTAACCCTTGTAGATGAACAAACCTATCCTCGATTTTCGTCACCATCGGCGAAATCGATGAACAAGCCATCGACCCGGACCTTCCATCCCCATCGGTCAACAAACCTCCTTGCTTTGGCATTTAAACCATGCCGATCAATAAACCTACCTTCGATTTTTGTCACCATCGGCGAAATCGATGAGCAAACCATCGGCTCAGACCCTTTGCCCTTGTCGAGTAATAAGCTCACCTCTTGTCTCTGGCACTTAAGACCGCCAACACATATGTCATTTCCAAGCCTCGTCACCATCGGTGAGATTTGTGAACAAACTATTGGCTTCGCCCTCTGGCCCTTCGTGGCCCACAAACCGTTTTGTCCCGCGACACGCAGCCGAGGGAGGTCAAAGTTTGGCCTCGAGGAAAAGTTGCACCGTGGTGGAGTGAACCCCTCATGCCTTCCCTAAAGTTGTGAGCGCTCTCTCACCCTAGCAGCTAATATACCCTAGGCTATATAAGTTGGTGACACGTCGATGTCTAAAGAAAGGAAGGAAAGTTGTAGCTCAATAGCGAATATGCGAAGCAGGTGATAAAGAAATTTTAGTTTGCATAAAAAGAAGAGTACACAGTACTCAGGGCATTCCCCAGCATACCTTCAAAAAAAGGGGGGGGGGGGAAGAAAGGACATAAGAACTACTACAATGAGTTTCCGTAAAATGTCCTCAAATTCTAAAATCCCCAGGGAAGGATGATAGCTCAGTTCCTGTAGATGGGACTCTTCAGCCCGCACCCGCACCAACTTCTCTTCGAGCGACGCAGCTTGCCCTTCTGCCTGCTCCGCCTCTTCCATGCTCTGGACCTGCAGCTCCTCAATCAACTCCAGCTCCACTTCAGCCCGAGTGAGTTTAGCACGCAATTCAGCTATCTAGGCTTTCAAGTAAATGCGTTATTGAGTGGAATCCTCGATCGCATCCCGCATCTGTCGGGCAATCCCCCTCAAAGATTGAGGAGCCCCCTTCCAAATTTTAGGTCCCCCAGCTGGTCTGCCAAATCGTGGCTGAGGAACCCCCTTCCATTTACATGCTTCAGAATCAGGATTACTCACTACGTCCAATCCTCCATGGGGAAGCCCAAAGCTAACAGTGGACGGGATAAGTGTTCTGCCAGATCCCTCAGCTGCGTATAAGACAAGTCGTGACAGGTCATCACGGTCTGCCTTAGCGTCTCCAGATATTGTCATACTAGATCGCTGGAAGAGTGCAGACCAAGCGATGGCGTATCAGGAAGGCAAAATTCTACGCGGCTATCATCCGTGGCCCAAATGTCGTCATTCGGCTCTGAAGACGATGACGGTATGTCTTGTACAGCACTTGCACCAGGATTGGCCCCGACGATTAATGCAGCATGGGGACTGTCAACAACGGCAATTTCCCTCCCAACCTCCGGCAAAGACGTCGCATCTTGAGTCTCGATAGGGGGGAGGGGTTGGTCACCATCTCCGGTCTGCCCAGCTTCCACTAATGATGATTCAGTGGCAAGAGCTAAAATGGTGGAGGCACCGGTAGTTTCTTCCATAATTTCTCCTGCCTCTATGGGAGAAAGTTCCCCCTCACCCTGAAGTGGTTCGGTACCGACGCTGCGTGGCTGTTCCAAGGCCGCAATCGTTCGTTCATGCCTGACAATTACTCCTGGCGCCTCCAAGCCCACTGTCGTAAAATAGTCCTTTGGATACCGCAAGGCTATGGGCTCAAGACAGGCGGGAATACTGGCAGACCCACGTCGAGGGGTGGAAGAGGTATCTTTATAGTCACGGCTAATAGGGTGCCTTCGGTCGAAACAATAGAAGCCTTCAAAAAACATAAGCATAAAACTTCTTAGAAGGCTGACATAATAAACAATAAGAGCAAGCGCAAGATGAAAGGGGAGACCTTTACCTCAGTCGGTACCAAGCTCAAACCCTCGGTGGCAGAGACTATCGTCTCCATCGTCCCTGCCTCCTCTCCTACGGAAGGTCCAGGCAGCCCGAAACTACGCCACGTCAGCCGTGGAGGACGGAAGACTATAAAATCACTCTCATAGGCGGAAGATGCCCCGACATCTTCAGTCTCTATTCCCGCCAAGGGAAATTACTCATCGCTTGAGCCGCCACCATAGTCCACCTGCTCCGACAAAGATGAGCTTTGAACCAATACTGGTTCTTTCTCTTTTAGAACAGGCGGCCCCTCACCCGAATGGCCTGCCAAAGGAGCATCTTGCTCAATAGAAGCTTGTCCAGCCAGCTCTGTCACAGGGGCGACGGGCGAATGAACTTCGGAAGAAAGCTGACGTTTTGGGATGATCCCCTGCCCAACAGAAGTGCCCTTGGCCGACTCCATGACAGGGGGAGAAGACGGTCAGATCTCGGCTGAAGCTAAAATAAGAAGCATTCATGTAAGCCCATGCGATAATAAATTGTGGAAATCCGCAAGGGGACAGATCGTGAATTACCTTCTATCCCATGGCTGGGCGTAGGAGAAGGTAGGTCTTCTTCAAGGGGAGCTACTTGCACTCCATCCCCTCTCTCTTCAGCTCTCGCAGGGACGGTAGCCACTTGCGCAGCTACTACAGACAAGGTAGCTGCACTTACAAAATAAGAATCAACCGATACTACCAATATAGAGGCGGGGTGCAAGATGAAAAATATACCTCGGGTTACGCGTGCTGGCGTAGGAGAAGCCTTGAATTTTTCAAATGAGACTACGGCTGGAGGAATAACTACTGGTTCCGGGTCTACAGTCTTCTGCCGGCGGGCCCGTTTCGCTCGAGTCACCGCCTCCCTTACCCGAGACCTCGTTCGCTTGCGTGAATCACCAGGGGGAAGAGGTGTCATGGTCCGAGCCACCTCTGGGGTTTCGAAATATGTTAGCTTCTGAGCCTTTATAATCAGCTCCCTAAAGTGCCTGGTCTCTTGCAAAGTGAACCAGACTGCACATATACAAGGGTGAAAAAGAATGACACTCATTACAACAAGGAAGGAACCAGAAGCTGAAAGCGAAGAAGGAAAGATACCTGTCGGCCCCATGTAAAAATGAGAGAGTGGCCAATAAAATAGCGAGTGCTCTTGGTTCCTTGAAGCAGCCTCACGAATCAGCCAGCATATCCCCTATCACTTCGCATTATTCGGCCAGCGACGCCAAGTCCGCATGACCGCGAGAAGATAAATGATAATATAAGCCAAGGTGGTCTAGCCCCCATCCGTCATCATACTTGAAAGAAAGAAGAACAGGTTCGCCCAATATGGCTTCGCTAGGGCCACCTACTGAAATCCCATGTGAGCGCAGCAATGCGAACAGCCAAGGAGTACTGCTATAAAGTGTCGACTGTCGGCCCTCCCTTCTAATGAAAGTCCTGTAAGGATATAATCGATCACTCTTAGGACGCCAAGAAGCTGTAGAGGGAAGAGGCTCCTCCACTGGCAGCAGAATCTGCTGTAGAGTTAGTCGTTCGCCGCTCACGCAGCATAAGCCTTGAAGTGTCTTCAGAAAGCCATCCTTGTTGATCTCAGGTAGTTTTGGCTCAATCTTAGATGAGCATTGCTTGGCAGCCTTACGCACCTCCAGATAAGCCGCCACGGCAGTATTTGTATGGAACCTCAATTTCTTCAAATACACCAGGTCAGCATCTAGAGCCGGCACTAGCTGAGAATCCAAAAATTGGCATTCAGCAACGACCCAGCATTCCTTTCTCGAGCTCCTATAAAAGCCGGTGCGCGCATTCCACCACTTGATATATTCTGGAGTCACACGGGGAAAGCGTGCAGGGGTCAGAACTCTGAATGAAACCGCCTCTCGGTGATGAAAAAAATCCAACCATATGCGAGCTTCGTCATTTGATGCTTGGCCAGCCCGGGCTCTGTTCGGTAGTGCAAACTGAGTGGAGGTAGCAGGAATGTACTGGTCGTAACCAAAATTCCGACTGAAGCGGAATGGGTAGTAAGGCTCTAGCCATAAAATACCGCTCTTGCAGAAAACCAAGACACTCGGTATTATTGACAGTGTCCAATCAATCAGCTCTGACTCTAAGATGGGCCTCATGCACTTAGCGTCAGAAAGGGGGTGAGTATACTCCTCTGTCTCACAGAGGCTGCACTCCTGCATCTTGTTCACTAGTGGGCTTGAATGGGCAGCCAAGCTCCAGAAATGCAGAACCCCAGGTTAGTCCGTGGGAACTTTTGTCAATTTGCCCCGAATAGCAAAGAGCTAGTCTGCTGTTTGGGTCGGTCCAACACTGGGAAACTCTATCATCCTCGGGACTAGTTGTGCCAACTAGAGTCACCGAGGAGCAGCTTCTGGGAATATAGTACAAACCCAGGCGATGAAAAAGTGCAGCGGGCTAACCGTCCGTAGATTATTGGGAAGACAAGAGCGATGCAAGTCTCCCAACATCTTGTATATCAAATAAAACGCAACTGGACAGAGTGAAAGCTTCGTGCCCCAAGCCATCAAGTAAGTGAGATAGATGGCCTCTACCCTGATCACGCTCTCGTCACCTTGTGGGAGAGCGAAGGAACAAATCCAATAAGTCAAATACGCAGCGCAATGAGTGACTGCGTTAACCCCAACACGGTTGGGACCTCCTTGTCGCCCTCCTTTCAGTGCGGACGGGAAAGCGGCTTGTCGTCGAACCCTCTTCTTCTGCTGCACGGGAGCCGGCACTACCGAGTGGAAGTGTTTGTACTTCTGTTCCCCTCTGAAGATATATTGGAGCCAGGCCCCCATCTTTATGCGCCTCTTTTCTCTAGGCCTGCATGCTTCTCTGGTATCATACAAGGAGCAACAGAGGGTTCGATACATTTTCATCAGATAATGGAAGGTGAAACCAGTAAAATATTGCCCCTCACAGTCCGTCTGGTCCTTCAACCAATCCGGCCAACAGACCTCTTCATATGGTTCACCATCAATCGGGAGGCCACATAACTGAGAGAGACTCCACAAGTCCAGCGACGTCTCTCCTTCTGAAGTATAAAAGGTGTTTTACTCAGGACAAAACACCTCAATCATGCCGCAGCATAGACCCTTAGAGATGGGGTAGTGGTACCTTGATGCATACACGCTGTGGTATACGCCTACCTTGATCAGAATAGGAGCGTAGTGCTGCAGAACATAATCTGTAAATTCCACTACTCCTGGCCGGAAGGCATGGGCGTCATTAGCCTTCAAGTCGGCAAACCAGCCTACCAAAATTTGGTGCTTGAAGCGCACGGCTAGGCAATCCAGTAGGAAAGGTTCCTCTCTGTACCCCCATCTTAGCGGGGCCAAGAATAAACCAAAAGATGGCTTCTCCCGGTCAACGCGGCCCGCAGTATCATTCCACCTGGCCGGAACAAACTCCGGAGCTCTGGTCAACAATCCATCATGTGGAGTTAACTCCTGGAACCCCAGCACGGCACTCCACTTCCTGGGCTCACCAGGTAGATAAATGGGTCTTCCCCGCACGACGAAGTCGATTAGACTGTCCCGCTTGGCAAGACGCGCCTGCTCAGCCTTTCGGACGAGGAACAAATCCCACTTTTCCTGAAGATTGAACCGCTTCAAGAAAGACATCAGATGCTTATCTTTGGGGTGGTCCACTCTGCAGCCGTCGGGGCGATCATACTTGAAAGAGTCGCTCCCAATGATTAGTAAACGGTCAGTGTCCACTATCTCGGTCTCAGAATCAGAAGACTCTACAACTATGGCTAGTTTGTCATGGCCTCTGTCTAGAGAATCGACGTCCCTCCAGGTTACCACAGCTTGGGAGGAGGAAGAAGAACCAGATGCCATGGTATCTGCATCAAAACAATTGCAAAGAAAATTAGAAGAGTCAGAAAAGAGTTGTTGGAAACAAAAAAATTTTGACGAAAATTCTGGCAGAGTCTCCCCAGCCCGGGAGCTTGCCAGAAGGAAGCGAGAGCGCGTCCACTAAGGGATGATCCCATGAAACAGGCTGTGGGTGTCGCACCGGGGCCTAACAGGACACCCAGGGTGGTAGCTCCGAGGACAAGCCTACTAGGAGCCTCCTGGGGCCTGAAAAGAAGGGGGATTTGAATCCCCTGAATTAAAAGGATGAAGCTCTCCCTCACTAGCTCTCACCACCGCCACCACCGCTAAGAGAAGAAGAGGCTCGCCACTGTGGGAAAAGAGAAAGAGAGGAGAGAGAAGATTAGGTTGGAAATGAAAGAGAATGAGAAGAAAGAGAAGAAAGAAAGAAGATATAGGGAGCCTCGATGGGTCTAATCCGGCGCACCCGAAGGGCACGCCGTTTTAGCCCTTGCAGCCCATTTTTTTCAAAAATTTTTACGCTCCAGATTAGCAGGCTAAGGGTGCGCGCCATTTTAACGATAATGAAAGGCTACGCCGTTTTAAACGGCCAAGGCCATGACCGCGCCGTTTTAAGGTCCCTATGGGGTCATATCACCCCGACGGCATCTCGGTTGCACTAAACGAACACTCTGTGCCGACCATACGAAGAATATGATTAGTTTGGGTACATCCGCTGGTCCCGCGTCGCTTGTTCCTTACTTGCGACACCAGCGGCTGGGGGGCATTTGTTGGCACCCAAAATATGATCGACGGCAATCACACGTGAATGACGAAAGAACATGGCCCGCCATAGGGCACGAGCCGAAGAGAATTAATATACAAGGGTCCCCTCGGACTGCTGAAGCCTCAGGTCGTTTGACAAAAGCGTCGGGGACTCCACCTAAGGATGGTCAACAAATCAACACAACAAACCAACAGTGCTGTTCGGCCTGCCCAATGAACCGGCATCGACTCGGTCATGCCGAACAAGCCCCGTCTATCGTCTGATCAAGGCGAGAATGTACCTGGTGGTTCGCCTCCTGACAAGAAGCCCTCTTGAGGTGGAGAAATGCCTCTGGCCCCTCGGAACAAGGTACCAAAGGCTATATCAGCAGAAGACCTAGGTAACCCGGCGCGGGTATGCCCTCTTACAAGAAGGGTCTTTCAGTGACCAAATGGCTGCCCAATCATGGCAGAAGTACTCCGGGTGGTGACCCACCCCTTGGGAATGTTGCAAATATACGCAAAGCCGGCCCGTCAGCGCAAATCGTAGTGCCGAAGTCCATGCCAGCGAAAACCCGAGAGTCCGAACTAACGGCATGGACAGCGTCGGAATTGGTCAGTCAGCGGCCTAAACACCTCCCGATACTTCTCATATCGATCCCACCGGGACACGATGAGATGAAAGTTCAAGTTGACTCTCACAGTAAGTCCTAATTTCACGAGCCAGAGCCCAGCTCGAACAAGCACAATAAGGGGATCAACTCGGCGTGCCCCTAATCCGACGCGCTCCAATGCTCTGAATTCTACGCGCACAAGGCAACCATCACTAAATCGACGCGCCCACCTACACGCTAGGTGAGGCCACGCCGGTTAAGGCTATAAGAAGGGTGTTTTCGATAAGAGAGGCATATGAAAAAGGCGTGAAAGGAGCACAGAGAGGAGAGGCTTGGAAAAGGAGAAAGGAGTTGAGAGGGACCTCCTGCGGAGTGATCCACCGTTCGCCACCAGAGTGAAGAGCCTCAGAGCGAGAGAAGGGTGTGGTTTTTCGATACTCTGTTTCTGTGAAATAGACTAGAGGTGGGTGTGTGGAATGTCATCTCCATTTAACTTCTAACCTCACGCCTCTATCAGTATTTCTTTTGTGCCTTGTAATGAAACGAGTGATGATATGCGCCCGCATCTCCTTTTATTTCCTCTTAGTTTAAGCCTTTGGCTATTTTTCTTTCCCCTTCATCTTCCGATGTAAAAGAGTGTAATGGGACGGTCCCATGCAGCAACACTGGGCCGAATGGAATATATATATTTTCCTTCTTTTGAACTGCTCTTAATCTGTATCTGAATACCTCTCTGGCTTTGCTGCGTTTATTTCCATGTCTAATACTTGGTGTCTTCGATTGATACTGAACATGCCCTGGGGTAACCCAGGGCTAATTAACGATTATCCCCCTCCCCGGGGTTTCTCTTCTAGTGTGGTAGCTATGTTGAATGCACCATGTGCTCGTCGTTGGTTTCACCGCAGGAGACATACATGTGTGTGCATCTCCGTTTTCCCCCTGAGGGTGGCTTCCCTATCATCTCTCCGCTCACAGCCATGAACTGGAGTGAATAGGGTCATCTTTACAGTCTGGGTGCGAGGCCTATGGTTGTGACCATTCTCCCATACAGCACCCGCCAGTCGTTCGAGCGTTTGTGTCTCACATCCTTCGTGGCTCCCTGATGGGGACATCGAGGCAAGACCATCCGCATTTTGTTTGCATTTATGTCCTTTCATATTTGTATGTATACCCTTGTGTTATATGGGTACGCAATTGTAAGTCTTAGTGGGTTTATATGTAAAATTCCAGTAGGCCCAAGCCAGGGAGCCCTCACCCCTTTCCCATTGGTCCACCTAGACCATGTGGGGCTGGTCAACCATCCTAGGTGGCCATCTAGAAGGGTTGAATGCCAATTGACCACATGGGAGACAAAGGGGGTAAATTTTCCAAGGTAGGCTACCTACCCTTTACAACTTGTCCCCTCTTGGTCAAGGGGGCGCCCCTCCCTTTAATATTTTATGGTTTTTTTGTGTGTTATTCACACTTCATCCCAGCCATCCAATCCCCTCCCCTAGATCTAATGGTGTAGATTAGGTTTGATGTAAGGTATATAAAAGGTTGTATTTTCCATTTGTTGGCATTAATGAAGAGAAAATTGTTGGAAAATCAAGAGTGTTCTTGAGCCCCTCCTCTCTCCCTCTGGTTTCTCTCCTCCAACCTCCAGTTCTAGAGTGATTTCTATCTTCTATCCCCTCCCCTCTATCTCCGGTGATCATCTGTGCCGCCGCCGCCGCCGTTCGTGCCGCCTTCGAGCCGCCGCAAAACCGTCTTCAGTAATCTGTCCTGCTGGACAGAGGTGTCTTCCCGAAATTCCTGCTACCCGCCACGGCCTCTTCGTGGTCTGCAATTTTATGGTGTGTTCTTATATTCCACCCTATCATCCACAAAAAACTTCAGGTCCAAAATCTCTCGTTTATTATTTTTCCATTTTTGTGCATCTTTCATTCCCAGATCTGTTTTGTCTCTGTCTACAGTGACAGCAGCCCTGTGTTTCTCACCTCAGACCCTCTTTTGATTTTTCCAAACCCTTCCAATTTCACTAGGAGTTATGTCCATAACCCCCTACATCCACTAATTTTCTTAATTTTTGATCAGCCTTCCAACTACTTTTAGAAATTCGTGTTCTTCCTCAGCTACAGTGTTGTCAGCCAGATTCCAGATCTGACCCACTGCTAGTCCAAAAATCATATAAATTCGTAGCCTTCCCCAAATCCAGATCCAAACATAGTCCCAGTTTCGTAGCTTGATTTCCCACAACTTTTCTGAAGAACACAGCCCCCGATTGGGACGTCTACCTCGCAATCAAAGGTAATCCATAGGAAAGTTCCCTGCTAGTCTGAGAGTTCAGGAACTATACAATAGGAACTTGGAAATTTGCCAATCAGAAGCACAGGCTTTGTTATTTTTCTGTAGTCCCATAAGGTTGAACCCCTTCGAAGCAGCTTTCCAACGGTGCAAGTTTTGTTGCATTCCGACTTTGGGGCTGATCGCAGTGTCCGTTGTCGCCGGAGCGCGCGCCGGAAAATAGAACCGGCAGATCCGTGGCCGATCATTCCGACCGGTGCCGAACGGAGCCGCCTGGCCTCCGACCGGTGAACCAGCGTGCCGCCAGCCTAGGGAGCGCTTCCCTAAGTGTCCCCACTACAGCGGTGCCACCGGGTCCCACACGGCCCCTCCGGACAGCGCGTGGGCCCCACAGCCACAAGTTCGGGTGCTGCCGAAGAGACGCGAGAAGCCGCCCGTCAACTCGAATTCGGACCTCCCGGGCCCAGTTCTGTAGCCCTTTACCTCCCTGCGTGGAGTGGGCGATATTTCATTGCTGTCATCATTGTGTAATATTTATCCCGGGAGTACGAGTTTCGGCCGGGTCCGTCGTCCCCACGCCGAGCACGTGGAGGTATCGCATTCGCTCCCTTACTTGGCATTTTGCTTACTTCATATATATTTGTTTATACCGCTGCTAGAGAGCATGTGTAGGGATATCTAGCTCGCTTTATCTATTCATTACCGCTGCTGCGAGAGAGTGCGACACCGTCCCGTGACCCGATCCGGGCACACGAGAGAGCCGATCACCCTAGCTCATTGTCGATTTCTCAACCGCGCACGTCCGACGCTTCCCTCGTTAAGGGACAGTCACGAGCTTGTCGTGTCCGTGGTCCCGTCCCGCATCAATTTGGTATCAGAGCAAGGTTGAGTCTAGGGTGTTAAAAAAAAAAGAGAGTCGTTTAAGTTTAAGTGTCTATGTCGGTCTTAGGAGTTGCATTTGCATACCATTAATCGGTATATAAAAGGTGTTGTCCGAACGTTAGGCTACGCCTATCGGGAAGACCGCACACTTGCGCGAGTGATCTTCAGATCGGTTAACTCCGCCACGTACCGAGTCTTGGTTTACGTCTAGGGTCCTTAGTGTGCATGCATTCTAAACTTGCATAGTCGGTCTAGTGTCTTGTCACCGTGCGTATGCATGTCCATGTCCGCTACCCATGGCCGTTCTCCAAGACCACACATCCGAGTGGTCAACCTTTGTGGCCAAAGTCAATGTCCTCATGGACCGAGCCCTTGGTTTTACCCCTCTCACTATGAAAGTTGCTCTACCCAACGGGTCCACAATGGAACTCCATTTCACCGATAGGGAGTCGGATAATTGGGTTTCTCTTGACATCGTGGAGTCTCTCTCCAAGACAGGCGAGATTGTCCGCGATGGTGATTTTGCTTGTGTTGAGTTCTATAAAAGGATCAGCTCTGTTCTCTACACCGATGGCGCATGGTGTAGGATCGGCACACTTGCTGGTTCATGCATCATTTTAGGACAAACGTGGTTAGGAGAACGAAGAGCCAATCTTGACTGGGGCAAGAGCACTTGCACCTTATACCCACTTTACCTACCCGGCAAGATCACCCTTACATGTCCAGCCACCCAACCCTGGCGGTCCACTCCACATTCGAACCATTATGCTTGGAGCCGTCTCACCCCGAGCCACCTGTGTTTCTTATGGGAACGCTATACATCACCGAGCCGCTTTTTAGTTGACTCAAGGATGGCTTGGTCCCACCTCCCTTTCCATCCATGGACCCCATCCTCCCTTTAGTGCCGGTCAACTCCTTCCATACCACATTTCAATCTAGTCACCATGTCGATACTTTGGATGACCTTATTATGGGATTAGATTCACAATGGAAGTTGACGCATCTTTTGGCCCGAGGCTTTGACCAACCCGCTAGTCTTAGCTTCACCCATCCGGCCTTAGGATCCATTACCTCCGTGTGCACCGTGGGGTGTGTCACCACGGAGATTCTTCTACTCCTCCCGATGTCGACCGAGTCCGACTTCATTCCCTTTTGCCCAAGGGAGGAGTCCTATTTTCAACACATGTCCGTCGTCCCACCGATCATAATGTATGGCGGTGATTATGAATTCCAAACTTGGGACCATGTCATGTTGGAACCCACCTCACGGGGTCATACCTTCTTCGACCCTTTTGACCCCCTCACTAGTGAATCTCCCGAGCCCCCATCTTCACTCCACTTCTGATAAGTGTCCATTTCTTATGACAATTCATTGCATATACACCATTTTATGTGCATATAATTAGGTAATTATGCATATTTCATAGTTAACCTCAACTCTGCATTTAAATTAGAGCTTTCACGGAAATTGATTAATTTGATTATCTTATTTACAAATAAATTAAAGTTGAGGGCCATGAGCATTAATTCTCCATTGCATAATCATGAGCATTAAAGATTTATGTGTACATTGTGGTAATTTTTATGGACTAAAGTGCAATTATGTGTGTGTAGGACACCGAAGGTAATTACAAAAGAAGCCGGGGGCAAAACTGTCACCACCATGTTGACCAAGTCAAAAGTACATATTTTGATTGGAGGGAAAATAAATTCTAAAAGTTTGAAATTGAGTAAAAGAAACACATATTTTGGTTGGAGGGAGAATTGAATTCAAAGTTTGAAATAAAGGAGAGGAATGATGAGTCTTGGGAAGGGGGTTGTCCAAAGCCCAAGGAGGGTGTACTCACCTACTTTTTCTCTTCCCCATGCATCATATTCTACTTAAATCTCATCCATCCATCTCCTTTGATACAATCTCCACCCTCCATCTACCCAACTTTTCCTATAAATAGCCCATGACAAGAAGGAGAAGGGTGTTCTTCTTTTGGCAATTTCTCTCCCAACCTTAGGCCTCCGAGTTCTCCCTTGTAAGTTCGTTTTCAGTTCATGCACTCTTCATCAAAGTTCTTTGTTTTTAAGTTCTCTACAACTTCTTCTTCTTGGGCATCTTCTAGTTCCTTCTAGTTTTTAAGCTATTTCGTATTTTTCACTGTGCTGTCATGTTCATCTGCAAACCCATGTTTCTCTCTGTTCTTTCTCATATTTCTCCCCCTTCTCATCATTTTCTCCTCTTAATCTCTTCATGAAAGTCCTTTGTTTTTCAATTTTCTACAACTTCTTCTTCTACACCATCTTCTAATTCTCTACTGTTGTTAAGTTATAATCTCTTTTTCAAGGTGTTGTCCTGTGTTTTTACTGTTCATCCGAGGTGCTAGCTTCGGTTATGTCTCCATTTTGAAGCCCTTATTCTCTTCTTTTCTCTCTGAGTTTTTCATTTAAGTTTTTCCTCTCTTCCCCCTCTTCAACTTCTTCTTCTTGGGCATCCCCTAATTCCTCTTGGGTTCAAAGTTATTCACCCTCCAAAGACTGCTTCAACGACGAAGGCGACTTCCTCCCGGCGTAGATGACATCTTCCACAAGGTTGTTCGTGATCCAAGCCCAAGAGAGGACGGTGCTATCATCACCATTTCTGCTACCATCTCCAAACTCCAGGCTTTTCTTGTGTTATTGCTTTTGTGATATTTCACTTCATTGTAATCTCATTGTGTCATTAGTATAAACTTGTTTCACATTTCATGTACTCTTTCTTTTAAGTTAATGAAAGGAGTTGTTCTCTTGATCTAGTTCTTGATCTTCTTCCCTCTCTATCTCTTTCTTCTATATCTTCTTTTCACTTCATGTAATTATTTTCTATAGCATAAGTGCATAGTCATGGTGTGTTCAATTAAGTGTTTGGTTTGTTCATCATTTCACTATTTTCTTTAAGCAAATCTAAATCACAAGTGTTTTTCAAAGGACTCTAAGGTTTTTAACTCTAAAAATCTCTTCTTCCCTGTGGATTCGACCCGTGCTTGCCATAGTACTACGTTCTCTTTTGATCATTTTGTGCGAGTTCGGTTTTAAGATTGTTATACGCGTGTTTTAAACGACGAACTTTCGCGTTATCAATTTTTGGCGCCGTTGCCGGGGAAGAATGATGATTTTTGATTTAAGAACTTTGTTTTCCTTGTGTATATAGTGTACTAATAAAGCTCTCTTTTCTTTTTTTTACAGGTTAAAAAAAAATTCAAAAAAAAGAGGTAAGTTTATATTTCTCTCTTTCATCTTTTGATTTTGTCATTTCATTTCAAAAAAAAAGAGAGAAGAACGAGGGATTGCGCATCAAGTAAGTCTCCAAACTTATTCCTCTCATTTTGTGTCATTTCCTTAATGTTCTTGCATATTATGGTTAGATAGGTTCACTAAATTTAAAAAAAAAAAACTCTTCACTTAAACCTAATAAAAATTCTCATTCTAAGAGTAGAAATCACACTTTCATATTTTAAGTCATGCATCATTTAGGATAGAAGCTCTTTTCTTTATTGTCTAATTGTTGTTAATTACATTGTTGAAGATTGCGGGAGGCAAGGTGAGTACTCTAACTTTTCCAAAAGCATGCTCATGTATTTTCATTTTTACATAGAACCCCTTGTTTGAACTTGCTTTGTTGCATATCATTTCAAAATATCTTAAGGGCAACACCCATAAGCAAGATAAGGTGGGGATTTCATCACCATTCCTTAGCCCACAAATCATAATTCTCTTGCATCTTTGCATCACCTAGACCTCAAATAAAATTCAGTAGACATTGGCCCTAAGTTCACACTGTGGTTCTTGTGTTATTTGAGCTTACCCTCTTATGAAAACTGGTGCCTAAGGCAAGACGGTCGGACGGCAAACGCCTTAAGCGGACTAGTGGTTTGGCATAATTAGGTCCCTACGAAAGTAGGGGGAACCTCCCACTACCCCACCCCTTACCTGACCGGTGGAAATATTGAGGGTGAACTTAAGTTTCACGTTAGCCATTTTGTGAAACCCAATTTGTAGGTCTAGGTCACATCTAGGGCATTAAGTAATTTGTGTGATAACTTATTTGTTTTTGCTTAAAAAAATAAAAGTAAAAATAAAAATAAAAAAATATCATCTTCTCTCTCTTCGTCTTAGTTTGAGTAAAAAAAAATAAAATAAATAAAATAAAATAAAAATCATCATAAAAAATTTCTCCCATCTCTCATCTTTAACCTTGGTTTATGCAAGGGAGAAGATCTCAACACCGCGACTTAGTTGAGCCCATTAGTGAGATTGAGCGATTCATTTTTAATCCGGCTCAAAATCAAACCCAACCTATGGCTGAACAACACCAATTAGGGGTGCCCAAACAGATGAAGGAATATTTCATTCATTCGAATTATCAGCCATCCACTTGTATCCAACTGCCTAATGTCCCTGCTTTGCACTATGAGATCCAATCTAGCACCATTCAGATGCTCCCATCCTTTTATGGGAAGACCAATGAAGATCCCTATAAACATCTGGATGAATTTCTAGAAATTTGTTCCACTGTAAAAATTCAAAATTTCACAGATGATGCTCTCCGCTTGACCTTATTCTCTTTCTCACTTAAGGACAAAGCAAAATACTGGCTAGGGACCTTAGGGAAACCTATTGGCACATGGGCAGATATGCAGCATGAGTTCCTTAAGAAGTTTTACCCCATCGGTAGAACCAACACCATGAGACGTGCAATCACAGGATTCACGCAACTCCCAAATGAACAAATACATGAATCATGGGAGAGATTAAAGGAACTCCTCAGAAAATACCCACATCATGGGCTCTCCAAATGGTAAATAGTGCAAGCTTTCTATGAGGGCCTAGATGATCAAGTTAGGCAGATTGTGGATGCATCATGTGGTGGGGCCTTTATGAGCAAGAGTGAGGATGAGGCCTATGCCTTATTTGAAATGTTGAGCGAGAATTCAATCAACCATGCTTCCTTATCCTCATATGAGAGAACCATTGGGCCCTCTAAACGGGCAGGGATGTATCGGGTGGAACCTGAAGCTAGGGTGGATGTAAATTTCATCCATCAAAAATTGGACAAGGTGGACATCATGGCCCAAAAGGTAGAACATGTTGATATGCTAGCCCACAAGTTAGACCAGCTCCTAGCTCAAAACAAACTAGAAACCACCATCTTACCTACGTCCAACTCATACTCGGACCCAACACACCATGAGGTGTGTGCTTTATGTGCTAGCCCGGACCATCATGTGTCCGATTGCCCAATAGTAGCCCAGTTACCACCTTTTATACAGGAGCAAGTCCAAGCAGCCCAGGGATTCTCTAAGCCCAACTATGACCCATTTTCTAACACCTATAATCCGGGTTGGAGGAATCACCCCAATTTCAATTGGAGAAATCAACAATCTCCCAATCAGCCCACCATCCCCTCTGCGTCTCAAACTCACAAACCACCCATCCAACACCAATTTCAAGCACAGCCACCATTCCAAGGAAATGCTTATGGTCGGGGACCGCAAGCCCAACAACCACTTCCCCGATTTAACCAGGGTCAGGTCCCACACCAACCTCCTTAGCCCAATTACGGGCAATCTTCCAATTCCCACGAAATCTATCAACCTCCTCCGCAACACCACCAGGACTCCCAAACTGATGATAGATTCCATCAGTTACAACAACTAATTCTGGCCCAAAATTAATCCTTCCAACAAACTATTCAAGCCCAAAGTCAATCTTTCCAACAGACCCTCCAAGCCCACCAGCAAACCATCTCTAAGTTGGAGACTCAATTGGGCCAATTGGCTGAAGCCACCATGAGAAGGGAAGTGGGCCAATTGCCAAGTCAGTCCATTGCCAACCCACGAAATAATCCTCCGGGCTTCCCACAACCGAACTTCCCCATTAACCAGCCAATTCCTCCTCTCCTCCAGCACCCATCATGCCAAATACCACAAAAAGGCCCACAACTCGAAAATGCAAAAGCAATTTTGACCTTAAGAAGTGGTAAAGTCCTCAAAGATCCTCAGGGGTCCACTCCTAGTTCATCAGTCCAGGCCCCTGACATATCTTCTAATAGTGAGGAGGAGCCGAGTCAGGAAGAGGATGTCAAGGGAAAGAGGAAAATAGAGGAAGGGCCCAACACTTACCAACCTACAGTGCCATTTCCCAATGCCTTAAAGCCCAAAAAGAAACAACCAGCCCATAATGAGGAGATGATGGAGCTCTTCAAACAAGTACACATCAACATCTCTCTCCTCGATGCCATCAAACATGTCCCGGCCTATGCTATATTCTTAAAAGAAATGTGCACTCCTAGGCGGGACCCACGAGTGACCCCAGAAAAGGTTCGACTCCCGGAGAACGTTAGTGCTGTGGTCCTCAACCAACTTCCAAGAAAGTTAAAAGATCCTGGAGCACCCCTTATCTCTTGCAACATTGGGGGTGTGACATTTGATAAGGCTCTCCTTGATTTAGGAGCTAGTGTGAATTTACTCCCTACCTCCATCTATGAGCAGTTTGACATCGGTGAGCTCAAGCCTACTCCCATTATTCTCCAGCTCGCCGATAGATCAATCAAGACTCCAAAGGGCCTTATTGAGGATGTCATTGTTAAAGTGAATGAGTGTTACTTCCCTGCTGACTTTCTTATTTTGGACATGATTTCTCCCCAAGAAATCAAGCATACTCCTATCATTTTGGGTAGACCATTTTTAGCCACGGCCAGGGCTAATATAGACTGTGCTTCAGGAATTATGGAAATATCTTTTGGGGACCAGAAAGTCAGCATCAACATTTTTAAGGCATCCAAATTTCATGATCAAAAAGGAGATTGCTATGTTGTTGACACCATTGAGGAATTATTGGAGATTGAAAGGGACAGTAGGACTGGAATGAGAGAGGAAGTTGACATCTTGTCAACTCAACTTAGGACATGGCCCCCAGTTGAACCTTTGCCTCAGCTTAAATCAGAACCAGCTCTGCCCTCTTTGCAATCCCCTCCTCAGGTTGAACTAAAACCATTGCCAGCCTCCCTTAAGTATGCATTCCTATGCCCAGACCAAACCTTGCCAGTCATCATAGCAAGTGACCTTGAACCTAACCATGAGGAGAAACTAGTTGAGGTCCTTAAATCTCATAAGGGGGCTATAGGTTGGTCTGTCGCTGATCTTAAAGGGATTAGTCCATCCATTTGTCAGCACCATATTTATATGGAGGAGAATGCAAAACCGAGTAGAGACATGCAGAGGAGATTAAATCCACACATGAAGGAGGTGGTCAAAAATGAGGTGGTCAAGTGGCAAGATGCCGGTATCATCTACCCAATTTCTTATAGTGAGTGGGTAAGTCCAACCCAAATAGTTCCAAAGAAATCAGGACTGACTGTGATCGCCAATGATCAAGAAGAGTTGATACCTACTAGGTTGACCATGGGATGGAGGGTCTGCATTGATTATAGGAAGCTCAACTCCATGACAAAGAAGGACCATTTTCCCCTCCCATTCATTGACCAAATTTTGGAAAAATTAGCAGGGCAAAAATACTTCTGTTTTCTAGATGGGTATTCTGGGTACAATCAAGTGGCTATCTACCCAGAAGATCAAGAAAAAACCACATTTACATGTCCCTACGGAACATTTGCTTTTCAGAGAATGCCCTTTGGATTATGTAATGCGCCTGCAACATTTCAGAGATGCATGTTAGCAATTTTTTCTGACATGGTGGGCAACTTTTTAGAAGTTTTCATTGATGATTTCTCCATTTTTGGGGACACATTTGATTCCTGCCTTGATCACTTAGCCAAAGTAATGAAGAGATGCATTGACACTAATCTTATCCTCAGTTGGGAAAAGAGTCATTTCATGGTTAAAGAAGGCATTGTTCTGGGACATATAGTGTCGACAAGAGGAATTGAGGTAGATAAAGCCAAGGTTGAGCTCATTTCTAAACTACCACCACCCACCTCAATAAAACAAATCCGATCATTCCTGGGTCATGCTGGCTTCTATCGCCGGTTCATCCAAGACTTCTCCAAAGTTTCTAGGCCTCTCACTAATATGTTGGCTAAAGAAGTCCCATTCCATCTTGACCTATCATGTCTTGAGGCTTTTGAATCGTTGAAAATGGCGTTGACCGATGCCCCAATATTGCAAACTCCCAATTGGTCATTGCCTTTTAAAATTATGTGTGATGCCTCAAATTATGCTTTAGGTGCTATTTTGGGACAAAGGGTAGACAAAAAGCCTGTGGTGATTTATTATGCGAGCCGCACACTCGCTGATGCCCAACTTAGGTACACCACAACAGAAAAGGATTTACTTGCCGTTGTCTTTGCTCTTGAAAATTTTCAATCCTATCTGCTAGGGGCCAAAGTCATTGTGTTTTCTGACCACTCAGCCCTTAGACACCTGCTGTCTAAAAAAGATGCCAAACCAATGTTGATTAGATGGATCCTTTTACTACAGGAGTTCGATTTGGAAATTCGGGATAAAAAAGGAAGTGAAAATGTTGTTGTAGATCACTTGTCCCGAATTATAACATTAGACACCACACCCTTACAGGACTCATTTCCAGATGAGCATCTCCTTAGTGTATGCCACATTTCACCCCCATGGTATGCGCACATTGTAAATTACTTAGTTGTGAAAAAAATTCCTGAAGGTTGGTCCAAACAAGAAAAAGATCGTTTCTTTGCTAAACTCAAGTACTTCTTTTGGGAAGACCCTGAGCTATTCCATTTAGGACCAGACCAAATCATTCGGAGGTGTGTCCCTGAGAGTGAGCAACATAGTATTCTGACATTTTGTCACACCTTATCTTGTGGGGGACATTTTTCAGGTAAGAAAACAGCAGCCAAGGTTTTGCAGAGTGGGTTCTACTGGCCAACATTATTCAAAGATGCATTCATATTTTGCAAATCTTGTGAGCGCTGTCAGGCTGTAGGAAACATGTCACGCAGGGACATGATGCCTTTAAACCCTATCCTGGTTGTGAAAATTTTTGATGTATGGGGAATTGACTTCATGGGACCGTTTCCACCATCTTTTGGTTATGAGTACATTTTGGTGGCGGTGGATTACGTGTCTAAGTGGATAGAAGCTATAGTCACAAGGACTAATGATCATAAAATTGTCATGAAATTTGTTCGTAAGAATATTTTCTCTCGATTTGGGTGTCCTAGGGCTATCATTAGTGATTGGGGTTCACATTTCATCCATTCTCAATTCCGGACTTTGCTTAGGAAGTATGGAATAACACATAAGATTGCTACCCCCTACCATCCCCAGACTAGTGGCCAGGTGGAGATTTCTAATAGGGAAATCAAGAACATTTTGCAAAAGTCTGTTAGGCCTGATATGAAAGATTGGTCAAAAAGATTAGATGATGCTTTATGGGCCTATCGGACTGCCTACAAAACTCCCATTGGCATGTCCCCTTATAGGCTCATTTTTGGAAAGCCATGTCATTTACCAGTCGAATTGGAACATAGGGCCTATTGGGCAATCAAGCAATTCAATCTTGATTCAGCACAGGCTAGTTCTCATAGAGCCCTTCAACTGAATGAGTTAGAGGAACTTCGCAATGAGGCCTATGAGAACTCTAGGATTTATAAAGCCCAAACTAAAGCATTCCATGATAAACACATTTCACGAAAAACTTTTCAAATCAACCAAAAGGTCTGGCTTTTTAACTCTAGACTGCGATTATTCCTTGGCAAATTGAAATCCCGATGGGATGGACCATATGTGGTAGTTAAAATATTTGACCATGGTGCAATAACAATTCTTGATCCTAAAACTGGTCAAACTTTCACTGTCAATGGTCAACGTTTGAAACCTTACATTGAAAATCTTCCAATGCTGCAGGAGGACTCTCTCAGGCTGAGTGACCTATTGTGAGCTACATTGCGTCTGGCTAAAGACGTTAAACTTAGCACTTCTTGGGAGGCAACCCAATTATCCTGTCTCTTTTCAAAAAAAAAAATTTGTGATTGATTTTCTTCTTTTATTTACGCAGCATGGAGCATGGAGCAATATTTCTTTGACGACGGCATCTCTCTCTCTCTCAGGTCGTATCTATCCTTCCCTCTACTTTTTATGACTTTATATCTTATTCATGTCATTAGGGACAATGTCACCTAAGTTGGGGGGTAGCTTGAGCTGTAATTTTTTCAAAATAATTGCAACATTTCATCACATCCCTAACAAGTGTTTCATGTTCATATTTCATGATGAGAAACTTTTCTTAAAATGATAGGACTTAGAGTCTTACTCGTGAAAGTTGCAAGTTAAAGGGATGAATTAATTGGTTATGTCTTTAGCCTTTTCCTCAGAATACACTTAAAAATTCTATTGAACTTGCACACAATTGCACAATAATAAGATTGGTGGATGACAAACATTAGGATTATAGGAATTTTGCTGGACACTTAGGTGATGATAAATATTATGCCCATTCGGTGAAAGTAATCGTGAGGAAAAAGCTACCTGTCAAAAAAAAACATGGAAAATACCCCTGAACTTAGTAACCGGGCATGCTTCTCCTAAGGCAAGAGTTGAGGTTCGCGTCAAACGGCAAAGGGATGTGCAGCACCGTGTGTCAAAAAAAAAAAAGAGAATAAACAGGCAGAGTGAAGCTACCTGTAATTCGAGAAGCTTAATTTAAGATGTGGGCAGAATTAAAAATCATCTTTAAGTGAAAGATAGAAGACTCATTCATCTAGACTGTTTGGTAGTCATTAGTCAAGTTATATCACTCATACACAAAGAGATATTTAATTTTGAGTGTATCCTGGGGGAAGATCTAAACACATGGACTGATGAAATTTGTACCGAATATATTCTACTTGAACTTGTAATACTCCAAAGTCTAAATCATTACGCATAATGTTCTTGCCATGAACTGTGACACATGAGTGTTTGCTAGTCCTAATTTTCTAATTGTTTACATTGCTAAGGGACTAGCAATGAGTAAATTGGGGGATGTGATAAGTGTCCATTTCTTATGACAATTCATTACATATACACCATTTTATGTGCATATAATTAGGTAATTATGCATATTTCATAGTTAACCTCAACTCCGCATTTAAATTAGAGCTTTCACGGAAATTGATTAATTCGATTATCTTATTTAATAATAAATTAAAGTTGAGGGCCATGAGCATTAATTCTCCATTGCATAATCATGAGCATTAAAGATTTATGTGTACATTGTGGTAATTTTTATGGACTAAAGTGCAATTATGTGTGTGTAGGACACCGAAGGCAATTATAAAAGAAGCCGGGAGCAAAACTGTCACCACCATGTTGACCAAGTCAAAAGTACATATTTTGATTAGAGGGAAAATAAATTCTAAAAGTTTAAAATTGAGTAAAAGAAACACATATTTCGGTTGGAGGGAGAATTGAATTCAAAGTTTGAAATAAAGGAGAGGAATGATGAGTCTTGGGAAGGGGGTTGTCCAAAGCCTAAGGAGGGTGTACTCACCTACTTTTTCTCTTCCCCATGCATCATATTCTACTTAAATCCCATCCATCCATCTCCTTTGATACAATATCCACCCTCCATCTACCCAACTTTTCCTATAAATAGCCCATGACAAGAAGGAGAAGGGTGTTCTTCTTTTGGCAATTTCTCTCCCAACCTTAGGCCTCCGAGTTCTCCCTTGTAAGTTCGTTTTCAGTTCATGCACTCTTCATCAAAGTTCTTTGTTTTTAAGTTCTCTACAACTTCTTCTTCTTGCGCATCTTCTAGTTCCATCTAGTTTTTAAGTTATTTCATATTTTTCACTGTGCTGTCCTGTTCATCTGCAAACCTATGTTTCTCTCTGTTCTTTCCCATATTTCTCCCCCTTCTCGTCATTTTCTTCTCTTACTGTCTTCATGAAAGTCCTTTGTTTTTCAATGTTCTACAACTTCTTCTTCTACACCATCTTCTAATTCTCTACTATTGTTAAGTTATAATCTCTTTTTCAAGGTGCTGTCCTGTGTTTTTACTGTTCATCCGAGGTGCTAGCTTCGGTTATGTCTCCATTTTGAAGCCCTTATTCTCTTCTTTTCTATCTGAGTTCTTCATTTAAGTTTTTCCTCTCTTCCCCCTCTTCAACTTCTTCTTCTTGGGCATCCCCTAATTCCTCTTGAGTTCAAAGTTATTCACCCTCCAAAGACTGCTTCAACGACGAAGGCGACTTCCTCCCGGCGTAGACGACATCTTCCACAGGGTTGTTCGTGATCCAAGGCCAAGAGAGGACGGTGCTATCATCACCATTGCTACTACCATCTCCAAACTCCAAACTCCAGGCTTTTCTTGTGTTATTGCTTTTGTGATATTTCACTTCATTGTAATCTCATTGTGTCATTAGTATAAACTTGTTTCACATTTCATGTACTCTTTCTTTTAAGTTAATGAAAGGAGTTGTTCTCTTGATCTAGTTCTTGATCTTCTTCCCTCTCTATCTCTTTCTTCTATATCTTCTTTTCACTTCATGTAATTATTTTCTATAGCATAAGTGCATAGTCATGGTGTGTTCAATTAAGTGTTTGGTTTGTTCATCATTTCACTATTTTCTTTAAGCAAATCCAAATCACAAGTGTTTTTCAAAGGACTCTAAGGTTTTTAACTCTAAAAATCTCTTCTTCCCTGTGGATTCGACCCGCGCTTGCCATAGTACTACGTTCTCTTTTGATCATTTTGTGCGAGTTCGGTTTTAAGATTGTTATACGCGTGTTTTAAACGACGAACTTTCGCGTTATCAACTTCCTCCTCGGAGTTCACTATCACACCTTTTCCACTCGGGCCAAGCAACCTCCACATAGCCATAGTCCGAATTTTCATATGGGGGTAATGAAAACTTTGGTTTCTCCGATCCATCCAAACCACCCGCACCTCCCGAACTTCCCACATCCAAGCCCAATGTCCATGATTGATGCATCATAGGGTGTCTAGGAGTTCCCCATGACGTCAACCTCCGGTTACGTCAAATGCATGCATGGCACACGTTCGGGTGTCCTGGTCCGCCGTCATCCATGTACGGGTCGGACTAACATTAGGTGTGTCTAGGGTCATATATGAGTCCATGTGTTTTCCTTGTGTGGTTTGTTTGCATGGTTTGTGTGTAGTTTGAGAGTCTGCATGTGTCTTGTGTAAGCTCGTTGTCGTTTTCTTATGAGTAAGAGGTGATTGGACTCCTTCGATGAGTATGGGATCGGTTCTACATCTATACCCGGATCAGTCACCTACAGGGACTCAGCGGTGATTCCTAGTGAGTCTTCGAGCTGCTTCCTTCCCTTTGAGAGTGCCTCACCCGGAGTGTCCACCTCTAGCCCATGGCAGCTTGTGCATATCGAGTATATATGGAATGAGCATGTGCTGGTCACTTGGAGTGGAGCGAAACCGCGTTACTTGGCACAGTGACGGATCCGCCGGAGTATTCGAGCATCTATACCCCTACTCGATGGGGTCGAGTTCCTCCCACCCGGGGAGAATTGATGGGGACATCGAGGCAAGACCGTCCGTATTTTGTTTGCATTTATGTTCTTTCATATTTGTATGTATACCCTTGTGTTATATGGGTACGCAATTGTAAGTCTTAGTGGGTTTATATGTAAAATTCCAGTAGGCCCAAGCCAGGGGGCCCTCACCCCTTTCCCATTGGTCCACCTAGACCATGTGGGGCTGGTCAACCATCATAGGTGGCCATCTAGAAGGGTTGAATGCCAATTGACCACATGGGAGACAAGGGGGTAAATTTTCCAAGGTAGGCTACCTACCCTTTCCAACTTGTCCCCTCTTGGTCAAGCGGGCGCCCCTCCCTTTAATATTTTATGGTTTTTTGTGTGTTATTCACACTTCATCCCATCCATCCAATCCCCTCCCCTAGATCTAATGGTGTAGATTAGGTTTGATGTAAGGCATATAAAAGGTTGTATTTTCCATTTGTTGGCATTAATGAAGAGAAAATTGTTGGAAAATCAAGAGTGTTCTTGAGCCCCTCCTCTCTCCCTCTGGTTTCTCTCAACCAACCTCCAGTTCTAGAGTGATTTCTATCTTCTATCCCCTCCCCTCTATCTCCGGTGATCATCTGTGCCGCCGCCGCCGCCGTTCGTGCCGCCTTCGAGCCGCCGCGAAACCGTCTTCGGTAATCTGTCCTGCTGGATAGAGGTGTCTTCCCGAAATTCCTGCTACCCGCCACGGCCTCTTCGTGGTCTGTAATTTTTATGGTGTGTTCCTATATTCCACCCCATCATCCACAAACAAATTCAGGTCCAAAATCCCTCGTTTAGTATTTTTCCATTTTCGTGCATCTTTCATTCCCAGATCTGTTTTGTCTCTGTCTATAATGACAGCAGCCCTGTGTTTCTCACCTCTGACCCTCTTTTGATTTTTTTCAAACCTTTCCAATTTCACTAGGAGTTCTGTTTATAACCCCCTATATCCACGAATTTTCTTAATTTTTGATCAGCCTTCTATCTATTTTTAGAAATTCGTGTTCTTCCTCAGCTATAGTGTTGTCAGCCAGATTCTAGATCCGACCCACTGCTAGTGAAAAACTCATAGAAATTCGTAGCCTTCCCCAAATCCAGATCCAAAAATAGACCTGGTTTCGTAGCTTGAGTTCCCACAACTTTTCTGAAGAACATAACCCCATATTCTGACGTCTACCTCGCAGTCAAAGGCAATCCACAGGAAAGTTCTCTGCTGACCTGAGATTTTAGGAACTGTACAATAGGAACTTAGAAATTTCATAAGTCCAGATCCGTGTAGATCCAGGCCAGATCTCTAGGCCTAGATTGAGGGATTTGAAGTTAGCTTTCCAACGGTGCCAGTCTCGTGTCGATCGACATCGGGGCTGATCGCAGCGCCCGTTCTCACCGAGACGCGCGCTGAAAACCAGAAGTTGCAGCCCGTGGCCGGTTATTCCGACCGGTACCGATCGGAGCCGCCCGGCCTCCGGCCGGCGAACCAACGCGCCCCCACTCCAGGGAGCACCTTTCTAGGCATCCTCCACTACAGCGGTGCCACTGGGTCCCACACGGCCCCTCCGGACAGCACGTGGGCCCCACCATCACGTGTTCGGGTGTTGCCGAAACAGCGCGAGAAGCCGCTCGTCAACCCGAATTTGGTCCTCCCGGACCCCATTGTGTAGCCCTTTACCTCCCTGCGTGGAGTGGGCAGCGATTTGTATTGCTATAATCTCTGTGTATTATTGTTCCGGGAGTACGAGTTTCGGCCGGGTCCGTCGTCCCCACGCCGAGCGCGTGGAGGTATCGTCCTCGCTCCTTACTTGGCATTTGCTTAATTTCATATATGCTTGTTTATGCCGTTGCTAGAGAGCATGTGTAGGGATATCTAGCTCGCTTTATCTATTCATTACCGCTGCTGCGAGAGAGTGCGACACCGTCCCGTGACCCGATCTGGGCATACGAGAGAGCCGATCACCCTAGCTCACTGCCGATTTCTCAACCGTGCACGTCCGACGCTTCCCTCGTTAAGGGACAACCGCGAGCTTGTCGTGTCCGTGTCTCGTCCCGCATCACTCCCTGGCCCCTATTAACTTTCTTCCATGACCAGCCTACCGTTGGCAGTGTCGTGGATGAATGGTATCTTACTGTGACTTCTTTGCCTAGAGTAGGGTGGGGGAAGGTTCAGTTAATACGATATGTTCCCCATCTCAGTTCACGGGCTAAATTGGAGGTATAATATGAAGGCTTGCTCCGTCTCGACCGTCAAAACTTACTGATCGGGGAGGGGGAACATCCACACCGAGCGTTCATGTCATTTCTTTCTGAATCATCACCGAGCTACAGGGTCCCGTCCGTCTGTGGCGCAGACTCCTGCAAGCTATCTAAGGTGAATAGCAATGGGTCCATTGGCCCAACATTAAATCCCCATTCCCTATAGAATGGTGGTGGCTGTGGGTAAGAGGCCTCTTGTAGGCTAGTCCTCGAGGTTTTCCCCCATCTTAGCAATCCATATTGATCAATATCTCTGACCCGTGGAGTATCGGTGCCCCTCGTAGGCTAGTCCTCGAAGTTTCCGTCCATCTGGGTCTGCCGATCACCGTTTGGAATTCTCGGCTTTAAGGTGCGTACCCCAGTTTCTGTGGGACTATCTCCGCTTTCCCCCCGCAACCCTCTGGGTATGGGGAGGTGCTGCCAAATTTTTGATTGAGCACTTAGTCTGGATCTGTGATGGAACCTCAGTTCTGGATACTGCAAGTTGCAGAGGATTATGCTTGAGTAGGAACCTCGCACGAGTCTTGATCTGCCTTGTCTACAGCGCAATTAAAAAATATGAATTCACTCGTTGATTAATCTTAACCAATCTGCAGGATAATCAAATATGAACTCACTCAACGAATAAACCTTCAATCATCATCAAAAAGGGTTGAACAAACTGCATTGAAACTAAATGGTTCAAAAAAATCAAACTCCACCTTCAAAACCGGCGCGGTCCTAATCCGACGCGCCCCAAAACGGCGCCTACCACCTCCCACCCCGCACCATTTTAGATCAACACTCAAAAGTCCTTCGATCCCATTTGGCCCTAATCTGGCGCGCCCCTGGCGTGCCCTTTAACTCCTCAAAAGTGCACCGCGCCATTTTAGAAGAACCAACATGCATCGACCTTCACCCCCAATGTGCATCAACCTTCCCATGTGCATCGACATTCACCCCCAATGTGCATCGACCTTCTCATGTGCATCACCCTTTCAACCCAATGTGCATCGACCTGCCCCATGTGCATCGACCTTCACCCCCAATGTGCATCAACCTTCTCATGTGCATCAATCCTTTCAACCCAATGTGCATCGACCTGCCTCATGTGCATCAACCCTTTTGACCCAATGTGCATTGACCTTTCTCATGTGCATCGACCTTCACCCCCAATGTGCATCGACCTGCCTCATGTGCATCTACCCCTTTACCCCCAATGTGCATCGACCTACCTCATGTGCATCGACCCTTTCAACCCAATGTGCATCGACCCTTTCAGCCCAATGTGCATCGACCTTCCTTATGTGCACCGACTTTATAATAATAAAAGGGGGGAATAAAAAAAAACATAACAATAAATCATTATGAGAGAAATAACGTATAAAAATCAATAAATCATCCTAAAAAATTAACAAATCATCATAAAAATTAATAAATTATCATAGAAATTCAATAAATCATAAAAATCAATAAATCATCCTAAAAATTAACAAATCATCATAAAAATTAATAAATCATCATAGAAATACAATTAATCATAAAAAATTGATAAATCATCTTAAAAATTAATAAATCATCATAAAAATTCAATAAATTATAAAAATAAATAAATAATCTTAAAAATTAACAAATCATCATAAAAATTAATAAATCATCATAAAAATTCAATAAATCATAAAAATTAATAAATCATCATAAAAAATTAATAAATCATCAAAAAAATTCAATAAATCATAAAAATCAATAAATCATCCTAAAAAATATAATAAATCATCATAAAAATTAATAAATCATCATAGAAATTCAATAAATCGTAAAATCATTAAAGCATCCTAAAAATTAATAAATCATCATAAAAATTTAATAAATCATCATAATAAAAAATTAATAAATCATCATAAAAAGCTTAATTAATCATCATGAAGAAATTAATAAACCAACAAAAAAATAACAAATAATAAATCATCATAAAAATGTTGTTATTTATTGATTGGGAAATACATAATGACAACAATAAATCACTCAGCTGAGCCTGCTCCTTCCTTTTACTTATTTATTTGAATGTGCAAGTTGTGTCTGAATACACTTATCTTGTTGCCTCGCTTGCCTGTTCGCATGCATGTTTGTTAACTATTTGCCGTCACCTTGGACCTCGGTATCTCAAATGGTGATCTGCCGAAGGTCAGACTGGCTCTAACCAGAAGCTCTCACTATGTGCGATGCTGGTCTTCGGACCTACGTATTCCGCCATGTACCGAGGGCTCCGGGTAGCGAATGAATTTGAGCTACGTGCACAAGCTTATATTTCTATTCCCGTGTTATGAATTATCATTCTCGCTAGTTCATTTATGTTTGCACATTTACACAGCCCCCGGTGGCACATTATCTTGGCAATTAATCAAGGGTTTTCCTCCTTTTGGGGGATATAATTAACATCATAGTCTTTATGGTATGATGGACTATCGGTCCCGACATGGATCTCACAATCGACTGACTGAGTCAGATCGAGCGCACAAAAAATTTGTCACCTCGGTGACTGGCACGCCTACGCAAATATACCAATAAAAAAATAAACCAATAAAATAAATAAAAAATAAGAATATAAAACTTTTAAAGATCGAGCAAATCCCGTTTCCACCAGCACCCTAAAGTGCCTGGTCTCCTCCGAAGTGAGCAGAACTGCACACATACAAGGGTGAAAAGGAATGAGCAAGAAGAGAATCAAACTAGGATGCAGCAGAGCAACAGTACAGGACACGCAACGCTATTCGGGACGTGTAGACTTTGCTATGGCTTGGAGATGATATGGAGAGCTAGTTTGGAGCTCATAGTCTTTTATTTCTTTCATATTGGACCTTTGTAGGCCGAGTTGTGGCCAGCTGGACTTATTTAGCATCATTTTGTATCCATTAGGCTATTGTAGGACTAGTGGGCCACCTTTGGTTCACTCTCCAGAGCCCAATTGGGCTGGGCGCCCATGGATGAGCCCACATTGGGCCAGCCCTCCTTATCCACTACCCAGACCCATTAGCCCCTGGATCCATTAGGGTTTGGAGGAGGAGGGCGCGCCCCTACCTTCCCACCTCCCAAGGAGGTGCGTGCCCCCCACCTCTCCTATCTTTTAGGAATGATTTGACTTCCCTCCCCACCCTTTCCTATTATGTAGGGATTTCAAAATTAAATAGGTTTCTTTTGGATTTTCTTTTAGAAAAGTAGGGCTTTTCTTTCCCCTTCACATAAATACCATGTAATTCTCTTTTAGAAATAGATGAAGAACAATTTTTTTGTGAGAAGCAAGAGAACGCCGCGGCCCCCTCTCCCTCTTCCCTCCTTGGGTGCGACTCCCATTATCCCTCCCTTCCTCTTTTCTCCTTGGGTACGACTCCCAAGGTTCTTCCGGAGTTCTCTTGCTGCTCCAGCCACCCTAGATCCTCTCTCTCGGCGTCCCACCAGGTCCTGGAAGCCTCGTTGGTGCTCGTGCTGCGGCGTGGAAACCCGGAGATCCCCATCCTTCAAAGTGCGCCCAGATCTCCAGTCTGCTGGACAAAACAAAGGTTTGTGGTAGAGTTCACCCCCTTCCCGTTCTCCAATCCTCCTAAAATTTTGTCCTCCATCGCCCCAACCTGTCCCCTCGTCCCAGTTAAAGTTTCATGCAAAAATTCATCCTATAGCCCATGGTCACTTCATAGCTCATGTACCCTGCGCAGACTGTACCTATGCAGATATGCTGGACAGAGCTTAGGAACATACCCCATCTCGCCCCCTTACCCATCTCCAAATACCACAAAATTTTAACCACCCTATCCCCACTCCAAAACCCTCCTTTAATAATTTTTCCACGAATTTTAGAGGCCATTTGCCCCATGCCCTTTTAACCCTCCCCTTTGGGTTGCAGACTGCCTGTGTAGACTTGCAGAACAGAACCACACCCTAAACCATCTCCCACGGCCAAAACTTCATCTACGCACCACCCCGAAAGCCCACTACCTTCTTCCTACATCCTTGCCCTAACCTCCAGAGAAAACCCCACCTTAAAAGCTGCCCGGAAGGCCCGGTACCACCCCTTCTTTCACCCTCTGTCTCGCTGCCAGCAGACTGGACAGAACGCACAGGGGCCGGCTCACAAATTCGCCCTGGCTACCACGGTCGACTGCTGGGACCCACCTTCCACTGGCATCTCAGGGATGTCCATACCAGCGGCCACATCAATTTTTGTGTTCAACGGACCACCAGAAGGTCGCCATCCAGGTCCCTCTTCCTGTTGCTCACCTGCTGCTTGCAGACTGGGCAGACTGCACAGGGATCCACCATCGGCGTCACCCCGACTTCCTCGGCACTCCACTGCAGATCTCCTTCTTCGTTCCCTGTAGGGACGTCCCTGGACACGCCCACGCAAAGTTTCGTGACCAGTAAATGCCCGAAGGTCCACCTACAAGAGTTACCATTGCACTGGTTGCCTGCACATGTGCAGGTCGGCCAGATTTTTGACCACTGGTTCGTGGAGTCTACGACGGCCCAAGCCAGCTGCCCCGACTACCACCTTGGTCTAGATCGGTCATCATCCCTTGTGACACGTCATCAGGGACCTGAGTAACCTCCTCGACTTTAGAGAGACGCCATCTTCGCTGCTGGACCCATAACGGTCCGTGAGTGCAGTTCAGTCCGTTCGGTTCGTAGTGCCACGTGGACAACGAGCTTCATCGATCCGTGGCCCGTCAACCCATGTCACACATACCTGGACTCGCTGTGTGCCTTTTACCTCCCTGCGAGGAGTGGGCGTGTTTGCTCTATTCTTATTTAGCTTTATGTACTGGGTGATTGTGTGACTTGGTTGGGCGTCTTCCCCACGCCTTGAGCGTGGAGGTATGCGTATGCTTCCTAGTTATGCTTGCTCATTTAGTATTTTCTCTTGAGGCCGCTGCTTGTGTGCATATTAGGTTCCTAGCCAGTCTTTATTATTATTCACTGCTATGGTGAGTGAGTGTGACCGTCCCGTGACTCGTCCGAGTCACGAGTGTGGAGTCGACCACCCTAGACCCTGCCGGTTTCTCAACCGTGCGGATCGACGCGCTTCCCTCTCCTGGGACGCCTGTGAGCTATAGTTTCTTGTTGACTGGTGCAATTTCCTTCTTAGGAACCTTAGGTGTCGAGCCTACGCCGTTCAATCTATTACAAATTTGCTGGTCTTAGTTGTCCATTTAGTCGCGTCTTCACATAGAGTCCTAGCTTGCATAGCGTCCCACATCAATTCTGGTATCAGAGCTTTGGGAACCAATTTGTTCTATCAAATTGGGATCCTAGGTAATTTGACTCCTTAGGTTTGTCTAGGGTGCATTTGAGTCATTAGGTTTGTCTTGGGTGCATTTAAGTCCGCATTCTACCCCTTTGCATCACCATTTAGAGTTGTGTCTAGGTCCTTAGAATTTTAGCCCCCCTGCCCCTTAGTTGTCTTGCATGTCCACCCCATAGGTTCCACTCCAAAACTTCCCATGACTTTCAAGTCCCCCAGGCGATATGATTGGCTGCCTAGTAGGGAGGAGAGATACACCCATGGGCTTGGGAACCACCCCCTCATGTTCCTTAGGCACGAAGCCCCTACCTTTGACTGCTCTATGGGCCCGAGTGACTACCTAACTTGGGAAGCTGCGATGGATAGATATTTTAGGAGTTACCCCATGCCCGATGCCATGCAAGTCTCTTTTGCCAAGGAGAGACTTTCGCACGAAGCCAAGGATAAGTGGAGACACATTGAGAGCTTGAGAGACATTAGGCGGCAAAGGCCTTTTGAGACTTGGTACGACATGAAAAATGAGCTTAGAAAGACCTACCTATCCCACCTTGTTACCTCCCACCGAGATGATCAAAGTTGAAGGTGAAAGGTTCCGCTTGTGTATGAGTCTAGGTCTAAGACTAAGCCTCATGATTATGAGCCGGTCTCCCCGAACGTCTCTATCCCGAGGGATCCCACCCTCGCCAAATTCTTGCAAATCTTTTCGGATCGGTTGGATAAGAGGTGTGCTTATATTGAGTCACTGATTTCCCCTAGTCCACCCCCAAGCCAGGACAAAGTCGTGCCAGAACCTATAGAGGTCAGGGCCAACACTCTCAGCCCAACACCCTCGATAGAGAGCCAAGGTCCCATCCACTTCATAGAGGACTCCTTTTCCCCACCTGAGGGAGGTGCTTCGCCCATCGACCCTCATCTAGAGCCATCTTTGCCTCCCGAGGGCGAACTTGTCATTAGAGAGCCTTTAGCTAGTTGGTTAAAAAGAGGCTTACTTCTAGATGCTTCGATCCCTTGTTACCCATCCATAGAACAAGCACTCCCAGTAGTACCCCTTAACTCCTTTCACACCACTTTCCAGTCCTTCTGCTTTGTGGAAAATGTGAAGGACTTTCTTAGGAGTTTAGATTGTTAATGGGAGTTGACATATATGTTGGCCTTAGGGTCTGACCAACCCTATAGTCATAGCTTCACGCACCCTGCTTTGGGGTTGATTACCTCGGTGTACACCATAGGTCATATCACCTCCGAGGTCCATTTGTTCTTTCCCATATCCGATGAGCTTGACTTTGTTGCATCTTATGGTATTTACTATCTCGAGGGAGGAACCTTGCCTTCCTTGCCTTCCACGTGAGCCCCTTGTCCTATCTATCATAATGTCGGAAGGTGACCATCCACATCTGGGTGAGTGTAGAACTTGGGCACGTATAGTGAAGGAACCTGTCAGGAGGAATCATCATTTCTTTGACCCTTTCGATCCCCTCCCTAGTGAGCCTCTTGATCCATATTCTTCACACCACTTTGTGAAAGAGGTCCACTATCATACCCCCTCCACACATGCCCGTCAACATCTCACCCTGCATGCATCCACACCCCAGAGCTTGGAAGGAAAGGAACATTGGTCTGTCTCTCATGCACCATCATGTCCACAGTCATATAGGGGTTACATAGTGAGTGAGTTTGGACATACTAGTCCCCCTGAGTCTACCACATTTAGTAGGACACCAGTGCATGATAGGCACAACTTTGGTTGTCCAGGTCCTCCCCATGTTGTCCAGTCAGGTAGGTGTCATAGACATGCTAGATCCATGTTTGGATGTCCAGGGCCACCCCTGCATTCACATAGGTATGAGTCCATACAACTATTTCGGAGTCTGCATCATCATCACCACCTTGAGTCCAGCAACGCGCGATATAAATAATTGGATGTCGCTCATAGACAACCCCGTGAGTTCCAGGAGGGAGATCATGTCATGATCCAGGTTAGACCAGAACGATTTCCTTCTGGAGGTGTGAAGAAACTACAGGCTCGTGGTGCCGGCCCCTTTAGAGTTTTGAGGCGAGTTGGGTTTAGTCACATATAGGGACCCGACAGTGATCCCTAGTGAGTTGTTTGGGGCTTCTCCACCCCTTGTGAGCGAGCCCTCCCCTGAGAGTCCACTTCCAGCCCCGTCACCTCAACAGCGTGAGCAGATAGAGTCTATACTGGATGAGCAGGTGACTACCACTAGGAGCGATGCGTATCATCGCTACTTGGTGCGTTCGAGGGGACAGCCCGCGTCTAATGAAGCATGGATCACCCGGGCAGAGCTGGAGAGGTTAGATCCGGACTTACTGGAGTGGTACTTGAGCGACCGAGACCCTTACTCGACGGGGTCGAGTTCCTCCCGCCCAGGGAGAGTTGGTGAGGACACCCGAGCCAGAGATCGACGTGATGCAGCAGAGCGACGGTACATGACACGCAGCGCTGTTCGGAACGTGCAAACTTCGCTATGGCTTGGAGATGATATAGAGAGCTAGTTTTGAGCTCATAGTCTTTTATTGCTTTCATATTGGACGTTTGTAGGCCGAGTTGTGGCCAGCTAGACTTATTTAGGACCATTTTGTATCCATTAGGCTATGGTAGGACTAGTGGGCCACCTTTGGTTCACTCTCCAGAGCCCAATTAGGCTAGGCGCCCATGGATGAGCCCACATTGGGCCAGCCCTCCTTATCCACTACCCAGACCCATTAGCTCCTGGATCCATTAGGGTTTGGAGGAGGAGGGTGCGCCCCCACCTTCCCACCTCCCAAGGAGGTACGCGTCCCCCACCTCTCCTATCTTTTAGGAAGGATTTGACTTCCCTCCCCACCCTTTCCTATTATATAGGGATTTCAAAATTAAATAGGTTTCTTTTGGATTTTCTTTTAGAAAAGTAGGGTTTTTCTTTCCCCTTCACATAAATACCATGTAATTTTCTTTTGGAAATAGATGAAGAACAATTTCTTTGTGAGAAGCAAGAGAAGGCCGCGACCCCCTCTCCCTCTTCCCTCCTTGGGTGCGACTCCCATTATCCCTCCCTTCCTCTTTTCTCCTTAGGTGTGACTCCCAAGGTTCTTCCCGGGTTCTCCTGCTGCTCCATCCACCCTAGATCGTCTCCCTCGGCGTCCCACCAGGTCCTTGAAGCCTCGTTGGTGCTCGTGCTGCTGTGTGGAAACCCGGAGATCCCCATCCTTCCGGGTGTGCCTAGATCACCAGTCTACTGGACAGAACCAAGGTTTGTGGGGGAGTTCGCCCCCTTTCTCGTTCTCCAATCCTCTTGAAATTTTGTCCACCATTTCCCCCACCTGTCCCCTCATGCCAGTTAAAGTTTCATGCAAAAATTCATCTTGTAACCCATGGTCCCTTCATAGCTCATATACCCTGCGTAGACTACACCTGTGTAGATCTGCTGGACAGAGCTTAGGAACAGACCCCATCTCGCCCCTTTACCCATCTCCAAATGCAATGACATTTTTACCACCCCACTCCATAACCCTCCTCTAATGATTTTTCCACGAATTTTAGAGGCTATTTGCCCCACGCCCCTTCAACCCTCCCCATTGGGTCGTAGACTGCTTGTGCAGACCTACAGAACAGAACCACGCCCTAAACCATCTCCCACGCCCAAAACTTCTTCTACGCTCCACCCTGAAAGCCCACGCCCTTTTTACTACATCCCTTCCCTAACCTCCACCTCAAAAGCCACCCGAAAAGCCCGGTACCACCCCCTTCTTTCACCCTCTGTCCTGCTGCCAGCAGACTGGATAGAACGCACAGGGGCCTACTCACAAATTTGCTCCGGCTACCATGGTCGGCTACTGTGACCCACCTTCCACTGGCATCTCGGGGTCGTCCATCCCAGTGGCCACGTCAATTTTTGCGTTCAACGGACCAATAGAAGGTCGCCTCCCTGATCCCTCTTCCTGCTACTCACCTGCTGCCTACAGACTGGGTAGACTGCACAGGGATCCACCATCGGCATCACCCCGGCTTCCTCGACACTCCACTGCGGATCTCCTTCTTCGTGCCCTGCAGGGACGTCCCTGGCCACGTCCATGCAAAGTTTTGTGACCAGAAGATGCCTGGAGGTCTACCTACAGGAGGCACCATTGCGATGGTTGCCTCACGAGTGCAGGTCGGCCAAATTTCCGACCACCAGTTCGTGGAGTCTACGACGTCCCAAGCCAGCTGCCCCGGCTGCCACCTTGGTCTGGAGCGGTCGTCATCCCTTGTGGCACGTCATCAGGGACCTGAGTACCCTCCTCAGCTTCAGAGACACGCCATCCTCGCTGCTGGACCCGTACCGGTCCGTGAGTGCAGTTCAGTCAGTTCGGTTCACAGTGCCACGTGGACGACGAGCTTCATCGACCCGTGGCCCGTCAACCCATGTCACATATACCCGGACTCGCTGTGTGCCGTTTACCTCCCTACGAGGAGTGGGCGTGTTTGCTCTGTTCTTATTTAGCTTTATGTACTGGGTGATTGTGTGACTTGGCCGGGCGTCTTCCCCACGCCTTGAGCGTGGAGGTATGCATATGCTTCTTAGTTATGCTTGCTCATTTAGTATTTTCTCTTGAGGCCGCTGCTTGTATGTGAAGAGGCAAAATCTCGCGCTGTTCCTGAGCGGGCTGATAATCACCAATTATGAACTGCAAGACAGGGAAATGGATCAGAGGGCCCAGGGGTAGTCCCTGGGGCAAACCCTCCGATGCTTAAGTCAGTAGAGCTATGGCGGGAGCGATAATGGGGAGGGGCTAGTTTATGCGCGAGATCCCTCTCCACCAAAGAGGTGAAGTGGTTCGTGCTCAAGAGTTTAGGGCGTATGATTGCCTTTTTGGCTTACCTTTCATCGGGAGCGATAATGGGGAGGGGCTAGTTTATGCGCGAGATCCCTCTCCACCAAAGAGGTGAAGTGGTTCGTGCTCAAGAGTTTAGGGCGTATGATTGCCTTTTTGGCTTACCTTTCATCGGAGGGTACCCCTGGTTTAAATAGTGCGCCGTCCCCAGGAGTCCTGCAAGCCGAGGGGTTTCAGGTAGAGGTTACGTCCTCATCGTGGGCTTTTATTGCCTTATCGTGGGAGCGTTATCCTCACGGGGAAGAAGAAGTCCCCCGTCTTCCCGGATTCTTGCCTGTTGCAGACTCTTAACGGCTGCAAAGATAAGTATTCGTCAGCCGTTCCGAGCTTCGGAGAGGCCGGCCCTATCCGGGCGGTAGGCTTAGCTCGGTAAAAGATGGGTCGGATAGGCCGGCTTATGCCTCCTTCTCCCGGGCGAAGGGATGGCTCGGGCGCGGACCTTCCAGTGACCTGACCGATGCTCGGGCCCTCCGAGCCTTGAGGCCGCCTAGAGGGTTGTTTCCTCGAGCGTTGTAAATTGGGCTTTCTCCCCTAAGTGGGCCTTGTGGGCTGTCACTTGGGTGAGCTTGACCTCATTGGGCCCTGCGGGCCTAGTTGGGCTGCTCCATTGGGCTGCAGAAATCCCCCTCTCCACTTGTCCCCCTCCTACTCCCGAGCCAAATGAGGCTCGGTTGAGTAGTGTTTGAGGGCGTTGGACCGGTGTGGCTCAGGTGGGTGGAGATCTGACGGTGTTAAGTAGCCACATGCCGTGGTCACCTGGGCCCATAGTAATAATGATCCTGACGGATTTGAAATTAAGGGGGCCCCCTTATTCTCAGAGGTCGGAATGGTGCGCCGCCTTTTGTGAGGGTTTATAGGCGTTGGGCGCTGGTTGTCATTCCAGACTCTCTAGGGTTTTGGCTTTCCTTCGCTTCTTTGCTTTTTGGGGCTCCTTGATGCGCCGTGAGATCACAGCGGAGGAGCGAAGCCTTGCGGCGACGTTCAAGGAGTTGGAGAGGATAACCGCGTGGGCGGTCCGGCAGCTGCCTTCTCCCCCGGAGTCTTCGGGGTCTTGTGAGGGCTCTTCTTCCGGTTCCTCCTCGAAACTCATGGCGGACCAGCGCTCGGGAGATGAGTTGGAGGTGAGGGCGCCAGTCCCAAACTGCAGCGAGCTGGGGGAAGCCGAGGTGAAGAAGCTGGAGCACTAGTTTCGGTTGCCTTATAAGTATAATTTCACCGCTGCTGCTCCATACGAGACGAGTCTGGACGACCGTACGGGCCATATCTGCTCCTTTCTTTTGGCTTGGAAGAGCGGGTTTCGCCTCCCCTTCGAGCCTTTCGTCCTTAAGCTCCTTAATTTTTTCAAGTTGGCGCCTATTCAGCTGGTGGCCAACTCGTATCTCCTTCTCTCTGCTTTTTGAATCCTCTGCCGTCAGTGCGGGGTTCGCCCTTCCTTGGATCTTTTTCAATATTTCTTTGAGTTGAAGGCGCACCCGTCGGCGGGGAAAGGCTTCTATTACATCCAGGCGAGGAGGAACATGAGCTGCATTTCGCTAGCGGCGAAGGATTCCTCGCATAAAGGGTGGAAGACCCAATTTTTCTGGGTGAAGATGGAATCAGTGGAGGACACTTGGAGGTGTGAGGTGATGCCCAACTTCCACCCGAACATCCCTCCCCGCCAGGAGGAGTTTCCTTCAGATGTGGAGGAGTACGCCGCTCGCCTGCTGAAGAATCGTCGGTCTACCGAGGAGCTGGTGACGCCGGAGAATGTCGAGCGGTGTCTCCTCATGCGGCTGAAACCATCAGGTACCACCACTCGAATTTCTCTCCGGGGGTGAGGGTCATCTTTCTTTTCCTGACCATGCCTTCTTCTCTGCTGTAGACACTAGGCGGGAGCCTCTAGAGGAGGCTGCTGAGGTCATCGATCTCGGAGATGACCTGACAGCTGAAGAGCCTGACGCTCCTATGGGTCGCTCCCAAGCCTGAGACAAGGGCAAGGGGGCGGCTTCCGAGGGAACTTCCCGGCCGGGCGGTGCAAAGTGCAAGGATCCCATGGAGGGAAGGTTGCGGGAAGCCACGAAGGCCAAGAAGCGGGACAAGAAGGCCGGCCTTCTCACCACTGCCGGGGGCGACTCTAGCTCGGCGGCGCTCCCCTCTCAGGGACAAGATGGGGCCGACCCTACCGGACCAGCTCCCCCATCCACCGGGCGAGAGGGGGCCGAGGAGACCAGGGGCCCCTCAGAGGGTGGTGATGGCGGGTCAGCTCTCCCCTCGGTGGGAACAGAGGGGGCCGGAGTCGAAGCAGCCGATGCCGAGGCCGGGGGACCGGTCGAGGTCGGTGATGTCTTGGGCAGCGAAGCGCGGGCCGAGATAGTTGAGGTTGGGGGTTCGCCTGCGAGGCCGTCGCAACCCCAAGCGCCGGTGGTGTCCGGAGCGATCGGGCTTGCTGCGCCGATGGAGGTTGGGGGTTCACCTACGGAGGCGTCGCAACCCCAACCGACCGTGGTGCGCGGGGCGGTGGACCCCATAACCCGAGTCGAGCCTTCCGGTGCGGCGCCCGGTGTGGAGCGGATTCCTATGTCGGAGGCCTTGGAGAGGCTCGAAATCTCGAGCAATATGTATCGGCTCTGCTGCGAGGTGTCCGCGAGGATGAAAAGAGGAGACATGCGCCATTCTCCTTCCGGGGTCCTCGACGTCATTATGGAGGGTGGCCTTATCATGGCCCAGATGGGGGCCACAATGGCGGAGACCTATGCCCGGACGGAGTCAGAGCGGTCGAATCTCGCTTGGACCCTCGGGGGGTGCGTAAGGAAGCTAGCCCGACTCACTGAGGCGCACGAGGGGCTCCAACGGGAGTTCTTCGCGATCAGGGACTTGGCACGGTCGAGCCGGCTGGAGGCTGGAGCGTTGACAGAGCAGCTGGCCCAGGCTCGGGAGTCGCTCGAGAGAAAGGACAAACTCCTTGAGGAGGAGCGCCTTCGCCATCTCGAGTTGGATGGCCATTGGGAGGCGGAGCGTGCCGAGTTGCTGGATCGGGTGGAAGCAGCCGAGCGCCTCCGTTCAGAGGCCCAGGTGGACCGGGCTGAGGCGGAGAAGCGATCGGTCGGGGCCGAGGAGCTGGCGGCCGAGGCCGAACGGAAGTCGATCGAGCTCGAGGAGCGGGTGACCGAGGTCGCGTGGAAGTCGATCGAGCTCGAGGAGCGGGCGACCGAGGCCGAGCGGAAGTCGACCGAGGCGGAGAGGCGAATGGCGGAGGTAGAGGAGCGAGCGTCCGAGGCAGAGCGGAAGTCCACAGAACTTGATGAAAGGATGGGGCAGGTCGGGGCGGAGGCGATCGAGCAGTACAGGGGCTCAGAGGCCTACCAAGCCGACCTTCAGGAAGCCGCCCTTCCCTACTATGAGATAGCACTTCACCAAGGAGCCCGCAAGGGGTTCAAGCAGGGTTATCGTCGGGCAGTGGACTACGCTGACGAGCAAGACTCTGGGGTTGATTTCCCCTCGGGCCAGCTATATGACTTGGATGAGTCGGCTTCTAGCTCCTCTGCGTCGGGTGGGGAAGATCCAGAGGGTTCTCCTCCGGCGGGGTCACCAACTCCGGATGCCTCGGGAGGGCTCGCGACCGGGGCAGTTCTCGCACAGGCGAGGTCAGTGCCTGGGTCGGCCGTCACCGAGGGTGCCGGGGGTGACTCACTCACTCCCGCCGTTCCCGAGCTTCAAAGTGGGCCCGAGGCCTGATGTATTTTGCCTTGTTTTACTTTTTTCTCTATTTGTCTCTTGTCCTTTTCTAAAAAAAAAGGAAAGATTTTCTTTTTATAAGGCAATAAATGACTTACTTGCCTCTTGCGTTCCTTGCCGTGATTTGGTTAGCGTATCTGAAGTAGTTGGAAAGTGTCGATACGTCCTGCGTGATTTTCACATGTTGATTGGGCAGGCTCCTGACGGGGCGTCTTTCCGTTTTCTGATGCTTTGAATGCCAGGCTGCTTCATGTATCCCGCCAAGGCAAAAAATGAGGAGTTGGAGGTGACCGTTCGGGGGAGAATTCCTTTGGCGTGTTTTCGAGGGGGGAGTAATTTAAGGCAAGTAGCCTCCCTTGGCCTATAAGAAGGACCGAAGGGTGCCCCTTCCTCTTCACCGCTTGGGACTTTCTCTAATAGTCTTTCCTCATCCCTTCCTCGCGTTGCGCGGTGCCATTGCATTCGGGGCATGGAGGATCCTTCGGAAGATGACGCTGCGATGATGGGGAGTGGGGAGTTCTTGCTGCTTCGGACGGTCGAGCAGGTCCAACGGTCGCCGCGTGGGTTCGAGACTGGTTCGATGGTCGCCTGCGCGGATCTGGGGAGGACTTCGACGTGCGGGGGCACGCCGTTCCTCCTCCATCAGTTCTGGCGAGGCTTCCGGGTGGGCGCCGAGATGGAGGACGGATGGGGGCATCCGTGATGCCTTCCCCTGCCTCCTCATCCAGCTCTGCTGGATTTCTTTGCAGCCTATTTTTCCCTCTTCTGCTCTTCGTTTCTTTCACTCTTCGGAGGCTGCTTGCTCTCTGTTCCCTTCCAAGGGGTTGGTAGGTTGGAAGAGAGGAGGCCTTCACAGGCGTTCTTTCTCCCTGGCTTCTACCAACTTGGAAGGTAGCCTTCCTCATCGTGGAAGGTAGTCTTGGTCAACGCAATCCCTCTGTCACCTTTGTCATGGGCCACCCGGGCTAACTGGATCGACCTCCTTTTATCTGAGCCAGTTTCTACGCGAGGCAGAGTCAGTGGCTGGACGCGAGGGGATCAAGACCGAGTCGGCCGACCGATGGCCTCTTGCAGTGGTGCTACATGGATTTTTTGCTTTTTGTCGTGCAGTGTAATGGCTTTTGCCTATCTGATGTACCAACAATTATTTGAATGAATAGAAGAGAATTTTATTTCATCCAACTTATTTGCATAATTTCAAAAGTAGAATTTGTGTAGTGTGGCTACGTTCCATGTCCGAGGGATGGGTTCCCCTTCCATTGTAGCTAGCCTATACGCACCTTTCCCGAGCGTCTCGACCACTCGGTAGGGGCCTTCCCAGTTAGGGGATAGCTTCCCCACCGCCTCTAATGGTCGAGAGGCTTCGGCTTTTCTGAGGATGAAGTCTCCCGGTTGGAAGTGTCTATTTCGGACTTTGGCTTTGTAGTATCGAGTGAGGCGGCGCTGGTACTCCGTGGCTCGGATGCTGGCGATCTCTCGGAGTTCATCTGCTAGGTCGAGGTTCTCGAGTAGCTTTTGCTCGTTTGCCTCGGGCAAGTAGCGGATGACTCGGAGAGACGGGTTGGCAACCTCTAACGGAATGACGGCCTCAGTGCCATACACCAGCTGGAAGGGACTTTCACCGGTTGCCGTTCTGGGAGTCGTTCGGTGTGACCAAAGTACGCTGGGTAGTTCCTCGAGCCAGCTACCCTTGGCCTTGCCGAGTCTGGTCTTTATGCCTTTTAAGATAGTCTTATTGGCATTTTCGACCAGCCCGTTGGCCTGAGGGTGGGCGACCGAAGTGAAGTTGTTGCGAATGTTTAGGTCGGCGCATCTGTCTCAGAAATAGCAAGAATCGAATTGCCGACCGTTGTCGCTCACTATCACCCGGGGGATGCCGAAGCGACAAATGATCGACTTCCATACGAAACTCCAGACGACTGTCTCAGTGATCCTCGCCGTGGCTTCGGCCTCGATCCATTTGGTGAAGTAGTTGATGGCGACGATGATGAACTTCTTCTGGGACTGGGCCGTAGGGAACGGCCTGAGAATGTCAATCCCCCACCGAGCGAAGGGATAGGGCTCGATAAGGGTGATGAGCTCTGTGGCCGACCGATGGACCAAGTGGTCGAATCGCTGGCACCGGTCGCACTACTGTACGTGAGCCGTGCAGTCACGCTGCAGGGTAGGCCACCAGTACCCCTGCCGTAGCAGGATCCTGGCCAGCGACCTTCCTCCTGAATGCGGAGGCACAGGCCTTCATGAGTCTCTTGGATGGCTCGGCTGACCTCGTCGGGGCCGAGACACTTCAGGAGAGGACCGGAGAAAGATCTTCAGTAGAGAGTGTCATCGAGGATGATGAAGCGCCGGGCTTGATACTTCATTCGGCGGGCTTCTCGAGGGTCGGAGGGCTCTCGGGAGTCCCGGAGCCAAGACAGGTAGGGGGAGCGCCAGTCGCTTCGAAGGGCCTAGTCAACGGCTAGGAGCTCCGAGTCGATGCTCGGGCGCTCTAGCTCTTCAAGGAGGACTGATCGGGTACCTTCAGGGTCGAGGGAGGAGGCCAATCGAGAGAGGGCGTCCGCTCGGGAGTTTTCCTCCCGAGCTATTCGGACTACCTCGAATCCCTCGAACTGTTGGGCCAGACCACTGACCAGCTGGAGGTATTTGATCATTGGTGCCTCTCGAGCTTCGTATTCGCCGTTGACTTGGCTAGCGACCAGATGGGAGCCGGTGTGGATTTTGACTCGCTCAGCCCCCAACCGTCGGGCCATGTGTGCTCCCGAGATAAGGGCCTCATATTCGGAGGCGTTGTTGGACGCCTGAAAGTTGAATTCAAGGCGTACTGCAGCTCTACTCCTTCGGGGGACCTCAGGAGGATCCCTGCGCCGCTACCGACCGAGTTGGAAGATCCGTCAACGAATAGTTCCTAGGTTGGCCTGGGCACGGACGGAGATCTCTCCTCAGTCGGGATGGTGCTTTCGGCGATGAAGTCGGCGAGCGCTTGGCCTTTCATAGCTGAGCGCGGGCGGTACGAGATATCGTAGGCCCCAAGCATGATTGCCCATTTGACGAGTCGCCCCGAGGCTTCGGGGTGGGCCAGAATCTTCTTTAATTGTTCGCCGGTCAGCACGGTGACGGGGTGCCCCTGGAAGTAGGGTCGGAGGCGCTTGGCGGAGGTAACCAATGCTAGCATGAGTTTCTCAGTTGCGGGGTACCTCCTCTCAGCCTCGTTGAGCACCTTGCTGGTGTAGTAGACCGGCCTCTCAATTCCTGAGTCATTTCTGACTAGGACTGAGCTAACAGTTGACGGCATTGCCGAGAGATAGAGCAGCAGGACCTCGCCCGGCACGGGCTTGGAGAGCACCGGGGGCATGGCTAAGAACTCCTTGAGCTCGGCGAATGCTTGTTGGCATTCCTCATCCCATGCGAACGTGGCAGATGCCAGCTTGGGTCCCCTCAACAGTTTGAAGAAGGGCAAGCATCGTTCGGCCGCACGGGACAGGAATCGGCTGAGAGTGGCGACACGCCCAGTCAGGCGCTGGACGTCCTTGACGCAGGTGGGCGGGTGCATGTCTAGGATGGCCTGGACCTTGTCGGGGTTGGCTTCGATCCCGCGCTGGGTGACCAAGAAACCCAAGAATTTCAGAGATCTCACTCCGAAGGCGCACTTGGCAGGATTGATCTTCATGTTGTACTTCAGGAGGGTGTCGAAGGTTTCAGCGAGGTCGGCGAAGTGGTCTTGGGCTTTGGGGGTCTTGACGAGCATGTCGTCAATGTAAGCCTCGACGTTCCAACCTAGTTGCTCCTCGAACATGTGATTGACCAGCCTTTGGTATGTAGCTCCAGCGTTCTTCAACCCGAAAGGCATCCGGGTGTAGCAGTACACGCCGTAGTCGGTGATGAAGGCGGTCTTCTCTACGTCTTCTGGATTCATTCTGATCTGATGATAACCCGAATAGGCATCTAGGAAACTGAGTATCTCATTGCCCGAGGTAGAGTCAACTAATTGGTCGATGCTTGGTAACAGATAGCAGTCCTTGAGAGTGGCCTTATACAGGTCGGTGAAGTCCACGCACATCCGCCACTTGCCTGAAGCTTTTGGCACCAGGACGACGTTGGCTAGCCACGTCGGGTACAGGACCGGTCTAAAAAGGCCAGTCTCTTATCCCTTGGTGACCTGCGCCTTGATGATCGCCTGCTTCTCTGGTGCATGCTTCCTTCTGCGTTGCTGTACAGGTCTCATGGCGGGGTCGAGGTTGAGCTTGTGCATCACGGTTTCCTCTGGTATCCCGGAGAGTTAATCATCAGACCAAGCAAAGACTCGAATGTACTCAGAAAGGAATTTCTTATATTGCTGCTGTTCCTTGGGCGGTAGGTCGGCTCCGATCCTTACTCCTAGGGTCGGGTTATCGTTTAGGAAAACCGTCAGTAATTCGCCACCAGGCTTGGTGGTTGCGATTTTATCCTCGACTCCCCGGGGACCCTTATCTTTCCCGTCCGGCCTTGTGGCTTCCACCGAGATATTATAGCACCTTCTGGCCGTGGCCTGGTTACCTCGGACTTCCCCCAACCGATTTTTGGTGGGGAACTTCATTTTTTGGTGATAGGTAGACGGTACGGCCTTTATTCGGCTAAGGATTCCCCGGCCGAAGATGGCGTTGTACGCTATCATACCCTTGATCACTATGAAGTCCACCATGACTGTAATGGTCCTGGGTGGGGTGCCAAGGGTAACCGGCAGGCTTAGGGCTCCCTCGGGGTGGGTGTCCAGGCCATTAAACCCGCAGAGGGGGGTTCGGACCGGGCGGAGTTTGGATGGATCTTCCCCCATCTTAAGGAAACAGTCGTAAGATAATACATCAGGGGCACTCCCATTGTCAACTAGAATCCTATCTATGTTACAATGGTTTATTGTGGCCGAGATTACGAGGGCGTCGTCATGCGGGGTGTTCAGCCCTTCTAGGTCTCGGTCGGAGAAGACTATGACCTGGGGCTCACTCGACGGGGCCTTGGGGGGCTCTATGGTTCGGCTCGCCCGCTCGGCATGACACTTCCTTCCTCGGCTGCTGTCGCCTCCTGATGTCGTCCCTCCGGAGATGACGTTGATGTGGACCCCTCGGGGGGCGTTGTCAATCTCCTCTGTGGCGCCTCGGTCTTCTTTGCACTCGACCGTGAACCGAGCCAGGTGCCCCTGATGGATGAGGCGCTCGATCTCATCCTGGAGCTGGTGGTAGTCACCGGTGTGGTGCCCGTGATCACTGTGGAACAAGCAATGCCTGTCACGATTACGGTTCTTCGACCTCATCGGCTCGGGCTGGCGGAGGAGTCCCGAGTCTTTGATGTCTTCATAGATCTCGTAGATCGGTGCGGCTAACGGGGTGTACCGCTCGTACTTCTACTTGCGCTCTCCATCACGGTCTCACTTCTTTCCCGAGCCAGGAGTTGGCTCGGAAGTCCGCTTCTTGTCTCCCTCCCGACCCGAGCCAGTTGCGTCTCGGCAAGCGCCGAGTACTTCTTCGCACTCAGCGTGGCGTAGTGCCAGAGTCACTAGCCCGGCAAGGGTCGAGGGAGGGTAGAGGACAAGCTCGCGGCGGAGATTCTTGTCCCTGGTGCCCCCAGTCAGTGCGGTTGTGGCTGAGGCTACGTCCAGGCGGGGGATTCTCAGGGCTTCCGATTTAAATCAGTGAATATAAGCCCAGAGTCTTTCCCCTTGCACCTGCTTAAGGGCCAGGAGCCCCGCTACTGAACTTGGGGGGGCACTTCCGGCGAAACTCTCTTTGAAGACTCGCCCAAATTGCTTGAAATCTCGGATGGACCCGGGGGTGAGGGCCCGGAACCATGCTTGAGCGCCTTGGACCAGAGTGGTCACGAAGGCTCGGCACTTGATGGCGTCGGACACTCCATGCAGAGTCATCAGAGCGTCGAAGCTGTCGTAATGATCGGCCGGGTCACCCTGGCTGTCGTAAAGCTTGAAGGTCGAAATGGAGGTTCTGGGAGATACCTCTATCTTCAGAATGTACTCGGAGAACGGGGATTTCTCCTCATCCTCCGGGAAAGAGGTCTTCTACAGGGCGCGGAGGGCGCGCTCCTGTTCTGCAAAATGTCTCTCGAAATCCCGCAGCCGGAGGGATAGTTCCGGTTGCAGTCGTGCCGTGGGGCTGGGGGGAGCGTCTTGGCGATCCCCGGGGACGTCAGCTTATGGGTTCGGGTGGCGCACCCCCAGTTTTCCCCTTCTTGGCGTGGAGGAAGCCTCTTGCTACAGAGGTGAACCCTGCGAGGGTCCTCCAATCCGGTTGCGGATGAGTTGCTGGCCGCGGAGGGTGAAGCGACCCCCGGCGGTGTGCTGGGACGCGTTCCCACGGGGAGGGCTCCCTGACGGAGCGCAGGACCTTCCATCCCTTGCCGCCTGGCCCCTCATGAGTTCCACAAGGACATCCAATTTTGCGTTGAGGGCTTGGAAGGCTTCGGCGCCACCGTTAGGGGGGGGCCCTACCGCCGCAGGGGGGGTGGTGGGTCACCGGCGGGGACGCTGGCGTTGGAGGGAGGGTTCTGCGAGGCCCGAGAGGGGCCGTCCCCTGCCACTACCATGGCCTTACCCCTTTCACCAGCGGACCTCCTCCCTGAGCTCCTTCGCACCATACTGGCTCTTTGTGCGTTTCCCACAGACGGCGCCAGATGAAGAGGTGAAATCTCACGCTGTTCCTGAGCGGGCTGATAATCACCAGATTGTGAACTACAAGACAGGGAAACAGATCAGAGGGCCCAGGGGTAGTCCCTGGGGCAAACCCTCCGATGCTTAAGTCAGTAGAGCTATGGCGGGAGCGATAATAGGGAGGGGCTAGTTTATGCGCGAGATCCCTCTCCACCAAAGGGGTGAAGCGGTTCGTGCTCAGGAGTTTAGGGCGTATGATTACCTTTTTGGCTTACCTTTCATCGGAGGGTACCCTTGGTTTAAATAGTGCGCCGTCCCCAGGAGTCCTGTAAGCCGAGGGGTTTCAGGTAGAGGTTATGTCCTCATCGTGGGCTTTGATTGCCTTATCATGGGAGCGTTATCCTCCCGGGGAAGAAGAAGTCCCCCGTCTTCCCGGATTCTTGCCTGTTACGGACTCTTAACGGTTTCAAAGATAAGTATTCGTTGGCCCTTCCGAGCTTCGGAGAGGCTGGCCCTATCCGGGCAGTAGGCTTAGCTCGGTAAAAGATGGGTCGGATAGGCCGACTTATGCCTCCTTCTCCCGGGCGGAGGGATGGCTCGGGCGTGGACCTTCCAGTGACCTGACCGATGCTCGGGCCCTCCGAGCCTTGAGGCCGCCTAGGAGGGTTGTTTCCTCGAGCGCTGTAAATTGGGCTTTCTCCCCTAAGTGGGCCTTGTAGGCTGTCACTTGGGTGAGCTTGACCTCATTGGGCCCTGCCGGGTCTAGTTGGGCTGCTCCATTGGGCTGTAGAAATCCCCCTCTCCAGTATGCATATTAGGTTCCTAGCTAGTCTTTATTATTATTCACTACTGTGGTGAGTGAGTGTGACCGTCCCGTGACTCGTCCGAGTCGCGATTGTGGAGTCGACCACCCTAGACCCTGCCGATTTCTCAACTGTGCAGATCGGTGCGCTTCCCTCTTCTGGGATGCCTGTGAGCTATAGTTTCTTGTTGACTGGTGAAATTTCCTTCTTAGGAACCATAGGTGTCGAGCCTATGCCGTTCAATCTATTGCAAAGTTGCTGGTCTTAGTTGTCCATTTAGTCGCGTCTTCACATAGAGTCCTAGCTTGCATAGCGTCCCGCATCACTTTCGTAGGCAGAAGAGCCCCCAGCATGTTTGGTCTCTATTTCCACCATGGGAAACTCCTCATCACTGGAGCCACCACTATAATCCACCTGCTCCATCGAAGGCGAGCCATGTTCCAATGCCGGGCTTTTCCCCTTTGAAATAGACGGCTCCCCAGGGGGATGACTTACATCATGAGCATCTTGCACAATAGAAGCCTGCTCGGGAGGCTCCGTAGCATGGTCGACAGGCAAATGGGCTTTGGGAGTTGGCTGACTTCTTGAAATGATCCCCTGCTTTGCAAAATTCCCCTCGATCGACTCCACGACAGGGGGAGAAAGCGGTCGGATCTTGACTGAAGTTAAAACCAGAAGCATTCATGTAATCCCAGGGTGTGATAAATTGTGAAAATCCGTAGAGGACAGATCACAAATTATCTTCTATCTCATGGCTGGGTGTGGGGGAAGGAAAAATTTCTTCAAGAGGAGCTATTGACACTCCATCTCCTCTCTCTTCAGCTCCCGCAGGGATGGTAGCCTCTTGCGCGACCATTGTAGATGAAGTAGCTGCACTTGCAAAATAAGAATTAGCCTATACAACCAAAGTAGAGGCAGGGTAAAGAATTAAAGATATACCTCTGGTTGCGCGCACCGGCGCATGGGAAGCCATGAATTCTTCAAACGAGATCACGATTGGAGGAACAACTGTCGATTCTAGGTCTACGATCTTCTTCCGGCGGGCCCGCTTCGCTCGTGTGACCGCCTCCCTTACTTGAGACCTTGTTCACTTGCGTGAATCACCAGGAGGCAGAGGTGTCATGGTCGGAGCCACCTATAGGGCTTCAAAATATGTTGGCTTCTGAGCCTTTATAATTAGCTCCCTAAAGTGCCTGGTCTCCTCCGAAGTGAGCGAAACTGCACACATACAAGGGTGAAAAAGAATGAGCAAGAAGAGAATCAAACTAGGAAACTGAAGGCAACGAATCAAAGATACATGTCGGCCCCGTGTATAGAGGGGAGAGAGACCAGTAAAACAAGGAGAGTTCTTTGTCTCTCGAAGCAGCCTCGCGAATCAGCCAACAAATATCTCCTATCACCTCGCATTGTTCGGCCAGCGACGCCAAGTCTAAATGGCCGCGAGAGGATAGATGATAATACAAGCCGAGGTGGTCCAGCCCCCATCCGTCAGCGTATTTAAAGGAAATGAGAAGAGGTTGGCTCAGTACGACTTCGCTAGGGCCGCCAACTAAAAGACCATGAGAGCGGAGCAGTGCGAACAGCCATAGGGTATTGCTGCAGAGTGTCGGCCATCGGTCCTCCCTTCTAATGAAGGTCCTGTAAGGATATAGCCGGTCACTCTCAGGGTGCCAGGAAGCTGTAGAGGGTAGAGGCTCCTTCACTGGCAGGGGGATCTGCTGAAGGACTAATCATTCACCGCTCACGCGGCATAAGCCTTGAAGCATCTTCAAGAAGCCATCTTTGTTGATCTCTGATAGTTTCGGCTTGATCTTGGGTGAGCGCTGCTTGGCAGCCTTGCGAGCCTCCAGATAAGCCGCCACTACAGCATTCATCTGTAATTTCAACTTCTTCAGATAAGCTGGGTCATCATCCAGAGCCGGCACTCGCTGAGAGTCCAAGAATCGACCTTCAACAACAGCCTAGGATTCTCTTCTCGAGTTCCTATAAAAGCCTGTGCGTGCATTCCACCATTTAATATATTCTGATGTCACACGGGGAAAGCGTGCAGGGGCCAGAACTCTGAATGAAATCACCTCTCAATGATGAAAATAGTCCCACGATATACGAGCCTCGTCGTTCGAAACCTGGCCAGCCCGGGCCCTGTTCGGCAGCGCAAACTGCATGGAGGAAGCAGGGATGTGTTGATCATAACCAAAATTTCAACTGAATCGGAATTGGTAGTAAGGCTCCAGCCATTAAATCCTGCTCTTATGTAAAATCAAGACGCTTGGCCTTATTGATAGTGCCCAGTTGATTAGCTCTGACTCCAGAATTGGCCTTGTGCATCTGGCACCAGAAATGGGGTGAACATACTCTTCTATTTCATGAAGGCGGCACTCCCGCATCTTGTTCACTAATGGACTCTAATGGGAAGCCAAGCTCCAAAAATTCAAAACTCCGGGTGCGTCCATCGGAACTTTAGTCAATTTTCCCCAGATTGCAAAAAGCTCATCTACTGTCTGGGTCGGCTCAACACTGGCAAACTCTATCATCCTCGGAACTAGCTGTGCCAACTGGAGCAACCGAGGAGTAGCTTCCAGGAATAATGTACAAACCCAGGTATTGAAAAAGTGCAATGGACCAACCCTTCACAGATTCCTGGGAAGACGAGATCGATGCAAGTCCTCCAGCATTTTATATACTAAGCACAGTACAACCGGGCACAATGAGAGCTTCATGCCTCATGCCATCAGACATGAAGGGTAAATTGCCTCCGCCCGGATCACACTCTCGTCACCCTGTGGAAGAACGAAGGAGCAAATCCAATAAGTCAAATACGCAGCACAATGGGTGACTGCGTCGACCCCAGCAGGATTAGGTCCTCCCCGTTGGCCTTCCTGCAGTGAGGAAGTGATGGGGACATCTCCTACCACTCCACATTTTTTCGAGGGTCCCGTTGCTCGCCAGCTGTGCTTCATCTTGTTCGCCACATTTTTCTTAGTCTTAGCATGTAATATTTATATTTTATTTGAGTCATAAACCATGTAATTTTTCTTTTATTTGAGTCCAGTACCTAGGTAAAAGGGTCATTTACCTAAGTCTTGAGTCATAGGGTTAATTAATTAGGCTAATGGGCCAAATTCAATGGGCTAGGCCCATGGGCGCCCCCCCTTCTCCTTGGTTTCTTGTTAATAGTCTAAAAGTCAGGAACTTGTGTTAAATTGTGGGAATCCTATAAATAGGACCCCACTCCCACCATTTGATGCTAATGAATGGATGAGAATTTTAGACAATTACTTGTGTTTTCTTTTGGTGAGAAGCCATTAGATAGGGTATGAAGCCCTAGGGTGAGAAGCCCTCCTACCCCCCCTCTCTCTCCCTTGGGCGCACCTACCCCTTCACCTCCCCCCTGCCACCTCAGCTCCACATCAGCCCTAAGTGTCCACCTCTCCCTCCACCTCATCACAACCTTTCACCTCCCAAGACTACCTTCAATTCCCCCACTTCCAAAGCACCCTTTCACCTTCCTAGGCACCTCTTCATCCTTCCCTAAGCCACCTTCCCCATTCCCAAGCCCCAAATCAATTCTCCCACCCCTTGAGGAGTGCACCCCAATCAATCCTAGCCTCTCCATCTCTCCTGGTCGCACACCCCATCCTCCCCCTTGGCTTGGTTGACCAGGCCAACCTCTCCCCTCCCACCTTGGCCAGTTTGTGCACCCAGCCAATCCTGCCCCATCTCCACCTACTCCAGCCCCCTAGCTCCGACCACCTCACCTCCCAGCCTCCTCCATCAAACCCCTAGCATCCCCCTACATCTCCCACAGCCATTAGGCCCTTCCCACTTGCTGCAACTTTGCCTTTCCCCACCCCAATCTTCGTCTATCACCAATCTGCTCTACCCAGTTCGCAAGCAGCCAACAAGGTCCTGAAAGAAATGTCGCCATCAGCATCACCCTGAAGCTTCTAGTGGAAAGCCATACACCGATGGAAAAGGCATCCAGAGAGCTTCGCAGGTGAGGTGGTTTTATCAAATTCCGACATCGGAGCTGCCCGTGGAAGCCCATGCTGCCGGCCTACGCAAGACACGTCCGACAGACAACCTGAAGCTGAAGGAAATCACTCCAACGACCAGCTCGGCCAAGCCCTTGGCACGAACTTCAGAGGGGAATGACTTCTGCCAGTCCTCTTCCACCCCCAAGAAGAAGGAGGTCGTTCGGGCATCGAAAGACCCCGTTCCAGCTTCTCTCCCCGACTGGCGCAGAACAGTTCTTTGGTACCAGGTCGGACCCCCTGTCACCTTTCTGCTTCTCGAGCTCCGCTCCGAATACTTCTCATGGCCCTATCAGATCCGGATGAAATAGAACTCTCCCATGAGTTTTTTGATGCCATCCCTACCTCAATCCAACGTCCCAGCTGAATGGATGAGCCCGATAACAAACTCTCTTGTCGACCAGAGTTGTCACCTGTGCGACTCCGCAAGATTCGGCGGCCTAGCTTCGTCTAAGCTTGGAATATGGCGATTCTTCTTCCAGGTGAATCTCAACACGATCATCTTTCCAGGTACACCAACCCCACCTCCATAAGACGTCCCAGTAGAGAGTTCTAACTCCAACAAGACGCTGGTTGCAGTCAGTCTGGGCAGTGACTCAGTCTGCACAGACTGGGCACCAACCTCCTTTGGCCGCACCGATCTCCCCTCTCCCGCCTGGCCGGCTGACCGCCCCTCCCTGCGTGGAGGTAGTTTTGATTGTAATTTGACTTCCCCAACCCCTAGTCCAACCCCTCTGCGAGGGAGTAATGCATGTACTAGAGGGTCGGCGAGCCAAGCTACACCAGCACAGCGTGCGAAGTACACCCACGCTTCCCCGCTCGCCTCGTCTCCGGCCGGGATCGACGTCTTCACGCCAATGAGTTGAGCTCCTGGTCTCATTCCTCTGCTGGACAATATCTTTACTTGTTTAGTATTGTTTCTAAGTGCCATCGGACGGAGAGTGAGAGCTCGGCCCACATTGCCATCCAGACGAGTGACCACTACGGGTGAGTTGTGAGAGCAACCAGTTAACCCACGCCCTTGGCATGTTGGCCGCCCGTGATTTGGGCATCCCTGGCCCAGTGGGGTCCTCCCTAGGCTGGCCAAACCCCTGGAACACCTAGGTCGAACCTCAGACCCTCACCACTATCGCCGGTCCACCTACGGACCCGGGTGTGCGCGTCACGGGTGAGTCTGCTTGAGTGAGTTCGCCAACTCGGTTATTTGCTTGCAATTTAGGTCCAAGGAGTCTAGACAGCCACACTTCCCCTTGAGTGAGCTCCTTGGCAGCTAGTGTAGTATATCAAAAGACGTCATCGGAAAGGTCGGTTATGCCGGCCCGGAAGGTGGCCTTTCTAGCGTCGAGGAAGCCTTCGGGCTCGTCCTTCACCTCGTACCACCTCGCTGCCTTGGGTTCACAATTGGGAGACCATATAGATCCCTTCATCCACCTAGGTCCTAGGTCATGTCACATCAAGTGGTATCAGAGCAAGTCATTGACTTGTCTCTACAAGTCAAGTCCTAGGGCACGCTTGCATTGGAGTCATCATCGGTCCGACCCGTGCATTGTCCACCCACCATTGTCATCATTGAGTCTATGGTCAAATGGCCCCTCTCCCAATCATATCCCATGCATACCTACCTAATGGAGAGCCCACAGAAATTGATTTCATTGACTTGGAGTCTGATAATTGGGTATCCCCCGATATCGTTGCCTCTCTTTCTAGGATCGAACAAATTGTGCATAATGGAGACCAAGTCTTTGTTGAATTCCATAGATGGTTCGAGGAAGACTAAGTATTTTGATGGGGCTTGGTGTCAAGTAGGAACATTGGAGGGTCCATGCATAATCCTAAGTAAGAAATGGTTAGATGAAAGGAATGCCGACATCGACCCGACACGTCAGACTTGCCTAGTACATCCGCCACACCTTCCGGGAGCCTTTAAATTCAACAACCTTGTACTCTCCCATCCTCCGGAGTCCTGCCCTTGTTCACCACCCCGGGTTCACCACACACCGGCTATCATCACCCCACCCTCAAAAAACCTTCCCACCCCATTATCTTTAGAAGAAGTAGCCCACCCACTTAGCCACATGGAGACAAATGCCCCTCTGGACCCTATCCCCTCCATGGAGGGCACCCATGTCCAAATTGAAGGGGAAGCCTCGCACGAGGATCTTCACCCTACACCACCCTCTCTAGTTAAGGCCGAACTCATCTTAGAAGAACCCCTTGTTAGGTGGCTAAGGGAGAGCTCGATTAGAGATATCATGGCCCATACCTACCTACCCATGGAGCGAGACCTCCCTCTAGTGCCCATCCACACCACTCACACCACGATCTAATCATACTATGAGGTAGAGGGTTTGGATGACCTCTTCAAAGGCCTAGAATGGTAACTAGAGTTGACTTGCTTGTTGACCCTAGGGACGGCCCACCCAACAAACCTTAGTCTCATCCACCCATGTGATGGGTCTATCACCTCGGTCAGCACCATTGGTTGCTAAACTAGCGACCTCCTTTTCCTTCTCCCCATGGTGGAAGAACCCATCTCGGTCCACTCCCCTACCATTGAGATCCCAAGAACATTCGCCAATTTTGGTCCCAAGTAGGCGAGCGGACAAGAAGGGGGGGTTGAATTGTCCCCCACTAAAATGATAAATTAAAAATCTAACTAAGTAGAATTAACAATTTTCATGAGATTGAAAAGATTTAAACAAACAGAGTAATTTAGGCTCTCTCAGTCTCGTCGAGCTCACTCGATCTTGCAAAAAATTATGCAATTAAACACGTCACATAATGAAATCTAGGCAATTGATATTCGCTCATACTCACTGATCACATATGTATTGATTAATAGTTAATCATAATGAAGAAAACCAAAAAACACAACATAAAACACAAGGATTTTTAAGGTCGTTCGGGACCACGACAGGCTCCCTACGTCCACCCCTTACCAAACCGGTAAGGATCCACTCGTTGGATAAACCAGCACGTGAAAGACTCCCCAACACGGAGCAAGGCTCCAACACACATGGGGATAAATCCCCAACACGGAGGCGACGCTCTAATAACACATAGGACGACGCCTGCACACACACACACGGGGACGCGCCCCAACACACACACGTAGAGTAAACCCTGCAAACACGGGGTACAACCCTAAACACACACGGAGACGGAGTCTCCAACACGATTCGACGACCGGATCACAAACACACACACACGCTGCAACAAACGCAGCACCGGAGACACATGACCGTATACAAATGGTCACACACACAATATTTCTAGTTCAGAAAATTAACACAGATGTTCAAACATGCTCAACACTAAACATAGATCATGAAACACATCACAAAGAACAAATAGAAGATGTGGAAATGATCCCCCTTTGTTTTCCAAGGTCGAATGATGATGTTCTTTGATGCTCGGGTCGGAGGTAAGCCGGATGCCGTCGATTTGAACGTCAACGTGTTCCTCTCTTCAATCCGCTTCACTTTCCCTTCATGCATGATCTCCAAATCCTCCTGGATGTAGATCAAATCTCCTCCACAATAGCCTCTCCTTCCTTTCTCCTTTCCTTCACCTGCAAGATAGAAGACAATGAACACATTAGGGTTATGACTTGTGAAATTCGTAGCTCTCATATGCATACAAATATGAGACATTAGAAGACTAGTATAGTCCTTCTAGAAACCTCCAAAAGGACCCCCAATAAGTCTCTCACCAACCCAAGGGCAAAGGGGTAAAAGTTAGGCACAAGTTGACTTGGTTTAGATGGGTTTCAGAATCACGTTTTTGGGTTTTTGTCGCTGTCGGTCGACCTACATGGGTTGGATGATCGACCGCAATTTTACAGACTCAGAACCTGCTGGCTCTGGGAATTTCGGTTGACTGGTGCTACAGGGTCGGTCGATCGCCAGCTACTGTAAATTCTAGACTACCACATTTCAGCCCCAAACTCCATTGCAACCCTTCCGAACTCTGTGGCATCAAACTCCTTTGATCTTGGAGTGATTATACAAAGAATTTAACATGTAAAATCATAATAAAAATGATTAGAGCTTTAGCTTAATAATCAATATAATAAATGTATGAGATGCATACATGAAAGCCCATGTTCAAGGTGCATACAAACACTTTGAATCACAAAAGTTCTAAGCTAAAGGTCAAGAATTATTTCTATGCAAGTGAGCAAAGTATGAGAACCATTTAGCCATGCACATATACAAGTGAACACTTTGAAAACATGATTGACTAAAGGTCAAGATCAATAGATATGCATTTGTCCAATATGAATGCATCATATAACCAAGCTCCATAAAGAGTATGCATAGGAAGCATTCAAAGCTTTGCAAAATACCCATGAAACCTTCATTCACAAAAGAACCCTTCTAGACAATTGTCAAGATGTGAATTACACAAATTCACCCAACTAGGGATTGGAATGAAGAACCATGCATCTAAGCAAATCTTATGATGCTAGCAAGCCATGCAACCTAACATATTGCAAGTGCATGAAACACATTCTCAAACCATCCAATCCTCAACTAGAGATGTGATCATTTTGACATGCATATAAGCAACACATGTGAGTTTCATAAAATCTTATTGCACCAAACTTTACATGAGTTAGCTTAACAAATTTTCAAGCACACATTGAGCACATTGAATAGAATTGCCAAAACCATATGATCATGAATCCAAACAATGAGAGAGCATCATTCAAATCACATTCAGCAAATTTCAAGTTAATAAGTTAAGTACTTTTCAAGACCAAAAATCTTATGAGGAAAATGCATGAAACTACTCAACCAAGGCATTGAAAACCGTTTTGATGAAATACATGAAACATATAAAGAGTCGATGCAGTGTAATGAGAAGGTTAACTCCCTTTTGATGAAGAGCTTCATTGATGGACTCCTTTGAGTTCCAAGCATGAATCGTGGATTTTGATCCTACAAGCCAAGATAACATATCGTGAGTTCTTTAAACAACAATCATTCATATGACTTCCAAGTGAGAATCTTGAAGTCATCTGTTAACTCATCAACCAAGATGCATGCATGTTGCTTAATGAAACACACATAGGCATGCTCAATGATGCACATCACCACAAGCACAGTTGTTTTGTTATCATTAAAATCAAACACCAAACATTAACTAGGATATGTAACAATCTCCCACAACAATCTCCCCCTTTTTGATGATGACAAAATAATGTATGCGAGAGTACACAACCAACATTCGTTGAGCACACAACCAACATTCTTCTCCCCCTTGAGCACACAACCAACATGCATTGAGCACACAACCGACATTGAGCACACAACCGTTATTTTTCTCCCTCTTTTTGTCATCTACAAAAAGACAGGGGACTATTTGACATGGTATGGACATGTTAGGGCGGAAGAGATGATACCAAGTGTTATACCAATTGTAGGTAATTGGTGGCCTCAAGGATATGAACCATTGTTATAAGAGTTATGCAACATGAGGTGTTCAAGATGATAGCATTCAAGGTTTAAAGCTCATTTCAGCTTTTCAAAAGATGCAAGAGCAAAGCAATGGCAAGAATGCAAATCAAATGAGTTTATCTGATTTTCAAATTTTCTTTTGAAATGCATAAAAACTTAATGCAAACATATGATGACACTATGAATGCATGCAATGCAATTAAACAGATATGCTTTTGAAAACCAACTAAGCCAATGGTTGAACTCAAAAATAATGTTGAATATTTATATGTGAGGGTCACAAATTTTGATTTTCATGAGTTTCAGATGTTTGAATTTTCTTTGGGAGTGCATGAGGCTAAATGCATATAAATGATGAGATGTGAAATGCATCATGCAACCAAACAGATATGTATATGTATATTCATGTAATACAACTCCCCCTTACTCATTTAAGAGAGGAATGGGTATAAGAAAAGTGCATGAGAGTCAAAATAGTTAAGATGCTTATGTGTAACACTTAGGGGATTGTGCAATCACATAGAGGAGTTATGCAATAGTCAATTCAATCAGACAATTTTATGAATACATATTAAATCAAATTTTCACATGTGTAGGTGAATAACATGAAAATAGACTATAGTCATATGGATATTTAGATTTTCAGATCAACACAATGAGAGATTATACAAACTGTATTTAATTTTATGAGAACAACGTATTGGAGGCTACGCTTTGCCACAATGAGTTTTCACCAATTTTTCAAACAAAACCAATATCACATGATAGTCAGAATTTTTCAAGAGTGATCAGGTTCAAATAATTCCTTTTTACGCGAGGAGACACATGGAGCTCATGCCAGAATCCACGTTTACTCAGAATATTGAACCATTTCATCTCATTTTGAGCAGAGATATTAGTACAACACATTTCTGAAGTGAATCACATCACGTCTCAGGTGACATGTGCCCAATTTACTCAGGGAGACTAAACATTGCTCAGCCATTCTTTACAGATTCTTTCTACAAGGATAGATAGGCAGCTTTTTCCTTAAATGTCTCTAACATTCATGCAGCAAGTTTAACATTTTAAGAGTGTTGAAGGGAAATTCTTACATCCTCATCTCTAACACTCATTTTCACATTTTGTGCATGAAGTGTGCGAATTTGATTCAGCATGTATACCGGAAATTTCATGAACACATAACAGTGCAGCTCCCCCTATCTAGATGCACTTGTCAGAAGATTACTCCCCCTGAGTGTATGACATGTGGCACTCTAGTGATGACTTAATTTACAACAATATTTAGTAAGAAATATGAGGCCTTAGAAGTTCTAAGGAAGGGGGTGATTAGCATATAATAACATGCAAGCTCACAATGGGAGTATATGCAATATGCAATGTAACAATATTTTGGCACACGGTGAGCTTCATCTTACAAATGCACTATGTGAATGATATGCAGATATGATATGCAATATGCAATGTGATGTAGAATATCAGATTTTTATTTAAAAGTTCTAAATGCATTGCAAGATTTAACGTGGGTATAAGATGCAAGTTTTTAGTTTTTCATGTGAATTGTCTAAATGCACCTTATGAATTTTCTAATGCATGCAACTTATAAAAACATGAGAATGCAATGCAAGATGCAAAACCCCTTTTTTTATTTTTTTATTTTTAGAATATCATGACAGATTGCACAATGAGGCATACACATTCAAATGATGAGCAACGACCATTCCAAGACTTGTCCTTTTTGAACAAGGGTACACAAATGATCAAAATTAAGCAATGCAACCTAATTGTTATGAGAAATGTTCAATAACAGATTTTCAATAATATTTTAAAAGCTTAGAGTATCACCCACAAGCCAAACAAATTTTTCAAGTTCTAGTACGAGGTGGAGGTAAAGGTCCGAAAACCTAACTCACACATAGTGAAAGCTTCTGGGTGAACGTAATCCACCCTTCCACTACACGCCATTTGATATACCAGAAACTCAATTAAACTTAGATGCTCATGCATTTCAGATTGAAAAATATTCAGTAGGTAAGGACATCATGTTTATTACTCAAAAATTTTAAATTCATTCAACCAATGAGACATGTTCATCATAGCAGAACACAAGAGTAACAGATCAAATTTTCAAAATCAATATCTTTCAAATGAATAATTCTGCATTTCAGAAATTTTTCCTTCTTGAGGCAAGAAAGAATTTCAGAATCAATTTGAACGAACATGATATTTCAGAATTTCAAGGTAAATTAATTTCCTTCAAAACAACATGTTTCCTCTTAGCTAAATAATTTAATTTCTGAATTTTGGTATAAGATGGAGAGCTTTGATCTAAGGATCACCTCACGCATGATGTTAGCTTCCTGACATACTTAATCTGTCATTTCACATAATAGCATTTGATATACCAAATATTCATTCAATGCGAGCATGAATGGCTTGTACAAAGTAGCAGAAGGAAAACATCAAGAATATAAATTTTGAAAAAGAGGAAGCAAAGTTGGGATTTTACCATTCGAGTGTGCCTTATTCCATGTTGTTGAAACCCCTTTCATTTTTCATTTACCTCAAGGCACACCTCCATCAAAACCAACTCAATTGACAGATTTTGGCACCTAAGCCTTTTTGGGTCCTTGGAGATTAGAAACATTTCTACCAAAATCTTTCCTTGACATTCTCATAGCCATCATGTCATCATTCTTCATGATCCTACAATGCTCAATAATATGTCCCTGGTTTCCATAATAAAGGCATTGAGGAGAAATATTTTTACCCAAAGTTTTCCTTTTAGGAGCAAAGAAATTTTCAAGTCCATTCCATCTTCTATTTTCAAGAGATTTAGATTTAATAAAATTAAACCTAGCATTCATTTTAGAAGCATGGAAAATTTCTGTTTTTAAAAACCAACATTCTTTCATAAGATGCCCGCACTTCCCACAATGAAAGTAACAAAGAGATGTGGGTCTACGGAATGACTTTCCATTGTTTGCATGATTTTTTGTAAACCAGTTTTTCTGATTGGATGCAAACCTTTGAGCATTGGAAGCATGTTCATTTCTGAATTTTCTTTGAAAATTTGATTGTGTATTCATGGCCTGAAACTCATCATTTTGTTTCACAAAGTAATTTTCCATCAGATGGCCTAGTTTATGACAATAGAAGCAAGAAACATTTTTCTTTGTTTTGAAAGAAGATTTATCTTTGCATACTTTTTCATCATCCATTTTCATGACAACACAATCATTCATTTCATAGCCATACATGCCACAATAAAAGCATTCAACATTCAATTTCATTTTTCACCCATTTTGAACTTTTTGAAACCCTTTTTGTATGGTGGGTTTTGTGTTGAGATTTTTCTTTTTCTCAAAACTATTTTTAGAAATTTTCATTTGGGAAGAGGAAGGAGGTGCTTTAGAAGTGCTCGAAATATCAGATGCATAAACGAGGTTGTCATTTTATGTTCAAAAGATTTTTTATTGACTGGGGTGTATCCAAGACCTTCCTTTTGAAAATTTACTTTAACACCCAACATCTTATCCAGATTTTCTTTCCCTTTGACAAATCTAGATAGATCATCTTTCAACCTTTCACCTCTTCTTCTAGACCAGAAATATATAATTCAGTATTTGTGATTTCTTCTTCGCATGTAAGGATTTTATCACTATACAAATAGTTCTTTGATGTGAGTTTCTCATTTTCTTACATGATTTCCTTGTTTTCATCATTTATAGCATGTAATTTTTTAGTCAATTTTTTCAAGAACTATCTCAGTTTCATCCAACTTTGAGATCTTAGCAAGTAACTGTTCATTCTCATGTTTCAACAATGAGATTTCTTTTTCAAGCTTATCAAGGCATTTCAATCTTCCCTCAAGTAAAGAATTCTGAATTAACATAGCATCATTTTTCTTTTTAAGATCTTCGTTTTCATCCATGATGTTTTTACTATCAATTTTAGAATCGAGTAATTTCTCAAACAACTTATCATCATCAGACAAAGAAGCTAACTTGTTTCTAAGAGATTTTTCTATTTCTTCAAGCAATGAAATCTTAGACAACAAGTGTTTATTCTGATCAAGCAAATCATGACAGTTGTTTTCAATTTCAAATGATGTATTAGATTTCCTAGCCATTTCAAGCTCTTCAGTCACGTAGGAAATCTCATCTGAAAAAAATTCAACTTTTGATTCAAGAGATTCATTTTGTTCTTGTAGGTGTTCAATTTTTGACTCCAAGGTTTTACAGTTTTCACATGAAGAATTAGCATGCTCATTCTCATCATTTTTCTTTTTCAATCTCTTGATTTCAGATTTGTATTTTTTACATCTGTCATGCAAATTGACATATGTTAATTGCTAGTCTTCAATTGAATGTTCCTCAGAGTCAGAATTTACCTGACCTTCACTTTCTCCATGAGCCATCATGCATGTATCCTTTGCATCTTCTTCATAACTGCATGCCAGCTCATCCCAAAGCTCCATTGCTGATCTGCACATTGGAAATCATGAAATCACATCAGACTCTATGCTATTCTTCAAAATACTTAATGCAGTAACATTTATAGTATTTTTCTTGATGTGTTTTTTATTCCACTTGATTTGATTTGCAGGGAGTTTATGTGGACCGTTACATATCACTTTCCACATTTCAGGTTCATAAGATCTAAGATAAGCACACATGTTATTTCTCCAAGAGATTAAATTATGACCATCAAAACGAGGAGGAAGAGAAGACAAGCAGCATATAGACATGATGTTCAATGAAACTCGCCGAGGGATCACTCTAAAGGTCGTTAGACCCAAGAAGATAGAGCCGTGGCTCTGATACCAATTGTTGGTCCCGGGTAGGCGAGTGGGTAAGAAGGGGGGGTTGAATTGTCCCCCACTAAAATGGTAAATTAAAAATCTAACTAAGTAGAATTATCAATTTTGACGAGATTGAAAAGATTTAAACAAATATAGTAATTTAAGCTCTCTCAATCTCACCGAGCTCACTCGATCTTGTAAAAAATTATGCAATTAAACATGTCACACAATGAAATCTAGGCAATTGAGATTCGTTCATACTCGCCGATCACACGTGTATTGAAAAATAGTTAATCACAATGAAGCAAACCACAAAACACACCACAAAACACAAGGATTTTTAAGGTGGTTCAGGACCACGACGGTCTCCCTACGTCCACCCCTTACCAAACCTGTAAGGATCCACTCGCTGGATAAACCAGCACGGGGAAGACTCCCCAACACAAAGCAAGGCTCCAACACACACGGGGATAAATCCCCAACACGGAGGCGATGCTCCAACAACACACAGGACGAAGCCTACACACACACACACGGGGACGCGTCCCAACACACACACGCAGAGTAAACCCTGCAAACACGGCGTACAACCCCAAACACACACGGAGATGAAGTCTTCAACACGATCCGACGACTGGATTACAAACACACACACGCTGCAACAAACGCAGCACCGGAGACACACGACCGTATACAAACGGTCACACACATAATATTTCTAGTTCAGAAAATTAACACAGATGTTCAAACATGCTCAACCCTAAACATAGATCATGAAACACATCACAAAAAACTAATAGAAGATGTGGAAACGATCCCCCTTTATTTTCCAAGGCCAAATGATGATGTTCTTTGATGCTTGGGTCGGAGGTAAGCCGGATGGCATTGATTTGAACGTCAACGCATTCTTCTCAATCCGCTTCACTTTTCCTTCATGCACGATCTCCAGATCCTCCTGATTGTAGATCAAATCTCCTCCACAATAGCCTCTCCTTTCTTTCTCCTTTCCTTTACCTGCAAGATAGAAGACAATGAACACATTAGGGTTATGACTTGTGAAATTCGTAGCTCTCATATGCATACAAATAGGAGACATTAAAAGACTAGTATAGCCCTTCTAGAAACATCCAAAAGGACCCTCGATAGGTCTCCCACCAACCTAAGGGCAAAGGGGTAAGAGTTAGGCACAAGTTGACTTGGTTTAGATGGGTTTCAAAACAACGTTTTTGGGTTTTTGCCGATGTCGGTCGACCTACACGGGTTGGGCGGTTGATCAGAATTTTACAGACTCAGAACCTACCGGCTCTAGGAATTTCGGTCAACCGGTGCTACAGGGTCGATTGACTGCCAGCTACAATAAATTCCAGACTATCACATTTCAGCCCCAAACTCAATTGCAACCCTTCCAAATTCTGTGGCATCAAACTCCTTTGATCTTGGAGGGATTATACAAAGAATTTAACCTTCAAAACCATAATAAAAATTATTAGAGCTTTAGCTTAATAATCAATATAATAAATGTTGTGCCCCTGTGGTTTTGATGATGGTTTTAATGGTGGTTTTGATGATTGGCCTTTGAAGTGAGTTATTCACTGTGAGTCATCTTGCTGTGTGTGTCATCATGCTATTATTCAGTCATTCTCTGATCATAATGCTGTTTTATCATGTAAGTGAATGGAGTTCATATGGTTGTCAGATAACATGCTTTACTCAATTCTATCTACACTCTGTCTGCACAGTCTACACAACAGTGCGTCAACTCATTGTGCTGATGCGTCGACCCTTCAGTCATACTTGTCTCTGTCCTCACAGTAGTGCGTCAACTCCTTGAGCTGATGCGTCGACTCTTCAGCTCAATCTCTCAAGTCTATACACTCCATGCCCATTCAAGTCTATACATCGATTTGATTCAAAGTCTGTACACTGCTTCACTTCGTCAAAGTCCATACATCCTCAGCTGAACCCCATGCCTGTACAACGGCCTCAATCTTCATCCATCTACACTCTGTGTGGATAGTATGGACAATGGTGGGTCGACCCACCCTTGCTGATGCGTCGACCCATCAGAACATTGTTCTTTATAGTAAGCCCACACATTGGTCTTCTTGACTCAAAGTCTATACATCCGGAAAGGGGCCAAGCCTATACAGTCTCACGCTCAAATCCTTCAAAGTCCATACATTGGACTGTAGCTTCCACTATTCATGCCTTGGTCCAAGTCTATACAGTGCACTGTGCATCCTGTTCGTGTTCAAGCTTGTTGGTGAAGTCTGTACATCGCTCGCTCCTTCAGCTTTCACCAAGTCTGTACAGCGTGAACAGTTCATCTCAATCCTTCGAAGTCTACACATTCATATCTCTTCTAAGTCTACACATTGCCAAAGTATGTGCAACCCCTACTCTATACAACCGATTGATGTTGCAGTGTTCACCAAGTCTATACATCGCCTTCAGACCTTCAAGTCTATACACTGCTACAGGAACCAAGTCTGTACATCAGCTTCGCATCTGCAAGTCTGTACATTGGAGTCAGTTCACCAAGTCTATACACTGGACTTTGTTTCACCAAGTCTGTACACTCCACATCTTTTCCTACGCTTGGACAAGTCGATACACTCATACCTTTTCCTACGTTTTACTGGCCAAATCTATACATCGCCAAGTCTGTACATTGTCTTCAGCTCAAGCGTTCAAAGCCTAAAGTCTGTACAGTGCAAAGTCTACACATTGGCTCAGGGTCGTCAAGTCTATACATCCACAGTGGACGTTCAAGTCTATACATTGGCCCTAATACTCAAAGTCTGTACACTCGCTGCACTGTACAAGTCTATACACTGGCAATCCTGCTGAAGTCTATACATTGGCTCTAACATTCCAAACTCTGTACAGTCACTCCCTCAGCAAGTCTATACACTGGAGTCGTCAGCTGTGAGGACCGCATGTCTGTACACTGGTTCTCATGCATGTTAAACACCAAGTCTATACACTGCACTCATGCATTATCCTTTATGGTAAAGTGTATACACTGTCCATGTGCTAATTGTTCAAATGTATATACACTCGCTGTTATAAGAGCCTGAACTAACTAAGTATATACATTCCTTTTATCTCTGTTTGTAGACAATTCAGACTGATGATTGGGCCAACGCAGCGTCCAAATGCGTCAACGCAGCATGCTGAGAGCGTCGACGCAGCATGCCCATCTGCTGAAGACTTGATCACTGGATCACCGATGCGTCAACGCAGTAGGCTGATGGAGTCAACGCAGCAGACTTGAGTTTTGCTGGTCGAATGTCTTTGAAGGCTGCGTCAACCCTTTGGAGCAAGTGTGTTGACGCCACCTCAAATCCAGTTGCTGAGCGTACTGATGAATGGGCACGTGACCCGAAGCTGGCACCTGACACGTGATCCGAGGTGGGTGCTGAGCACGTGATCCGAGGAGGAATCTTCTGGACGGAAGGGGTGGGAAGCACACGCCCTATCACCCTACTGCTGCTGGTATATATTGGAGCCTTCGTCTTCAGATGGAGGCTGATCGAAGAAGAAGCCTGGAGAGTAGAAAGCCCTTCGATCCAGAAAAAGAGAAGAAGAAGAAAAAGAGTTAAAGAGAAGAAGAAGAAAAAGAGTTGAAGAGAAGAAGGAGAGAACAGCATGAGAGAAAAGGAGAGCAGAAGAGAAAGAAAGAGAGATAGAGAGAGAGAGAGAGTTCGTGGAGAAAAAGGAAGAAGTTACTGAAAATCTATCTATTGGACCGTGGATCAAATCCAGGCCAGTCAGCTCCATGGGAGCCACATCTGATGTTCCTTCATTTACAGCTTATGTTTGTTATGTTATTTTCGTTTCTTATTTTTCCTTTTATTCGATCTGATTTACTGTGCTCTTCCGAACCTCTGGACTGAGGTCGGGTTCCTCCTGGTAGGTTAGGAGAACGGAGATCTGATCTCCGGTTGCAAGTAGCTGGGAGCTACTTGTGGGTTCCCTCCGGTTTGGAGGAAGGGAGACTTGTCTCCTGTTCTGGGCTTGTGGGTAGCAAGTCCAGGGGTCCCTCCGGTCTAGAGGAAGAGAGACTTCGGTCTCTAGTTTCCAAGTGGCTGGGAGTCACTTGGGGTGTCCCTCCGGTTGGGAGGAAGAGGGGAGGCTGTTCCCCTGGTCAAGCTGTGTGGCATCAACTGTTCGCAGACTGAGTCTGCTTGGTTCTAGCATTGGCTAGTGAAGCCTCACTCCGGTTGGGAGTGAGGGGTGGATGTAGGTCTGGAGGACCGAACCACCTTAAAATTATTTGTGCAGTGGTTTGCCTTGCATTAGCTCCATATCTTCTACCTCCCATTCACAGGTTGTGCATGCTTGGCTAGTTGCATTATCTAGAGAGTTATTTTTGAGCATTATATTCTGCTAAGTGTGTTCGGGTTGTTTAGCTCTGCCTTCGTTTCTAGTTGTTCAGGTGGCTGCATTGGTGCAGTCAAACTGTTTGTTCATTTGTTGCCTTATCATTTCATCTTGGAAAGCTCATTAGTCTTTATTCCGCATATCTGAGCTTTAGAGTTTTAATTTGGGCTATATTTTCTAGAGGGATACATTCACCCCCCCCCTCTGTATCCGGGCGTAGCACCCTTACAGTTGGTATCAGAGCCGGTGTCTGCATACAAGGTCCAGCGACCTGCAGATTCGATCTTACAGTCTTAGGTGCTAATTTGTTTTTAGTGCATCAATATTCCTGTTGCATTAATCTGTTGTATTCTCATGGCTCATCCACCGATTTTCAGTGGTACGCATTTTAATGCATGGTTCGCTAGTCTGAAGAATTGTGTTAAATCTGTGAATCCAGCCCTGTGGAAAGTAATTTCACATGGTCCTCATGAATTACCAAAGAAAAGGTCCAAATGGACTGATAGTCAAAAATCACTGCATGAAGAAAATCAGATAGCTATAAATCTGATGAAGGCAGCTACTGATAGAGCTTTTCACTCATGTTTCGTTGATTGCAGTTCTGCTAAAGATATTTTGGATACACTAAAGCGAACTTAGGAGATAGATGTGAACAGCTGCATGATGGCCAACAGAAGCAATCAAAGTGGCAGCGATCAAGGCAGTAATCAAAATGAAGAAGATGATGATGATGAGGTAAATCTCTTCGATAATTTTTCTCTAGAAGATTGGGAGAACGCATATGCTGAATTATTTGAATCTCATGAACTGTTAAGAAAACAGTATAAAAAATTGAAGAAGGGTACTGGGTTAGATAGTTCAAGTTCTCCATGTAGAAATTGTGTTGAATTGAAAAATGTTCATGATGCTTGTAAGTCTGATTTTCAAATGTTGAAGAAACAAATTTCATTATTGAAAACTGAGAATCAAGATCATGTGAAAGAAATCTCTGAACTTGAAAAGAAGCTTAGTCTAGCTAGTCATGATTCTGTTCAGAGCAAGGATTTGCTGAAAGAAATTGAATGTGTTAAGTCTGAATTAAACAAGCTGAAATCTGAAAATGATTCTCTTAGAGAGTTCTCCAATAAAAATGATAAAAAATTTGAGAAACTTAAACAGGAGAACACATTGCTGACTGAAAAATTGAATGCCATAAAATCTGTAAACATAGAATTACAGAAAGATCTGGAGAAACAGCAAAAAGAATTAAAGGAATTTGAGATTGGAAGAAAACATGAAGTCAATTCAGAAGATCAACTTTTGATAAATGAATTAGTTCAGAATGACAAACTCAAGAAAGAAAATTAGAAGTTAAAATTGCTGAACTTCACTATGTCTGAAAGACTTCTTACTTTGGAAAGAGGAAAAAGTATTTGTGTTGAAGGTTCTGATAAACTGAGCAATCTGGAAAATGAAATTGAAAAATATAAAACTGCTAACAAGGTGTTAACTGAATGCGTGAATTGTAGTGAACAAGAGATTGCCAGTTATGAGCTACACATTGCCTCTCAAGAAAATGAAATTCAGGATTTAAAAAAACTCCTTGTCTAAATTTGTCAGTGGGCAAGATAATCTGAACAAACTGCTAGGTGTTAAAGTCAATTTTCAAAAAGAAGGGTTGGGCTATAACCCAACAAAGAAAAAGAGTTTTGAAAATAAGATTCAAACTTCAGCTGTTTCAAATGTTGCCTCTGTTAGTTCAGCCAATCCTTCAGTGTTTCAATTTGCTGCTCAAAGAATTCTGAAGCCAACTGAAAAACAAAAAGGAAAGAACAAAATGGCTTCTACTATTTACATGCATCCTGTTTTTAAATCTCATGCTAACAGGAAACTCATGTCATGCCTTAAGTGTCATGAAGCTGGTCATCAAATGCATAAATGCAAACTGAAAGGAAACGATGACATGAATGCCAGTAAAATGCATGTCAGAAAAACTCATGTCAGAAATCATGAGGTTCAGAAAAAGAAAATGTCATGTTATTACTGCCATAGAATTGGCCATTTGATGCATGAGTGTGAATTAAACGAACTAGATGATTTGAATGCTGAAATGATGAATGCTAGAAAATATCATGATAGAAAACCTGCTGTTCATTCAAAGAAAAGTGAATGCTCTCATTGTGGTAGATTAGGCCACACCTTTGCTCAATGTTGGTTTGCTAATGGAAAGAAAAAACCACTCTCACATCATGCTAAATCTTATGCTAACCAACATGCTTTTAATATAAACAAAACTGCTTCTCTGAACCAGCATGTCAAATGTTTTAATTGTAACAAGCTTGGGCACAAGGCCACTGAATGTTGGGCAAGTTCTTTTAGAAGAAAGTCCCCTTTCTGCTCTCACTGTGGAAAGCATGGCCACAGGTCCATTGATTGTTGGCATGCTCAAGGTAGAAAATTCAATTCTAAAACTGTTAAATTCTCTGCAAGTACAAATGCTCTCAGAAAGAACAAAGTTATTTTCAAAAAGAAAAACTTTGAATGTTTTGATTATGGAAAACAGTTTGGTCATACAAATAGCAGAAATTTCCATGCTAATGCACATACAATTCATGTTCATAATGATGTGCATAAAGAAAACCTAAATTCTGTTTTCTCATGCTATAACTGTGGAAAGCCAGGTCACAGGGCTGCAACCTGTTGGCTGGCAGGATATCAAAACCAAACTGATTTTGGCAAACAGAATGTTTATTCTGTTAACAAGGAGTCTCATGTATATGCACATAGAGTTCATGCTAACAAGAATGTGCATAAATCAGGTCTGAAAACTACTGCTCCTTGCTATCAAGTTAAAAATATGCTGAGAAAACCTGCTAGAAGTGATACTGTCATGACAGGACCCAAGACTTCTTGGGTATCTGTTTCTATAAAATAACATTGCTATGCAGGTGTGCCTTGGGACTGGAATAAATGGAGTAATGATCCAAGGCACTCAAGAATGAAAAACCCCTTCTGAACTGTTCAGGTAAACTCTCTGCATTTCTTATTTTGAAACTCATTGCATATCTGATTTGATGTATTCTTGCATATCTGCCATTTGTAGTTGTTTGATAATTGTTGAAATGCATAAACTCTGAAAATAAATTGCGTTCTGAATAATCTGAACTGCTTATGTATGTGGCTTGAAATTTATCTATTGCATAGTTCATTGAAAATTTGTCCATTGATCCTGAAAAATCTGATAAGCTGAAATTTGATCCATGCATGCTGCCCATGTTGAATTATCATGCATGACCTCAATGGTATATAAATGGTAAGGTACCAAAAGGTAGGGAAATCTGTCTGTAGGTTCCTACTATGTGTGAGGTGGTCTTTTAGACCAAGTGCTCCGCCTAGTACCATGGGTCACTTTGCTGAATAGGACAGTCTGAATGTGCACAAGTCACTATATCATTTGGAATCACATGTTCAGTTTCTCATGGCAAACATTGCATATTTTCAGGGGGAGTTAGTTGCATGTGTTTTTGCATACATATAGTGCATTGCATTTCATTTCATTGAAAATGCCAAAAAGAGTGTCTGAATGCATGTTGACAGGGGGAGTCAATGCATCGCATATAGGTTGTCAAGTGCATACATCTTTGTGAGAATTCATTGCATATCCTTCCTTATTGATTTTGTTGACAGACCTTGAACATATTTTTGAAAACATTGAGCTTCAAAATCTCTCCTATCAATTGGAAGCATTTGGCTTCAGATTTCTATCAGTCTTTCATGAAGATTTCAATGGGACTATCTCGATCATAAATCTGAAAATTCTTGAACTAGAAATCTTCTATTATACATTTTTATGAATGACTGAAATAACTCATGTGGTTTAAGTTTAATGTATTTAATGAGTTTGGCTTTAAAATCTCTTAAAAATATCTGAAGTATGTTTAATAAACCTTAACCATCTGTTTCATGTTGTGTCTTGTAAAATCTTCTGAAATCTACATTATTGAATACATGACTTTATTTGGTTAAGTACATGAAATTGTTATTGATTTGAAGCAAATAAATTTTTCTGAAATGTCTAAAGGGTATTTTATGGCAGAGCAATGACATTGGTCACTGAGAAACACATGTCCAAAGGACTGTGTCATGAGGTACCATAGTTAACTCTGATTAAGAATAATTGAAATTCAGGCAGAGCAATGGCATGCACACTGAGAAATACAACTCACTCATCAAGAAATGATTTGCAGTGTGTCATGATGTGTAAATGCTATCTCTGTTCATATAAAGCATGACAGTTAGTCACACTAAGTGCTTAGGGATATTGGCCTCTGATCAAGGTATATCCTCTAGTTACAAGGTGTGCACTGAACTAGAGTGCTCGTAAAATTTGTAGCATGAAAAATTGTTGAACGAATTGAAATATCTGAATATTGATGCTAAAATCAAATTGCTACAACCCTAGACAAAATCATATGACTTCATAATTGTTTGATTTCAATACTGATGCATGTAATTCCGAAAGTAGTCAATAAATTTGATTGTGTAAGAGAAAGGGAGATTAATCAAGATAAATATGAGGGCTTGGTTCATTTTTATTAAACCGTGGTTTTAAATATCAATACAGAATTTTATTGATAAACTCTACATACATCATGTTTAAACCATGCTGTTCAATAAAGCTCATTCATAAGCCCTTATAATGGAAGACTTTGAAAATCTTATGTTTTGGATTTATGAGATTGATATCTCTCTGAAAATCTGACTGAATTTTCTCAGATTGGAGCTTCTTTAAAAATCTGCTAATTGAACTTCTTCTGCTCATTGACCTGAACTTCTCCTTGTTTACCCCTGTGGTCTCCTTCTCATTCATTTCATAAGGTTCCATTTATTGAGGGGGAGCCTCCTTGTCATATGCATCATGCTGCATAGAAGGAGAAGAATTGTGCTCTTGCATTCATATTTCTGGTATCTGCATCTACATTCATACCCCTTCCCATGGTTTATTTTGATTATACCAAAGGGGGAGATTGTTTGCCAAAGAGGGAGAATCATGTTCTTGCAAGGGGGAGGAATTGACTAATTTTTTATGCTTTAATTTCTCAAACTATTTTCTTTTTGATGAAGTCAAAGGGGGAGAATAGTTTGAGTCATCAAACTGACTCACTGTGTAGTGTTGCCATCATCAAAAAGGGGGAGATTGTTGTGCCCCTGTGGTTTTAATGATGGTTTTAATGGTGGTTTTGTTGATTGGCCTTTGAAGTGAGTTATTCACTGTAAGTCATCTTGATGTGTGTGTCATCATGCTATTATTCAGTCATTCTCTGATCATAATGCTGTTTTATCATGTAAGTGAATGGAGTTCATATGGCTGTCAGATAACATGCTCTACTCAATTCTGTCTACACTCTGTCTGCACAGTCTACACAGCAGTGCGTCAACTCATTATGCTGATGCGTCGACCCTTCAGTCATACTTGTCTTTGTCCTCACAGTAGTGCGTCAACTCCTTGAGCTGATGCGTCGACTCTTCAGCTCAATCTCTCAAGTCTATACACTCCATGCCCATTCAAGTCTATACATCGGTTTGATTCAAAGTCTGTACACTGCTTCACTTCGTCAAAGTCCATACATCCTCAGCTGAACCCCATGTCTGTACAACGGCCTCAATCTTCATCCATCTACACTCTGTTTGGATAGCATGGATAGTGGTGGGTCGACCCACCCTTGCTGATGCGTCGACCCATCAGAACATTGTTCTTTATAGTAAGCCCACACATTGGTCTTCTTGACTCAAAGTCTATACATCCGGAAAGGGGCCAAGCCTATACAGTCTCACGCTCAAATCCTTCAAAGTCAATACATTGGACTGTAGCTTCCACTGTTCATGCCCTGGTCCAAGTCTATACAGTGCACTGTGCAGCCTGTTCGTGTTCAAGCTTGTTGGTGAAGTCTGTACATCGCTCGCTCCTTCAGCTTTCACCAAGTCTGTACAGCGTGAACAGTTCGTCTCAATCCTTCGAAGTCTACACATTCATATGTCTTCTAAGTCTACACATTGCAAAAGTATGTGCAGCCCCTACTCTATACAACCGATTGATGTTGCAGTGTTCACCAAGTCTATACATCGCCTTCAGACCTTCAAGTCTATACACTGCTACAGGAACCAAGTCTGTACATCGGCTTCGCATCTGCAAGTCTGTACATTGGAGTCAGTTCACCAAGTCTATACACTGGACTTTGTTTCACCAAGTCTGTACACTGCACATCTTTTCCTACGCTTGGCCAAGTCTATACACTCATACCTTTTCCTACGTTTTACTGGCCAAATCTATACATCGCTAAGTCTGTACATTGTCTTCAGCTCAAGCGTTTCAAAGCCCAAAGTCTGTACAACGTAAAGTCTACACATTGGCTCAGGGTCGTCAAGTCTATACATCCACAGTGGACGTTCAAGTCTATACATTGGCCCTAATACTCAAAGTCTGTACACTCGCTGCACTGTACAAGTCTATACACTGGCAATCCTGCTGAAGTCTATACATTGGCTCTAACATTCCAAACTTTGTACAGTCACTCCCTCAGCAAGTCTATACACTAGAGTCGTCAGCTATGAGGACAGCATGTCTTTACACTGGTTCTCATGCATGTTAAACACCAAGTCTATACACTGCACTCATGCATTGTCCTTTACGGTAAAGTGTATGCACTGTCCATGTGCTAATTGTTCAAATGTATATACACTCGCTGTTATAAGAGCCTGAACTAACTAAGTATATACATTCCTTTTATCTCTATTTGCAGACAATTCAGACTGATGATTGGGCCAACGCAGCGTCCAAATGCGTCAACGCAGCATGCTGAGAGCGTCGACGCAGCACACCCATCTGCTGAAGACTTGATCACTGGATCACCGATGCGTCAACGAAGCAGGCTGATGGAGTCAATGCAGCAGACTTGAGTTTTACTGGTCGAATGTCTTTGAAGGCTGCGTCAACCCTTTGGAGCAAGTGTGTTGACGCCACCTCAAATCCAGTTGCTGAGCGTACTGATGAATGGGCACGTGACCCGAAGTTGGCACCTGACACGTGATCCGAGGTGGGTGCTGAGCACGTGATCCGAGGAGGAATCTTCTGGACGGAAGGGGTGGGAAGCACACGCCCTATCTCCCTACTGCTGCTGGTATATATTAGAGCCTTCGTCTTCAGATGGAGGCTGATCGAAGAAGAAGCCTGGAGAGCAGAAAGCCCTTCGATCCAGAAAAAGAGAAAAGAAGAAAAAGAGTTAAAGAGAAGAAGAAGAAAAAGAGTTGAAGAGAAGAAGGAGAGAACAGCGTAAGAGAAAAGGAGAGCAGAAGAGAAAGAAAGAGAGATAGAGAGAGAGAGAGTTCATGGAGAAAAAGGAAGAAGTTACTGAAGATCTATCTACTGGACCGTGGATCAAATCTAGGCCAGTCAGCTCCATGGGAGCCACATCTGATGTTCCTTCATTTACAGCTTTTGTTTGCTGTGTTAGTTTCGTTTCTTATTTTTCCTTTTATTCGATCTGATTTACTGTGCTCTTCCGAACCTCTGGACTGAGGTTGGGTTCCCCCTGGTGGGTCAGGAGAACGGAGATCTGATCTCCGGTTGCAAGTAGCTGGGAGCTACTTGTGGGTTCCCTCCGGTTTGGAGGAAGGGAGACTTGTCTCCGGTTCTGGGCTTGTGGGTAGCAAGTCCAGGGGTCCCTCCGGTCTGGAGGAAGAGAGACTTCGGTCTCTGGTTTCCAAGTGGCTGGGAGTCACTTGGGGTGTCCCTCCGGTTGGGAGGAAGAGGGGAGGCTGTTCCCCTGGTCAAGCTGTGTGGCAGCAACTGTTCGCAGACTGAGTCTGCTTGGTTCTAGCATTGGCTAGTGAAGCCTCACTCCGGTTGGGAGTGAGGGGTGGATGTAGGTCAGGTGGACCGAACCACCTTAAAATTATTTGTGCAGTGGTTTGCCTTGCGTTAGCTCCATATCTTCTACCTCCCATTCACAGGTTGTGCATGCTTGGCTAGTTGCATTATCTAGAGAGTTATTTTTGAGCATTATATTCTGCTAAGTGTGTTCGGGTTGTTTAGCTCTGCCTTCGTTTCTGGTTGTTCAGGTGGCTGCATTGGTGCAGTCCAACTGTTTGTTCATTTGTTGCCTTATCATTTCATCTTGGAAAGCTCATTAGTCTTTATTCCGCATATCTGAGCTTTAGAGTTTTAATTTGGGCTATATTTTCTAGAGGGATACATTCACCCCCCCCTCTGTATCCGGGCGTAGCACCCTAACAGTTGGTATCAGAGCCGGTGTCTGCATACAAGGTCCAGCGACCTGCAGATTCGATCTTGCAGTCTTAGGTGCTAATTTGTTTTTAGTGCATCAATATTCCTGTTGCATTAATCTGTTGTGTTCTCACGCCTCATCCACCGATTTTCAGTGGTACGCATTTTAATGCATGGTTCGCTAGTCTGAAGAATTATGTTAAATCTGTGAATCCAGACCTGTGGAAAGTAATTTCACATGGTCCTCATGAATTACCAAAGAAAAAGTCCAAATGGACTGACAGTCAAAAATCACTGCATGAAGAAAATCAGATAGCTATAAATCTGTTGAAGGCAGCTACTGATAGAGCTTTTCACTCATGTTTCGTTGATTGTAGTTCTGCTAAAGATATTTTGGATACACTAAAGCGAACTTAGGAGATATATGTGAACAGCTGCATGATGGCCAACAGAAGCAATCAAAGTGGCAGCGATCAAGGCAGTAATCAAAATGAAGAAGATGATGATGATGAGGTAAATCTCTTCGATAATTTTTCTCTAGAAGATTGGGAGAACGCATATGCTGAATTATTTGAATCTCATGAACTGTTAAGAAAATAGTATAAAAAATTGAAGAAGGGTACTGGGTTAGATAGTTCAAGTTCTCCATGTAGAAATTGTGTTGAATTGAAAAATGTTCATGATGCTTGTAAGTCTGATTTTCAAATGTTGAAGAAACAAATTTCATTATTGAAAACTGAGAATCAAGATCATGTGAAAGAAATCTCTGAACTTGAAAAGAAGCTTAGTCTAGCTAGTCATGATTCTGTTCAGAGCAAGGATTTGCTAAAAGAAATTGAATGTGTTAAGTCTGAATTAAACAAGCTGAAATCTGAAAATGATTCTCTTAGAGAGTTCTCCAATAAAAATGATGAAAAATTTGAGAAACTTAAACAGGAGAACACATTGCTGACTGAAAAATTGAATGCCATAAAATCTATAAACATAGAATTACAGAAAGATCTGGAGAAACAGCAAAAAGAATTAAAGGAATTTGAGACTGGAAGAAAACATGAAGTCAATTCAGAAGATCAACTTCTGATAAATGAATTAGTTCAGAATGACAAACTCAAGGAAGAAAATGAGAAGTTAAAAATGCTGAACTTCACTATGTCTGAAAGACTTCTTACTTTGGAAAGAGGAAAAAGTATTTGTGTTGAAGATTCTGATAAACTAAGCAATCTGGAAAATGAAATTGAAAAATATAAAACTGCTAACAAGGTGTTAACTGAATGTGTGAATTGCAGTGAACAAGAGATTGCCAGTTATGAGCTACACATTTTCTCTCAAGAAAATGAAATTCAGGATTTAAAAAACTCCTTGCCTAAATTTGTCAGTGGGCAAGATAATCTGAACAAACTGCTAGGTGTTAAAGTCAATTTTCAAAAAGAAGGGTTGGGCTATAACCCAACAAAGAAAAAGAGTTTTGAACATAAGATTCAAACTTCAGCTGTTTCAAATGTTGCCTCTGTTAGTTCAGCCAATCCTTCAGTGTTTCAATTTGCTGCTCAAAGAATTCTGAAGCCAACTGAAAAATAAAAAGGAAAGAACAAAATGGCTTCTACTACTTACATGCATCCTGTTTTTAAATCTCATGCTAATAGGAAACTCATGTCATGCCTTAAGTGTCATGAAGCTGGTCATCAAATGCATAAATGCAAACTGAAATGAAAAGATGACATGAATGCCAGTAAAATGCATATCAGGAAAACTCATGTCAGAAATCATGAGGTTCAGAAAAAGAAAATGTCATGTTATTACTGCCATAGAATTGGCCATTTGATGCATGAGTGTGAATTAAACGAACTGGATGATTTGAATGCTGAAATGATGAATGCTAGGAAATATCATGATAGAAAACCTGCTGTTCATTCAAAGAAAAGTGAATGCTCTCATTGTGGTAGATTAGGCCACACCTTTGCTCAATGTTGGTTTGCTAATGGAAAGAAAAAACCACTCTCACATCATGCTAAATCTTATGCTAACCAACATGCTTTTAATATAAACAAAACTGCTTCTCTGAACCAGCATGTCAAATGTTTTAATTGTAACAAGCTTGGGCACAAGGCCACTGAATGTTGGGCAAGTTCTTTTAGAAGAAAGTCCCCTTTCTGCTCTCACTGTGGAAAGCATGGCCACAGGTCCATTGATTGTTGGCATGCTCAAGGTAGAAAATTTAATTCTAAAACTGTTAAATTCCCTGCAAGTACAAATGCTCTCAGAAAGAACAAAGTTGTTTTCAAAAAGAAAAACTTTGAATGTTTTGATTATGGAAAATAGTTTGGTCATACAAATAGCAGAAATTTCCATGCTAATGCACATACAATTCATGTTCATAATGATGTGCATAAAGAAAACCTAAATTCTGTTTTCTCATGCTATAACTGTGGAAAGCCAGGTCACAGGGCTGCAACCTGTTGGCTGGCAGGATATCAAAACCAAACTGGTTTTGGCAAACAGAATGTTTATTCTGTTAACAAGGAGTCTCATGTATATGCACATAGAGTTCATGCTAACAAGAATGTGCATAAATCAGGTCTGAAAACTGCTGCTCCTTGCTATCAAGTTAAAAATATGCTGAGAAAACCTGCTAGAAGTGATACTGTCATGTCAGGACCCAAGACTTCTTGGGTACCTGTTTCTGCAAAATAACATTGCTATGCAGGTGTGCCTTGGGACTAGAATAAATGGGGTAATGATCCAAGGCACTCAAGAATGAAAAACCCCTTCTGAATTGTTCAGGTAAACTCTCTGCATTTCTTGTTTTAAAACTCATTGCATATCTGATTTGATGTATTCTTGCATATCTGCCATTTGTAGTTGTTTGATAATTGTTGAAATGCATAAACTCTGAAAATAAATTGCATTCTGAATAATCTGAACTGCTTATGTATGTGGCTTGAAATTTGTCTATTGCATAGTTCATTGAAAATCTGTCCATTGCATCCTGAAAAATCTGATAAACTGAAATTTGATCCATGCATGCTGCCCATGTTGAATTATCATGCATGACCTCAATGGTATATAAATGGTAAGGTACCAAAAGACAGGGAAATCTATCTGGAGGTTCCTACTATGTGTGAGGTGGTCTTTTAGACCAAGTGCTCCACCTAGTACCATGGGTCACTTTGCTGAATAGGACAGTCTGAATGTGCACAAGTCACTATATCATTTGGAATCACATGTTCAGTTTCTCATGGCAAACATTGCATGTTTTCAAGGGGAGTTAGTTGCATGTGTTTTTGCATACATATAGTGCATTGCATTTCATTTCATTGAAAATGTCAAAAAGAGTGTCTGAATGCATGTTGACAGGGGGAGTCAATGCATCGCATATAGGTTGTCAAGTGCATACATCTTTGTGAGAATTCATTGCATATCCTTCCTTATTGATTTTGTTGACAGACCTTGAACATATTTTTGAAAACATTGAGCTTCAAAATCTCTCCTATCAATTGGAAGCATTTGGCTTCATATTTCTATCAGTCTTTCATGAAGATTTCAATGGGACTATCTCGATCATAAATCTGAAAATTCTTGAACTAGAAATCTTCTATTATACATTTTTATGAATGACTGAAATAACTCATGTGGTTTAAGTTTAATGTATTCAATGAGTTTGGCTTTAAAATCTCATAAAAATATCTGAAGCATGTTTAATAAACCTTAACCATCTGGTTCATGCTGTGTCTTGTAAAATCTTCTGAAATCTACATTATTGAATACATGACTTTATTTGGTTAAGTACATGAAATTGTTATTGATTTGAAGCAAATGAATTTTTCTGAAATTTCTAAAGGGTATTTTCTGGACATTTGATGGATGGTCATCCTCTGATGAAATTTAATGATCATCAAGTTAAAAATGTGCTGAGAAAACCTGCTAGAAGTGATACTGTCATGTCAGGACCCAAGACTTCTTGGGTACCTGTTTGTGCAAAATAGCATTGCTATTCAGGTGTGCCTTGGGACTGGAATAAAAGGGGGTCAAATAAACCAAGGCATCCAAAGTTTGGTAAACCCCAACTCTGCTGATTAAATGTTTGTTCACCTGAATTTTTTGTTTTAATTGAACATCGTGCTTAATATGTCAATGCATACATGTCCAGAACTGCATCTGCCTTTGTAATTTTCTTTTATCATGCACTGGTGCATACATGAGTTTAAAGGATGTCTGCATTTGATGCATGCATATGTCAATTGCAGTTAGTTGATATTTGTTAAAATGCATAATCTCTGAAAACAAATTACATTCTAAAAAATCTGAAAAGGTGAGTTGAGTAAGTATGTTGCTTGGATGATGTCTCATGCTTAAAAATATTCATCTGCACATTTGACATTCACATGCATCACAATTGCATATAAGTGGCATAGTGTTAGCTAAAAGATGCATGTAGAACTGCATATGCATTGGATTGTCATGCATGACTCTTGGTATATAAATAGTGAGATACTAAAGGGCAGATGAATTCTGTCTAGAAGTGCTTACTATGTGTGAGGTAGTCTTTAGACCAAGTCCTCCGCCTGGTACCATAGGTCAGAGTTGCATACATTTAGGAATGTTAGATCATGCATACATTTAGGGGGAGCATTATTCATATTCTACCATCTGAACTTCCCATCTTCAGATTGAACTGCTATCTTGCCTAAATCCATGTGATGAATGTGTAATGCAACACATTTCAGCTTCCTGCTTCAACTGTTATCAGCCATCTTCACTCATCTTATTCACTGGTATCATCTGTTGAATTGGTTGTTCCCAAAAATGTTTCGGCCTTTCCTGAAAACTCAGAAAGTATTCTCTGTACATATCCTGATCATAAATTTGAAAATAAATTAAAGAGGAATCTTCTATTATATAGGATTATGAATGTCTGATTCCTTCAGCCGGTTGATGTTTCATGTATGTCTTGTGTTTGCTTATGAACATATCTTGAAAATATCTGAGTTGGTCTTAATAAACTTTAACCAACATTTCCATGTTGAGTCTTTTAAACTCTTCTGAATTCTGAAAATTCTGAAATCATGATATTCCTTGATTGATATGTATGAAATTAGTATTGATTTTTAAACATCTGAGAATATGGATTATGTCTAAGGGTAAATCCTGTCAGAGCAATGACCTTGGTCACTGAGAAACCATGTCCAAAGGACTGTGTCATGAGGTGCCATAGTTAACTCTGTTTAAAAATGATTGAATTTCAGGCAGAGCAATGGCATGCACACTGAGAAATACAACTCACTCATCAAGAAATGATTTGCAGTGTGTCATGATGTGAAAATGCTATCTCTGTTCATATAAAGCATGACAGTTAGTCACACTAAGTGCTTAGGGATATTGGCCTCTGATCAAGGTATATCCTCTAGTTACAAGGTATGCACTGAACTAGAGTGTTCGTAAAATTTGTAGCATGAAAAATTGTTGAACGAATTGAAATATTTGAATATTGATGCTAAAATCAAATTACTACAACCCTAGACAAAATCATATGACTTCATAATTGCTTGATTTCAATATTGATGCATGTAATTCCGAAAGAAGTCAATAAATTTGATTGTGTAAGAGAAAGGGAGTTTTATCAAGATAAATATGAGGGCTTGGTTCATTTTTATTAAAGCATGGTTTTAGATATCAATACAGAATTTTATTGATAAACTCTGCATACATCATGTTTAAACCATGCTGATCAATAAAATTCATTCATAAGCCCTTATAATGGAAGACTTTGAAATATTCTGATTTGGATTTATGAGAATGACATTTCCTTGAAAATCTGACTGAAATTCTTGTAGTTGAAGCCTCTTTAAAAATCTGCTAATTGAACCTCTTCTGCTCATTGACCTGAACTTCTCCTTGTTTGCCCCTGTGGTCTCCTTCTCATTCATTTCATAAGGTTCCATTTATTGAGGGGGAGCCTCCTTGTCATATGCATCATGCTGCATAGAAGGAGAAGAATTGTGCTCTTGCATTCATATTTCTGGTATCTGCATCTACATTCATACCCCTTCCCATGGTTTATTTTGATTATACCAAAGGGGGAGATTGTTTGCCAAAGAGGGAGAATATCATTCAATCAGTGCATGCAGGTTCCTTTTGATCATCTCTAACTCATGCTTTTGCTGAAACTCTTAAAGGGGGAGAATCATGTTCTTGCAAGGGGAAGAAATTGACTGATTTTTTATACATGCTTTAATTTCTCAAACTATTTTCTTTTTGATGAAGTCAAAGGGGGAGAATAGTTTGAGTCATCAGTTTGACTCACTATGTAGTGTTGCCATCATCAAAAAGGGGGAGATTATTGTGCCCCTGTGGTTTTGATGATGGTTTTAATGGTGGTTTTGATGATTGGCCTTTGAAGTGAGTTATTCACTGTGAGTCATCCTGCTATTATTAACTTTCTGATCATAATGTAGTTCTTCATAAGTTCTGATATGGCATTGCATATTTGATTATGTTCAGTCATGTTACTGTTACTCTTTAGACTGCAGTTTGATACTGCAGCGTCGACCCATCGAACTGTAGCGTCGACGCTACCAAGGCACTTCAGAGGTAGCAGTAAGAAATATTTGATCTACTGCGTCCACGCTGCTTGGGCAATGCGTTGACGCTTGGTGCCTCTTTAACTTTGCTGCATTTATTCATTGGTCTGGTCTGTGGTGCGTCGACCCCTTGTGCTGATGGGTCGACCCCTCAGTTCATTCATTGGAAGTCTATACACTGCTGGAGCATCGAGTCTGTACAGCCACTGGTCTAGAATCTGAGTCTGTACATCATACTGTGCCCTCAGCTTTCAACGTCAAGTCTGTACAGCGTGAACAGTGCATCACTTCTCGAAGTATATACATCGGCCTCCTTGCCTAAAGTCTATACACTGGCTCAAGCTCACCTAAGTCCATACATCACAAACTCTATACATCCGATTGATGTTGCAGTGTTCACCAAGTCTATACATCGCCTTCAGACCTTCAAGTCTATACACTGCTACAGGAACCAAGTCTGTACATCGGCTTCGCACCTGCAAGTCTGTACATTGGCGTCATTTCACCAAGTCTATACACTGGACTTTGTTTCACCAAGTCTGTACACTCTACATCTTTTCCTATGCATGGCCAAGTCTATACACTCATACCTTTTCCTACGTTTTACTGGCCAAATCTATACATCGCCAAGTCTGTACATTGTCTTCAGCTCAAGCGTTCAAAGCCTAAAGTCTGTACAGCGCAAAGTCTACACATTGGCTCTGGGTCGTCAAGTCTATACATCCACAGTGGACGTTCAAGTCTATACATTGGCCCTAATACTCAAAGTCTGTACACTCGCTGCACTGTACAAGTCTATACACTGGCAATCCTGCTGAAGTCTATACATTGGCTCTAACATTCCAAACTCTGTACAGTCACTCCCTCAGCAAGTCTATACACTGGAGTCGTCAGCTGTGAGGACAGCATGTCTGTACACTGGTTCTCATGCATGTTAAACACCAAGTCTATACACTGCACTCATGCATTGTCCTTTACGGTAAAGTGTATACACTGTCCATGTGCTAATTGTTCAAATGTATATACACTCGCTGTTATAAGAGCTTGAACTAACTAAGTATATACATTCCTTTTATCTCTGTTTGCAGACGATTCAGACTGATGATTGGGCCAACGCAGCGTCCAAATGCGTCAACGCAGCATGCTGAGAGCGTCGACGCAGCACGCCCATCTGCTGAAGACTTGATCACTGGATCACCGATGCGTCAACGCAGCAGGCTGATGGAGTCAACGCAGCAGACTTGAGTTTTGCTGGTCGAATGTCTTTGAAGGCTGCGTCAACCCTTTGGAGCAAGTGTGTTGACGCCACCTCAACTCCAGTTGCTGAGCGTACTGATGAATGAGCACGTGACCCGAAGCTGGCACCTGACACGTGATCCGGGGTGGGTGCTGAGCACGTGATCCGAGGAGGAATCTTCTGGACGGAAGGCGTGGGAAGCTCACGCCCTAGCTGCTGCTGCTGCTTATAAAAGGAAGCCTTCATCCAACAGATGAAGACTGATCGAAGCTTAGAGAAAAAGGGAAAAAGTCTATACAGTGAGAAACAAGTAGCAGAGAGTCTTCGATCCACAGAAAGAGGAAGAAGAAGAGAAGAAGAAGAAAAAGAGAAGAAGACGAAATAGAAGAAGAGTGAGGCGGCAGAAGAAAAAGGGTTGCAGAGAAAAAGGAGAGAATAGCGTTAGAGAAAAGAAGAGCAGAGGAGAAAGAAAGAGAGAGATAGAGAGAGAGAGAGTTCGTGGAGAAGAAGGAAGAAGCTATTGAAGATCTGTCCTCTGGCGTCTGGATTAAATCCAAGTCAGATCTGCTCCTTTGAGAGCTACATTCTTGTTCTTCATTTACAGCCTTCTGATCGCTGTGTATTTTCTGTTTCCTTATTTTTTTCTTTTGTTTCTTTGGTTAGCCTTGTTCTTCCGATTGCCCTGCTGGGGATCGGGTTCCTCCTGTGGATTCAGGAGAAGGGAGACTTGTCTCCGGTTCTGGGCTTGTGGCTAGCAAGTCCAGGGGTCCCTCCGGTCTGGAGGAAGAGAGACTTCGGTCTCTGGTTTCTAAGTGGCTGGGAGTCACTTGGGGTGTCCCTCCAGTTTGGAGGAAGAGGGGAGGTTATTCCCCTGGTCAAGCTGTGTGGCAGCAACTTGTTTGCAGACTGAGTCTGCATTCTAGCTTGTGCTAGTGGAAGCCTCACTCCGATTGGGAGTGAGGGGTGGACGTAGGTTTTGGTGACCGAACCACCTAAAAATCCTCTGTGCAGTGTGGGTGTGCTTTGCTCCTTATCTTCTACCTCATTCACAGGTTGCCTTAGCATTCTCGTTTATATCTGTTCTGCTTCCGCTAGTTGATTGTTTAGGCGCGAGATAGACGTTTGTTCTTCGGTTCAAAAGAGATTCTGATTAGTTATCCTGTCTGTCTATCTTGTTCTAGTTAGTGTTCTAGTTTTTATTGAGTGAAAAGTTTTTTAAGGGTGGGATTCATTCACCCCCCCCTCGTTCAACAATTTCTCATGCTACAAATTTTACGAGCACTCTAGTTCAGTGCACACCTTGTAACTAGAGGATATACCTTGACCAGAGGCCAATATCCCTAAGCACTTAGTGTGACTAACTATCATGCTTTATATGAACAGAGATAGCATTTACACGTCATGACACACTGCAAATCATTTCTTGATGAGTGAGTTGTATTTCTCAGTGTGCATGCTATTGCTCTGCCTGAATTTCAATTATTCTTAATCAGAGTTAACTATGGTACCTCATTCACAGGTTGCCTTAGCATTCTCGTTTATATCTGTGCTGCTTCCGCTAGTTGATTGTTTAGGCGCGAGATAGACGTTTGTTCTTCGGTTCAAAAGAGATTCTGATTAGTTATCCTATCTGTCTATTTTGTTCTAGTTAGTGTTCTAGTTTTTATTGAGCGAAAAGTTTTTTAAGGGTGGGATTCATTCACCCCCCCCTCTGAATCCTTGCACCGATCCTATCAATAAATGTATGAAATGCATACATGAAAGCCCAAGTTCAAGGTGCATACAAACACTTTGAACCACAAAAGTTCTAAGAAGGTCAAGAATTATTTCTATGCAAGTGAGCAAAGTATGAGAACCATTTAGCCATGCACATATACAAGTGAACACTTTGAAAACATGATTGACTAAAGGTCAAGATCAATAGATATGCATTTGTCCAATATGAATGCATCATATATCCAAGCTCTATGAAAAGTATGCATAGGAAGCATTCAAAGCTTTGCAAAATACCCATGAAACATTCATTCACAAAGGAACCCTTATAGACAATTGTCAAGATGTAAATTACACAAATTCATCAAACTAGGGACTTGACTGAAGAACCATGCATCTAAGCAAATCTTATGATGCTAGCAAGCCGTGCAACCTAACATATTGAAAGTGCATGAAACACATTCTCAAACTGTCAAATCCTCAACTAGAGATGTTATCATTTTGACATGCATATAAGCAACACATGTGAGTTTCATAAAATCCAATTGCACCAAACGTCACATGAGTTAGCTTAACCAATTTTCAAGCACACATTGAGCACATTGAATAGAATTGCCAAAACCATATGATCATGAATCCATACAATGAGAGAGCATCATTCAAATCACATTTATCAAATTTCGAGTTAATAAGTTGAGTACTTTTCAAGTCCAAAAACCTTATTAGGAAAATGCATGAAAATATTCAATGAAGGCATTGAAAATTGTTTTGATGAAATACATGAAACATATAAAGAGTCGATGCAGTGCAATGAGAAGGTTAACTCCCTTTTTGAAGAAGAGCTTCATTGATGGACTCATTTGAGTTCCAAGCATGAATTATGGATTTTGATCCTGTAAGCCAAGATAACATAGCGTGAGTTCTTTAAACAACAATCATTCATATGACTTCTAAGTGAGAATCTTGAAGTCATCTATTAACTCATCAACCAAGATGCATACATGTTGCTTAATGAAACACACACAGGCATGCTCAATGATGCACATCACTACAAGCACAGTTGTTATGTTATCATTAACACCAAACATCAAACATCAACTAGGAGATGTAACAATCTCCCATAACAGCCAACCCATCCACTCAATACACCGGCCCAATCATTCCAATAGAAAAGGATGACTCACCGCTGTGTGAGGGTCTTGAGGACATGGAGCCCCTCCCTCTAGGTAGCCCTTTCCATGACCCCATTGACCCCTTCCTGGTGTGGGACGGACACGTGAGTCGACTCCAAATGGATATGCGATCCTCAGACTCTAAACAAGCTCGCGATCGTCACTTTTCCAGGGAAGCGTCGGACGTGCGCGGTTGAGAAATCGGCAAGAGCTAGGGTGGTCAACTCACAAATTCGTGCCCGGATCGGGTCACGGGACGATATCTCTCTCTTACAGCAGCAATGATATAACAAGTAAAGCGGGCTACGATCCTAGCATGCTCTCTAGCAGCGGCATATAAAGCATATACGAATAAAGCAAAACGCCGAGTAAGGGAGCGGGCACGATACCTCCATGCTCGGGGTGGGGAAGACGGTCTCGGTCGAATTCGGTAACTCCCGGTAACAGTAATGAATTAAATTACAGCAATGAAATATCACCCACTCCATGCAGGGAGGTAAAGGGCTACAGAAGTGGGCCCTAGAGGACCGATCTCGGGTTAACGGGCTGCACTTGATCACCCCGTCGGCACGGTTCGGACGGCGTAAGCTGCTAGTTGTGGGGCCCACGTGCTGGTCGGTGGAGCCGTGTGGGACCGGGGTGGCACCACTGTGGTGGGGACGCTTGGGGAAGCGCTTCCTGGGATGGCGGCGCGCTGGTTCACCGGCCGGAGGCCGGACGGCTCCGATCGGCACCGGTCGGAAAGAGTGCCCACGGATCTGCTGCTTCTATTTTCAGGCGTGCGATCCGGCGAGATCGGCTGTTGCGATCAATCCTGACGTCAGATCGAAGCACAGAAGGTATCGTTGGAAAGCTCTTCGAAGTACTTCGATCTAGGGCCAGAGCGATTAACTGGATCTGCACGGATCTGGCCTTAGTCGATTTTTGAAGTTGCTGTGGGACAGGGCCTGAAATCTCAGGGTAGCAGGGAAGTTTCCTGAGAACTACCTTTGACCGTAAGGTAAAACTCCGAATCATATCTCGAGCTCTTCATAAAGATGGTAGAGGGGAGAGAGAGGAAAACGGCAATATATCTTATGCATGATTTGGTGGAAGTTTTGATTTTATAGGGATTTTATACTGACTGGGTGTCGGATCTGGACAGGACAGGACAGAGAAGAAATTTGACTGAGTTTTAATTGTCTTATGAAGAAAAAGAATTTAAATATTCGAGCCAAAATTTCTGGAGATGTATTTGGATGGGTAGAACACCCATTCCAAATTTGGGCTTGATCCAAAAACTGAACGTGGGTCGAAGATGGGAGGAAATAGGCTTCTGCTAAACAGATCTGAAAAGGGACAGATCTGGAAGATAGAAAGGCACGAAAATGGGAAAATAGCAAACGAAAGAATTTTGACGTGATTTTTTTTTTGGAGATAGGTATTCAAGAGAAGAACCAACCCTGAAAATTTCAGCTCCAGATGAGGTCGAAGCAGGATGTTAAAATTCATGGAGTGGACCTCTGTCCAGCAAGATAGAACCTTGGACAGCACCTCGGAGATGGCTTTGCGGCGGCTCGATGGTGGCACGAACGGCGGCGGCGGCACCAGAGATGAATTCCAAAGGTAGAGAGGAAGAGATAGAAGGGATGAACACTCTAGAAATGTAGAGGAGGAGAAGGGAACTAGAGGAGAGAGAGAGGGGGGCGCAGCTAGCTTCAAGCATTCACAAAATTTCTTCTCTTCATTAATTCATAAAATGGAAATTACATGGCATATACAGTTCCACATTAATGACCCAAATGACCCCAGATCTAGGGTTATAGGAGGGGCATACAAGGGAGTGGAAAATGGGTCAAAAAAACAAACAAAAAAACTATTATTCTATGGAGTTCACCCCCCCCCCCCTTTAAGAAGCCAATTTAAAATTGGTCTCTTTAATTAAATCTAGGTCCAAGTCCACATTTGGACCATGGACCAGCCCCCATAGGCCCTGGAGTCCATGTGGACCAATAAGAGGGAGGGAGGGGGTCCCTGCATGGCCTACATGTACTTTTGCAAAGAAACCCAATGGCCATTTGCAAAAAAACCCACTAAGACCTACAATTGTGTACCCATATATCACAAGGGTATACATACAAATATAAAAGGACATGCATGCAAACAAAATGTGGACGGTCTTACTTCAATGTCCCCATCAATTCTCCCCGGGTGAGAAGAACTCGACCCCGTCGAGTAAAGGGGTGACTACTCAAATTGCTCCGGCAGATCCGTCACCATACCAAGTAGCGCGGGTACGCTCCACTCCAAGTGATCGTCACCTGCTCATTCCGTATATACTCGATATGCACAAGCTGCTGTGGGAACGAGGCTAGGGGTGGAGACTCCGGGTGGGGTCACTCTCAAAGGGAGGAGGCGGCTCGAAAACTCACTACGAATCACCGCTGGGTCCCTATAGGTGACTAGATCCGGGGCATAGATGTAGAACCGATCCCATACTCATCGAGCGAGTCCACTCGCCTCTCACTCATAAGAGACCGACAACGAGCTTGCACAAGACACATGCAGACTCACCATGCACTAACACACGTATGCAAACCACACAAACAAGCCACCCAAACAAACCACACAAAGAAGAAACACACTGACTCATGCATGACCCTAGACTTAAGGTGGTGGTAACATCAACCCCACTAAGTGGCCGCATCCTGAGCTGCGGCAAACTCCTCTAGACCTTCCACTTCATAGTACTCATCGGCTAGTGCCGGATCGGCCTCATAGGTGACAAGCTCGAGCCCAGATGGCGAGGCTTCTCCAACCCCTAGGGCTAGTGTGGTACGGGTCGGGCATTCACTGGCAATGTGGCCAAACCCATGACAGTGAAAACACTGCACTCGCGACCTACTGGTCTCTCTGATAAAAGGGCCTTTACCCTTATCCTCCCGACGGGTAGGGGGTGTAGGCAGCAATGGTGGAGGTGTAGGTGTCTTGGGAAATAGGGGTGGAGGTGCCGGGGCCAGAGGGCGGGCAATGGGTGCCGGGGGACGAGGTGGAGGTAGATCCCAGGGCGGGAGAGGACGAGGCCTAGGAGTGAAGTGCTCCTGACGGACAGATCCTGAGATCGAGCCATGGGAGGCCGCTGATGTGGGCCTAAAGAGTGGCGGGGCTCGGTGCTACGAAGAGGGACGGGACCCGACCGATGGCTAGGCTCAAACTCTCCCTCAAATTGCTCCAACTCAAGAGCAACTTGATATGCTTCTTCCAACGTCTTGGCATTGCGGTGGAAAAGCTCATACTGGTAATGTGGCCGCAAACCACGTCGAAAGCGGGACACGGGCATGGTACTCTCATCCGTGACTCCACATCGCAGAAAGTACTCATCAAATTCAACGATGTACTCGGAGACAGATCGGTCTCCCTGGCTAAGACTTTGCCACCTATCGATGAGTCGCTGACGGTACGTGGGAGGGAGGTACTTTTGCCGAAGCTTAAGCTTCATTTCGCCCCATGTGTCAATCGGGGGCTCTAGCTGCTGAAATAACAGGCTCTCTACATTCTTCCAATAGGTTTGCGCCTGTCCCATGAGCTTCATGGTAGCAAATCAGATCCTTCAACGTTCCGACATATCGTACCAATCGAAGTATCGGTCCATGCCGAACTCCCAATCTAGGTAGATTTTCGGATCTAAAGACCCGTAAAAAATGGGAGGATCCACTCGCACGGTCTTAAGGACCCTATCGTCCTCCTCATCTCTCTGTGGCTGAAGGCCACGACGGCGTGGACCATACCCCTCGTAGGCATTGTCGGACCCATAGTCCTCGAGACCAAGGTCACAGCGCGGTAGTTCGGGAACCTGAGGAGAGGCGGGTGGAGGAGCCTGTGGTTGCTGAGGAGCATGTGCGGGCGGGTTGTGGGCCAGATGGACGGGCTGGGCTTGGACTACAGGGATTGCTTGGCCGTGGGCAGCCGCCTGAATGGGTGCGGGTTGGCCCTGGGCCGCCCTAGGAGGATCTCCGTGTGACATCCTATCCAACCGTCCTGCCAGACCTTGGACAGATCTGTCAGACGACTCCATCCGTTCCTCCATGGTGTTAAATTGACCATCTATACGGTCTGAGAAGCTCTTAAAGGTTGCCTCGGATTGGTCCATCCGTTCTACGAGGGCCATGATCGCCTCACGCAAGGAGTGAAGGTCTCCCGAGATGGTATCCCGTGGGTTGGCCATAGGTGTAGGGCGATGGTATTGGGTACCTCATCGAGTGGGCATGCAAAGGACACAAGGACTAGGAGACACAGACCAATGCAAACAAGTGATGCAGCTAGACTTAACCAAGACTCGAACCGTGGCGGAGTTAATCGATCCGAAAATCACTCGCGCAAGTGTGTGGCCTTCCCGATAGGCGTAGCCTAACGTTCGGACAACACCTTTTTATATATCGGGTTATTGGGATGAAATGCAACCTAGACTGACTTAGACGATGGCTAGACGTAAATGACACTCTTTTTTTTTGTTTTTAGACACCCTAGACTCAAACTTGCTCTGATACCAAACTGATGCGGGACGGACACGCGACTCGACTCCAAATGGATATGCGATCCTCAGACTCTAAACAAGCTCACGATCTTCACTTTTTGAGGGAAGCGTCAGACGTGCGCGGTTGAGAAACCGGCAAGAGCTAGGGTGGTCAACTCACAAACTCGTGCCCGGATCGGGTCACGGGACGATATCTCTCTCTCACAGCAGCAATGATATAACAAGTAAAGCGGTCTACGATCCTAGCATGCTCTCTAGCAGCGGCATATAAAGCATATACGAATAAATCAAAATGCCGAGTAAGGGAGCGAGCACGATACCTCCACGCTCTCGGCGTGGGGAAGACGGTCCCGGCCGAATTCGGTAACTCCCGGTAATAGTAATGAATTAAATTACAGCAATAAAATATCACCCACTCCATGCAGGGAGGTAAAGGGCTACATAAGTGGGCCCTGGAGGATCGATCTCGGGTTGACGGGCTGCACTTGATCACCCCGTCGGCACGGTTCGGACGGCGTAAGCTGCTGGTTGTGGGGCCCACGTGCTGGTCGGTGGAGCCGTGTGGGACCGGGGTGGCACCACTATGGTGGGGACGCTTGGGGAAGCCCTTCCTGGGATGGCGGCGAACTGGTTCGTCGGCCAGAGGCCGGGCGGCTCCGATCGGCGCCGGGCGGCTCCGATCGGCACCGGTCGAAAAGAGTGCCCACGGATCTGCTGCTTCTGTTTTCAGGCGTGCGATCCAGCGAGATCGGCTGCTGCGATCAATCCTGATGTCAGATCGAAGCACAAGAGGTATCGTTGGAAAGCTCTTTTGAAGTACTTCGATCTAGGGCTAGAGAGATTACCTGGATCTTCACGGATTTGGCCTTAGTCGATTTTTGAAGTTGCTGTGGGACAGGGCCTGAAATCTTAGGGCAGTAGGGAAGTTTCCTAAGAACTACCTTTGACTATAAGGTAAACCTCCGAATCAGACCTCGAGCTCTTCATAAAGATGGTAGAGGGGAGATAGAGGAAAACGGCAATATATCTTATGCACGATTTGGTGGAAGTTTTGATTTTATAGGGATTTTATACTGACTGGGTGTCGGATCTGGACTGGACAGGACAGAGAAGAAATTTGACAGAGTTTTAATTTTCTTATGAAGAAAAAGAATTTCTAAATTTGAGCCAAAATTTTTGGAGATGTATTTGGATGGGTAGAAGACCCTGTCCGAATTTGGGCTTGATCCAAAAATTGAAAGTGGGTCGAAGATGGGAGGAAATTGTTATGACCCCTCTATGTTGATGATGTTGACACTTGCTTTATTTCATTGGCAACACCATTGTTTTGATTGATTGGCAACTACTTTTGATTTGATGAAATTGGTCTATCAGATTGACTATGTGTTATTTGCATTTAATACACTGCTGTCTGCATTTCTTACTGTCATGAGTCTATACATCGTCCATTTTGGATAAAGTCCACACACTGCACTTCAATTGAATTGGTTAAGTGTGCACAGCGTCAACGCATCATGTTACAGCGTCAACGCATGAAGTCTGTACATCAGTCTTAATATTCTAAGTCTGTACAGCCGTTGGCCTTGAACCTCAGAGTCTGTACATTGAATCACCAACTTCTTTGAAGCCCATACATCGCTCAAAGTCTGTACAGAGTCCAGCGTCTCAGTTAGCGTCTCATGCATTTGAGTAAAGTCTGTACATCGGTCTGTCAGCAAGTCTGAACATCGTCCGTCTTTGTTAGCGTCTCAAGCATTGGGCTAAGTCTGTACATCATTCAATGTCTAGAGCTTCATGAAGTCTGTACATCAGACTGTTACAGCAAGTCTGTACATTGTCTGTCTTCCTCAGCGTCGTGATATTTGAAGTCTATACATCCATCAGGAGCTTCAAGTCTACACATCGCTTCGCTCCATCAAGTCTGTACATCCACAGTGTTACTTGAAGTCAGGACATTGGTCTTCAAACTCAAAGTCTGGACATTGGTCTTCAAACTCAATGTCTGGACATTGGTCTTCAATCTCAAAGTCTGGACATTGGTCTTCAAACTCGATGTCTGCACATTGTCTTCGAAACCAAAGTCTCTACAATGGTCTTCACACTTGAAGTCCATACATTTGATGTGCAGAGTTGATGTCTATACTGTGTCTTTGCTGATCAAGTCTACACAATGGTCGGTGGCAAGTCTGTACACTGGCCTCAGCTTTTCAAGTCTACACATTGGCCTCCTTGCATAAAGTATATACACTGGACTGTTTGGCAAGTCTATACATCAGCCCCTGTCTTCGATGTCTATACAGTCCTTTAGCTTGCTCCAGTCCATACATTGGCTTCAAGACTTTCAAGTCTATACACTGAAGTCTTCACATTCGTTTGCATTACATGAAGTCCATACAGTGGGTAAAGTCTATACGTTGCATTCTGCCTTCACAAGTCTATACAACGAAGTATATACACTGCAATGTACACACTCAAATCTTATGACTTCATTCTTGTTGCTGAAGGGAACAGGGTCGACGCTGGGAGCTTAAAGCGTCCACGCATCAGTTGACGAAGCCTTCACGATATCTTCCACTGCGTCAACGCCACAAGCAAGCAGCGTCGACGTAGCAGTTGAAGAAGCATTCATCTTCACAGGCTATTCCACTGCGTCAATGCCACAATTAAGCAGCATCGACGCAGCAGCTAAAGAGACGAGGCTAATGGCTACTGGAATGCATCACTGCGTTAACGCCATTGAGTGACAGCGCTGACGCAACAAGTCAGATTGCTGACATTGAGCACGTGAACGGAGAACTCTATACATCGGACTGAAGAAGGTAATGAGGGGCACGTGATCCCAGGTACCTGGCTCGTGATCCGAGAAGGACAAGGTATCTAGATGAGGACACGTGTACTGACACTCCATTGCATGCTGCCACGTGGTCCAAATTGCTGGGCGGGAAACGTGGAGAGCACACGCCTGCTGCTGTTGTTGCTATATAAACAAGTCTTCTTCCATAAAAGAAGACTGATCGAAAGAAAAGAAGAGAAAGTCTATACAGCAGTGAGCCTTCGATCCACAGAGAGAAAAGAGAGAAGAAGAAGATACAGAGAAGAAGAAATAGAGAAGAAGGAGAAAAAGAGAGAGGAAGAGATCGAGAGAGATTGAGTTGAGAGAGAGTTGATTGAGAGTGAGAGAGTATGTATCTCAGTCTCGTGGTTCAAAACTAGAGCTGAGCTTTGCTCTTAGAGCTATATTGCTTTTGAGCTTTTCTGTTTTTGTTTTGATTCTATCTTTCATTTTCGAACATTGTTTCTTCAAGCTGTGCGTCAGCGGTCTTGCAGTGGTAGTCTCCACTGGACGGGTTAAGCTGTATTTCCCCAGTGGTTGCAGAGGATCAGATCCTCTGGTCGGCAAGCTGTACCCAGCGAAGCTGTGTATTAGCGAATTGTTTGGCCAATGATGGAGGCATCACCCGTGACCCCCTTTGGCTCGGGTCTTCCTCACACTCCGGCACCATTTGAGTTCGGGCCTCTCTCCATAAAGTCCCAATTATCCTTTTTATGCTTTCTATTTGAGTCATTTGATGTAATTTTCATTTTCTTGAGTCATGTCCCTAGGTCTTGTGTTTATTTTCCTAAGTTTGAGTGTCATTATGTTGTTTAGTTAGCTATTGGGCCCATTTCATTGGGCTTGGCCCAAGACCCCCCCTACTCCCTCGGTTATTTGTCATTGAGTCTTTTGTCAGGGTCTTATTGTAAAATGTGGGTTGCCTATATATAGGGCCCCATTCCCTTCATTTGGAACTAATGAATCAATGAATGAAAAATTTGTCATTTTGAGAGTTTACACTTCTTATCTAGTGGAGAGATTCCATTTTTTGGGTGAGAAACCCTAGGGGAGAGATTCCCCACCCTTCCCTCTCTTAATCTCTCTTTTTCACTCCACTTTCTCTCTCCTCAACACCCAAATTCGAATTTTCTTCTCTCTCCTCCCTTCCCAACCACCTCCACTCCCCACCTACCCCATTTAAGCCTCTTCCCATTCCCCACAACCCTCATCAATACTCCATCCCTTCCCAAGACCCCTCCACCAATCCTCTCCTCACCATCCAACCCCCAACTACCCCTCCCACTTTCCCAAGCACCCTTCCCACTTTCCCAAGCACCCCTCCCACTACCCCATGCACCCATTCCCTTCCCCAACACAACCCCCCCCCCCACTCCCAAGACAAACAAATTAACCCCACCCTTAAACCCAATTTCAAATACCCTTTCCCTCTCACCCACCTTCCCAAATTCGCAGCCCCCACTACCACCATCGATTGGACCCTCTTCCAGACCTTATTCTCCACCTCCCACACCTTAGAACACCCCCTCCAAGACCCCCTTACAACCAGGGGTCACTCCCACACTCATCTACCCCCTTCTCCTTCTTCTTTCTTGGTCATTGGAAGCTACTTCGAAGTTGCAGTTTGCTGTCCAGAGGTTACAGATGAACCAGCAACTTGCAGCAGCTACCACAACTTCCTCCGGACAAGTTTGAAGACCCAAGAGCCATCGTCGGAAGCGTCTACCAGTCTCTTTCGCAACAGAAGTGGTTTCATCTTCTTGCGATGTCTGAGCCGTGTAGGAGGTCCATTCTTCCACAACTGCGCAGTTCTGCCACGGCTGAGAACCTGAGCCAGATGAGAAGCTCTGCCATGACGAACCCCGGAGGAATCAGCCCATGAGTTTTTCTTCAAAATTCTTCATCGCCCGGTTTACTTCCAGAATCAAGAAACAGAACTTCATTCGGCATTCGTGATCCAGAGTTCTCATTTTTCTCCCTCAGCTACGCAGATCTGCTACCCACAGTCTGCACCGACCAGTCGCCATTGTTCTACATCCTCTAGTCTTCTCCGACATCGGTTGGCTTCCCCGTCAGTTTTACTGCGAAGAGGACTCGTCCACGATTCTAACGACTCCAACGGCGCTTGATTCTGAGGTCGGGAGCTGCCGGGGCATTCTCTGCAATCTGCTGTTAGAAGTCTACAGTTGCCGGTCAGAGAATCTAAGGCTCTGTTCAAACCTCTATCCCAGCCAGCAGCAACTCCAGAAGAAATTAAAGAAATTCTGAGGCATTCCCTTCTCAGCTACGAAGATTTTCCCACCGGTCTCACCACCAGCAAAATTCTTGAGCGGGTTCTACAGCATCAACACCGACTATCTGTCCCTGTTCGCAGACAGCAAGCAGATTCGGTGCCGTTACTTAGTCATCCCTCTTTAGTCTAATTTCCCCGCCCCGCTTGGCCGGCTGAAGGCCCCTCCCTGCGTGGAGGTAGTATTTTTTGTAATCTCATTAACCCCCACCCCAAGATCCCCCTCCTGCGAGAGGTGTAGTGGTGTAACTTGTTTGGGCAGGTCAAGCTACCCCGACGCGGCGTGTGGGGATCCACTCGCCTCCCCGCTCGCCCTCGTCTCCGACCGGGACCGGTTTCTTCAAACCGGTCGAGTAAGTGCTCAATCCTTCACTCCATTTAGTGCTTGTCTTTCAATATTCGTTCTAGTTCCACTGGTTATGCGAGTGAGAGCTCGATCCTCAAGCCCCGTTGTCTTGAGTGATCACCGTGAGAAGAGAGTGGAACCCGTGCCCTTTGGCACTTCGTTGGACCCTTGATTTGGGCAGCCGTACCCTTGGGGAATCAAACCTTGGCCTTGCTGGCCCTCTACCAGCAAGGGCCTAGCCCACACAACCTCCCCTTGGCATTGCCAAGTTACCCTGGGTCTTAGTGAGCATCAGGTGAGCGGTTGCTATTATCGGTCCGTTTTTGAATGCTTAATTATGCTTGCTTGTTGAGTCCTAGGCTGTGTCACATCAATTGATATCAGAGCAAGTCATTGACTTGTCTCTATCAAGTCAAGTCCTAGGGCATGCTTGCATTGGAGTCATCATCAATCTGACCCTTGCATTGATTCCCCCGATCATCATGGCCACCTACTTAGCCTACTCACCACCCATGGACTTCATCCTAGATAGGGATATTACCTTTGACGGATCGCATTCTAGTGACTATCTTAGGTGGGAGGCTACCATAGAAAAGTACTTTGAAAAGACTTGGATATATGGATGCGCGAGAGTCCGAAAGGCCAAGGGACGACTTCGAGGTCAAGCCAAAAGTAAGTGGGAACACATAGAGGGCTTAAGGAGGGTTAGAATACAAGAACCTATTCACTCTTGGGAAGAGATGAAGGTAGAACTTAGAAAGATCTACATCCCCAAATATTCCCACCCCTCCTACTCAAGCACCCCTAACCTGAGGAGCACTACCACTCCTCCATCCCCACCCGGCCAACTTGAGACCGACCTTTGGTCTCCACCCCCACCACCCCCAACAATTCATCTCTCAACCATCATAACAACACTTCGCGACCAAGACCTCTCCCTTAAGACCCAAATAAACCAAACAACCACCTCTCCACCAAATCCCATGAGGATCCCCACACTCCAACCAAAACCTCCTTCCGCAAACCTATCTATCCAAACTCAATTGGCCCCCACTACCACCCCTCCACAACCGGCCGATCCCAAGGGGAAGAGACCCCTAACCGACCCGGTTTCCCCAATAAGGACCACCACTCACCCTATTCTCACCATTCAAACCCAAGTAGACCCCGTGTCCATCCCTCCACCTAGAACCATGACGGCCACCACCACCCAACCCAAATCCTGTCACCCAACCCACCTTCCACTTCCAACCCCAATCCTACCCTAACCTAGACCTCCACTACTTCCACTCCCAAACCACACCCTACCAATCCCAATCCAAGTTTCCCTTTACCCTCTACCCTGGGAACACCACACACAAACCCTCATCACCCCAAAAGACTCTCTCACCTCCTTGGTAGCAGAACTCATACCCAATCCAATAGTTGTGAGCACTCCAAACCCACCCCCCACTTTGGAGGAAACCCAAGTCCAAGCTGAAGAAGAAACCTCACACGCTGGTCTTTACCTTACACCACCCTCTCTAGTTGGGGCGGAGCTCATCTTAGGAGAACCCATTGTTAGTTGGCTAAAGGAGAGCCCAATTCGAGAGACCCCGGCCCATGTTTTCCCTCCCATAGAACGAGACCTTCCCATAGTGCCCTTCTTCTCCTATCACACCACAATCCAAGCATCCTATCAAGTGGAGACCTTAGAGGACCTTCTCAAGGGCATATCATGGCAATTAGAGATGACTAGCATGTTGACCCCTATGGTCGAACAACCTAGGAGCCTTAGCCTCCTACACCTATGCATAGGGTCTATCACCTCGGTTTGCACCATTGGTTGCTACACTAGCGACCTCCTTCTATTCCTCCCTACACCCGATGAGCCCAACCTTCTCCTCGATTTAGAGCTTCTTATCTCGGGTAGAAAGCCAAGCCCTTCACTCATGGCCGACTCACTTGTCAAGAACATTGGCCCAACTATCATGGAGAAGGATGACTTAGCACCTTTTAAGGATCTTGAGGACATGGAGTTCCTCCCCCTAGGTGACCTATTTTATGATCCATATGATCCATTCCAATGGGAGTCAAGGGACTCATATGACCCAACCATCTTACCAACCACCCACCCTTTCCTACCCTCACCCACCATATTGGGCCAAACCCACCTCATCCATGACTCGGGTTACACCTTGGGAGCCATGACCTTGAGCCACATATCCCTAGGTAATAAGGTTGTGCCCCACCCCATGATGACCACCTTCTTAGATCCATTCGATCCTTTCCAATGGGAGTTCAAAGATTGTCCCACACATATACACATGGAAGTCACCTTTGGAAAAAGCATGCATGTGTCTAGGCTTACCATACCCCTTGGCATGAACACTATGTTGGGTCCATTCATTCATATCATCCACATGTCAAGTAGAAAGTATGAGTGGTCCATATTTGGATGTCATGGTCCACCTTCATTCATCATGGGTCTTAAGCATGTCAAAGGCATCTACGGATGTCCGGGTCCCCCAATATTTATCACCAATTTGCATGATAGGGCCACCTACGGGTGCCCCGGCCCACCTAGGCTAACCAAAGTCTACACTGCATCATTACACGATATGTCTACTTTTGGTTGCCCAGGTCCACCCATCACCCCCAGAATGTCTGCATACACAACATTGTATAAAGAGATCCGCAAGCACATTAGCAAGAAGAATGTGACTTATAAAAGGCAAGCCGACTCTCATCGACGTCACCAAGAATTCCATAAGGGTGACTTTGTGATGGTAAGGATGGAGAGGCTCTCCCTGGGAGCCACCTCCAAATTGAGGCCACGTGGGGCTGGTCCCTTCCAGGTCCTGAGGCGTATTGGTGCAAATGCCTACGAGTTAGATATCCCTGAGGAGTATGGTATAAGTCCCACATTCAATGTCGCCGACCTAGTGCCATATAAGGGACCCACGGTGATACCTAGTGAGGAGATTGGGCCTACTTCTTCCATTGAGAGAGCACCCACCCGTGATGAGAGGCCACCAGCCAAGAGAGCCCAGCGTGAACGTATAGAACAAATATTGGATGAACAAGTCACTACCACTCAGAGCAAGGTATACGAGCGCTATCTCGTTAGGTGGAAGGATCGGCCTCCTTCGAAGGATTCATGGGTGAGTCGGGAGGATCTCCAGTAGTTGGATCCCGACCTTCTCGAGTAGTACCACAGCCGGATGGACCCCTACTCGACGGAGTTGAGCTCTTCGCAGCCCAGGGGATTTGATGGAGGCCTCACCCGTGACTCCCTTTGGCTCGGGTCTTCCTCACACTCCGGCACCATTTGAGTTCGGGCCTCTCTCCATAAAGGCCCAATTATCCTTTTTATGATTTCTATTTGAGTCATTTGATGTAATTTTCATTTTCTTGAGTCATGTCCCTAGGTCTTGTGTTTATTTTCCTAGGTTTGAGTGTCATTATGTTGTTTAGTTAGCTATTGGGCCCATTTCATTGGGCTTGGCCCAAGGGCCCCCCCTACCCCCTCGGTTATTTGTCATTGAGTCTTTTGTCAGGGTCTTATTGTAAAATGTGGGTTGCCTATATATAGGGCCCCATTCCCTTCATTTGGAACTAATGAATCAATGAATGAAAAATTTATCATTTTGAGAGTTTACACTTCTTATCTAGTGGAGAGATTCTATTTTTTGGGTGAGAAACCCTAGGGGAGAGATTCCCCACCCTTCCCTCTCTTAATCTCTCTTTTTCACTCCACTTTCTCTCTCCTCAACACCCAAATTCAAATTTTCTTCTCTCTCCTCCCTTCCCAACCACCTCCACTCCCCACCTACCCCATTTAAGCCTCTTCCCATTCCCCACAACCCTCATCAATACTCCATCCCTTCCCAAGACCCCTCCACCAATCCTCTCCTCACCATCCAACCCCCAACTACCCCTCCCACTACCCCAAGCACCCATTCCCTTCCCCAACACAACCCCCCCCACTCCCAAGACAAACAAATTAACCCCACCCTTAAACCCATTTTCAAATACCCTTTCCCTCTCACCCACCTTCCCAAATTCGCAGCCCCCACTACCACCATCTGTTGGACCCTCTTCCAGACCTTATTCTCCACCTCCCACACCTTAGAACACCCCCTCCAAGACCCCCTTACAACCAAGGGTCACTCCCACACTCATCTACCCCCTTCTCCTTCTTCTTTCTTGGTCATTGGAAGCTACTTCGAAGTTGCAGTTTGCTGTCCATAGGTTACAGATGAACCAGCAACTTGCAGCGGCCACCACGACTTCCTCCGGACGAGTTTGAAGACCCAAGAGCCATCGTCGGAAGCGTCTACCAGTCTCCTTCACAACAGAAGTGGCTTCATCTTCTTACGATCTCCGAGCCGTCCAGGAGGTCCATTCTTCCACAACTGCGCAGTTCTGCCTCGGCTGAGAACCTGAGCCATATCAGAAGCTCTGCCACGATGATCCCCGGAGAAATCAGCAGCGAAGTTCTTCTTCAAAATTCTTCATCACCCAGTCTACTTCCAGAATCAAGAAACAGAACTTCATTCGGCGTTCGTGATCCAGAGTTCTCATTTTTCTCCCTCAGCTACGCAGATCTGCTACCCACAGTCTGGACCGACCAGTCGCCATTGTTCTGCATCCTCTAGTCTTCTCCGACATTGGTTGGCTTCCCCGTCAGTTTTTCTGCGAAGAGGACTCGTCGAAGATTCTAACGACTCTGACGGCGCCTGATTCTGAGGTCGGGAGCTGCCGGGGCATTCTCTGCAATCTACTGTTAGAAGTCTGCAGCTGCCGATCTGAGAATCTGAGGCTCTGTTCAAACCTCCATCCCGGCCAGCAGTGACTCCAGAAGAAATTAAAGAAATTCTAAGGCATTCCCTTCTCAGCTACGAAGATTTTCCCACTGGTCTCGCCACCAGAAAAATTCTTGAGCGGGTTCTACAGCAGCAACACCGACTATCTGTCCCTATTCGCAGACAGCAAGCAGATTCGGTGCCGTTACTTAGTCATCCCTCTTTAGTCTAATTTCCCCGCCCCGCTTGGCCGGCTGAAGGCCCCTCCCTGTGTGGAGGTAGTATTGTTTGTAATCTCATTAACCCCCACCCCAAGATCCCCCTCCTACGAGAGGTGTAGTGGTGTAACTTGTTTGGGCAAGTCAAGCTACCCCGACGCGGCGTGTGGGGATCCACTCGCCTCCCCGCTCGCCCTCGTCTCCGACCGGGACCGGTTTCTTCAAATCGGTCGAGTAAGTGCTCAATCCTTCACTCCATTTAGTGCTTGTCTTTCAATATTCGTTCTAGTTCCGCTGGTTATGTGAGTGAGAGCTCGATCCTCAACTCCCGTTGTCTTGAGTGATCACCGTGGGAAGAGAGTGGAACCCGTGCCCTTTGGCACTTCGTCGGACCCTTGATTTGGGCAGTCGTACCCTTGGGGAATCAAACCTTGGCCTTGCTGGCCCTCTACCAGCAAGGGCCTAGCCCACACAACCTCCCCTTGGCATTGCCAAGTTACCCCGGGTCTTAGTGAGCATCGGGTGAGCGGTTGCTATTATCGGTCCGTTTTTGAATGCTTAATTGTGCTTACTTGTTGAGTCCTAGGTTGTGTCATATCAGCCAAGCTGTAAAGCCCAGCGGACACAAGCTGTGCTGCGCAGCAGGAAGCCATACTCGGTTGAGTGTGGGGTGGACGTAGGTCATTGACCGAACCACCTAAAAATTGTGTGTGCAGTGTGTTTGTGTTTTTGTGTGATCTGTGTGCGATGGGAATTTCTTGTTTAGCTTATTTGATTGCATCGCTTATGCTCATGTCTAGCTTTCGACCTTTTGTTTAGCATCCTTTGTTTAGCTTAACTGATGTTTGCCTAAATTCCGCTTTAGAACTTACAGTAGTTTTAAATTAGGCAAGTTGATCTATTCACCCCCCTCTAGATCCACACTCTGTGGAGATAGACTGCGTCCATCTAACCCAACACTTGGTATCAGAGCCTAACTCTTCTGCAGGGACTCATCGCCCGAAGAGAATAGGCAGAGATGGATGCTCGAGGGATGACTGCCGAAGGTCACTCAACAACGAAGCCCCCATTCTTTGACGGATCAAACTACGCATACTGGAAGAACCGTATGCAAGTGTTCCTCAGGGCTAAGGATTATGAGATTTGGAAGATTGTCAGCAAGGGACCTTATGAGCTGTCCCCGAATGAAGATGTATGGACCAAGGAGGAGATCAGAAGGTCCACGCTGAATTGGAGTGCTATTAATGCTATCCAGTGCGCTCTGCATCCTACAGAATTCTCCCGTGTATCTGCTTGCAAATCAGCTAAGGAGATGTGGGATGGGCTGGAAGTAATTCATGAAGGTACATCTCAAGTAAGAGAGCAGAAGGCCAATCTTCTTGTATCTGAGTATGAAGCCTTCAAGATGAAGCAGAATGAGTCCATCAGCGAAATGTACGCTCGGCTGACTGTCATAACCAATGGCCTCAGAGGTTTTGGAAAACCTCAGGCAGAGTATGATGTAGTGAGGAAAATCCTGTGCTCCCTGACTCCCAATTGGCACACTAAAGCAACAGTGATGGAGGAGTCAAGGGACCTGCGTAATACTAAAGCTGATGAGCTGATTGGCTCACTAATGGCATATGAGATAAACATGCCAAGGACAGATGAAGCTGAGAGGAAGAAGAAGCCGATAGCGCTGAAGGCTAGTTCCAGCAAATCAACAAAATCCAGCTTCAGCAGCTCTTCATCATCAGAGGAGAGCCTAAATGAAGAAGAAGATGTGACTCGATCTGAGATAGCCATGATGACTAGAGAGTTCAGGCGATTTCTCAGAAAGGGAGCAGGACGGTTCGGCCAGAAGAAATACAGTGGTGGCCGAAAGGATAAAAGGTATAAATCTAAACCTGCAAAGAAAGATGAAGCTAATGTCTGTTATCAATGCAGGAAACCAGGGCATCTGAAAATTGACTGTCCAGACAATCAGAAACATAAGGACAGGTCAAAGAAGAAAATCAAGAAGGGAAGAGCTATGATCACCACATGGAGTGATGAAGATGAAGGCTCTTTCAGCAACAGCTCAGATAGTGAAGCCGAATCTGAATAGCCCATTTGCATTATGGCAACAAGCTCCGAAGATAGAGAGGAGGACACAGATGAGGTAATCACTAGATTTGAAAACTTCACAATTGCTGATTGGGTAGATGCTTATCATAACATAGCGGATAGAGCTGATGATATTAGAAAAGAGAATAGGCATCTTAGAAGAAAAATCAATTCCATGCAAAATGATAAAACACTAACTGATAAAATTACATGTTTGGAATCTGAGATTGATGAATTGAAACTCACATGCTCTGAAGAAGATAAAATCAAAAATGAGTTAAAAGCTTCTAAGGAAGAGAATCTAAGGCTTGAAAATGAAATTGATGAATGGAAGCTGAAGATTCAAAAATGTGAAAGTGAAGTAAAAATCATTTCTGAAAAATATGAAGCTGTCCTCAATGTCAACAATGAGCTGAAAAAGGCTATTGATGAACTTCAGAAAGACAATGAGGATAAAATGAAAACCATTGAGAAAATGACCCAAGGAACAAATAACTTAAATGCTTTGTTAGGGTCAAAGGTTAATTTCAGAAAAGAGGGCCTAGGATTTAATTCTAGTGCAACAAAAACATTCGGGATGAAAACAATTTCATTTGTTGCTCAAAAGGAAAAGGGACCTCTAATTAGCATGAACTCAACAAATTTGATGAACAAAACTGCTAATCTGAAAAAGCCCAGTGCTGAGGAGAAGGGCAAACAAAAGGTTAATGAGCCTAGTAGAGCTAGCACATCTAAGCAGAATCCTAGGGCTCATACTCAGGTTAGGGGTCAACCTACACAGTCCGGAAAACCCCAGGTCAAGGTAACCAAGTCTCCACCAACACCTCCACCTCTGAAGAAGACCCAATACAAACCTGTGTATAGTTCAGCAGGGTCCAAAGTACAGGGGAGACAGAGTGCTGCTAGGAGTCAGCCTAATTATTTTTATCAACCCAAAGCTTAGAACCAATACAATGCACAGCCAACCTACTTCAATAGGTCAAATTGGTCTAGAACTCAGGGTAGGTTTACAGGTCTTGCATTCCAGGGTGCTCAAAACCAAAGACCTTACAGTGGAAATTGGGTCAATGGGTATGGTTACTGGACATTTAGAAATCAATATTTTCATAGCCAGCCCAGGAACTACTATGGCCAAAATTTTGTGGACATACCCTGGCCAAGGCACTGGCACAAAAATAACAGTACTGTCAATAAACATGCTACTGCCAATAAGAAAAACAACAATAAGAAGAAAAGGAACAACAACAGAAGAAAATCTGTAGGATCCACTGAACAAAACATATTTAAACAAATGTGGATTCTGAAACATTTGCTTTCCTATTTTGCTTCTAGTTCATTTACATTGGAGCCCAATCAATCTTGGGTTCCAAACTTCTCTACCTAATTGTGTATGCAGGTATGCCTGACAACCAAGAACAACTTGTGGTACATGGATAGCGGCTGCTCCAGGCATATGACAGAAGATAAGGCCAAATTTTGCATACTGACTGAGAAAGTAGAAGGCCTTATCACCTTTGGAAGTAACACAAAGGGTAGGAATATCGGATCAGGTAAGGTAGGTAAGTGTTCTACCTGCTGCATTGATGATGTTATGCTAGTTGAAGGGTTAGCCTATAATCTACTTAGCATTAGCCAGTTATGTGATAAAGGTTACAATGTTTTATTCAATTCTCAATGCTGTAAGGTTTTTGAACCTGATTCTGATATTGTCAAATTTTCTGGAAAAAGAATAAATAATACTTACATGATAAATTTAGATGAAATTCAACACACTAACCTTTGCCTTACTGCCAGTAGAGAAGACATAGCATTTTTATGGCATCGTAGGTTAGGTCATGCTAGCTACACTGTTTTGCACAAATTAAATAAGCATGGCATGGTTAGAGGACTTCCTGAAGTCTCATTCAAGAAAGAAAACAAAATCTGTGATGCATGCACTCAATCAAAGATAACTAGAAAGTCATTTAAGTCTAGAACTGAAAATCTGTCTTCCAAACCCTATGAGCTGATACATATGGACTTTTTTGGGCCAACTAGATCTGTCAGCCTATCAGGGAGGAGGTATGGGTTTGTCATGGTAGATGACTTTTCTAGGTATACTTGGGTTTATTTCTTATCTAATAAGAGTGATGCTTTCTCAGAATTTCAGGAGTTCTATGTTAAAACAAATCAGAAAATTGAAAACATTTTGTCTGATCATGGAGGTGAGTTTGAAAACTCACAATTTGATGAATTCTGCAAGTCAAATGGAATCAACCACAGGTACTCCTCACCAAGGACATCTGAGCAGAATGGAGTTGTGGAGAGAAGGAACAGAACCTTAGTGGAAATGGGTCGTACACTCCTTGTCGAAGGTGGTCTACCAAGGAAATTTTGGGCTGAAGCAGTGAACACTGCCTGTTATGTAATTAACAGAGCCATGGTAAGACCTTCTACCCAGCAAACACCATATGAGATATTAAAAGGTAAGAAACCTTCTATTGCTCACTTCAAGGTTTTTGGTTGTAAATGTTTCATTCACATAAATGATAAAAAGGACCTTGATAAATTTGAACCTAAAGGAGAACCAGGAATTTTTCTTGGCTATTCTGAAAACACCCGAGCATACAGAGTGTACAATCTGAACTCTAAAACTGCTGAAGAATCTCCACACATAGTTTTTGAATAATCATTGGCAAATTCTAATGTTGGACAATGCAGGAATGAAAACAATGGTGAAATTCTGAAGGAAGGAGATCCTGCAGACAAATCCAAGGATGAAGAAGAACATAAAGAGCACTACCAGAAAAAGCGGGATTAAAGACGGAATTTTCAAACGGAAATTTCAGACGAAAATTTCCGTCTGAAATTTGTGACGGATTATTTTCCGTCGGAAATCTCGTCTGAAATATGCAAGTACACACCGAATTTCAGACGGAAATTTGTGACGGAAAATATTCCGTCAAAAATTTCAGACGGAATTTGTGACGGAATTATTAAACTGTCAGAAATTTGTAACCAAGAATTTGTGACGGCCACATTTGTGACGGAATCCGTCTGACAATCCGTCACAAATGTGTCTTCTCACGGATTTTCAGACGGAAATTAGTCCGTCACAAAATTTATTGCGCCCCAAATCCGTCGCAAAGGCACATTTGCGACGGATTTGGAGCGCAAAAATTTTGTGACGGATTAATTTCTGTCTTAAAATCCGTGAGAAGACACATTTGTGACGGATTGTTAGACGGATTCCGTCACAAATGTGGCCGTCACAAATTCTTGGTTATAAATTTCTGACAGTTTAATAATTCTGTCACAAATTCCGTCTGAAATTTATGACGGAATATTTTTCGTCACAAATTTCCGTCTGAAATTCGGTGTGTACTTGCATATTTCAGACGGGATTTCCGACGGAAAATAATCCGTCACAAATTTCAGACGAAAATTTCCGTCTGAAATTTTCGTCTGAAAATTCCGTCTGTAATCCCGCTTTTTCTGGTAGTGGAGCTTAATGAAGAGGAGTCTACAGTTCAGGGGGAGGTAAATCAAGTTCATGATAGTCCAATTACAAATATTAGATATCTCAAGGATCATCTTGTAGATAATGTCATTAGAAATCTACATGATCCCCCTAGGACTAGAGGCCACTTAAGAATTCAACATGAACTGAATGCTTATGCTTTTGTATCAAACATAGAACCCAAGTCCATTGACTGTGCTCTCCAAGATGTGCATTGGATTAATGCCATGCATGAGGAGCTCAATTAGTTTGACAGGAATAAGGTGTGGCATTTGGTTCCACATCCTGATCATGAAACAGTCATAGGGACTAAATGGGTATTTAAAAACAAAACTGATGAGCGGGGAATGTTATTAAAAATAAAGCCAGACTTGTAGCTCAGGGGTACAATCAAGAATTTGGAATTGACTTTGAAGAGTCTTTTGCCCCTGTAGCTAGGTTAGAAGCAATAAGAATTTTATTGGCTTATGCATGTTCCCTAGGAATAAACCTTCAACAGATGGATGTGAAATCTGCTTTTCTAAATGGGGAAATTAATGAGGATGTCTATGTGAGACAGCCTCCTGGGTTTGAATGTTTAGATTTCCCTAATCATGTTTACAAGCTCAATAAAGCTCTCTATGGTTTAAAGAAAGCTCCTAGAGCCTGGTATGACAGGTTGAGCAAATTTCTCATCGACAAGAACTTCACAAGAGGTATAGTGGATCAAACATTATTTACCAAGGTAAGCCATCCAGATATTTTTATCATTCAAATTTATGTGGATGACATTGTGTTTGGGTCAACTAACCCCAAATTGTGTGAGGAATTCTCTCAAATAATGACTGATGAATTTGAAATGAGCTCAATGGGTGAGCTCAAACTATTTCTTGGACTGCAGGTTACACAAAAAGAAGATGGCATCTTCATCTCTCAGTCCAAGTATGTAAAGAACTTATTGAAGAAGTACAAAATGGACAACTTCAAGGAAATAGCTACTCCAATGGGTACATCAACCAGTTTGGATGAAGACTCTAAAGGTAAACCTGTGGACCAAAGGCTATACAGAGGTATGATCAGATCTCTTCTCTATCTTACAGCATCTAGGCCTGATATACAATTTGTTGTGTGTTTATGCTCTAGATTTCAGGCCAGTCCTAAAGAAAATCACTTTAAAGCTGTGAAAAGAATTTTTAGGCATTTACTAGGCACCCAAGAACTAGGTCTCTGGTATCCTGCTAAGTGTGAGTTAGAGCTTCTAGCCTACACTGATGCAGACTATGCTAGGTGTCGAGTAGATAGAAAAAGCACCAGTGGCCACTGTCAATTCCTTGGTGGCTGTCTAGTGTCTTGGGCATCTAAGAAGCAACACACTGTAGTATTATCTACAGCTGAAGCTGAGTATGTTGCAGCATGTAATTGTGCAGTCCAAGTACTTTGGATTAAGCACTAACTGGCTGATTATCAGATAAATCCGGGATGCATTCCACTTTTATGTGATAATACTAGTGCTATATACCTTGCTAAAAATCATGTTCATCATTCTAGGACTAAGTATATAGAGATAAAACATCATTTTCTTAGAGATGCTGTAAATAAAAAGGAGATTGAAATGAATTTCATAGAAACTGAAAAATAAATTACTGATATTTTTACTAAGCCTCTTGGAAATGAAAATTTTAAGTTTCTTAGAAGAGAACTTGGCTTATGTAAATTTCAGCATGATGAATGATTACTTAATTGCTGTGAATAAAATTCTCTGATGTGGACTTGCTTTTGATTGCTTGGATAAATCATGTGGATGTGAATGTGGATGTAGAACTGTCCTGCATTGCATATATTCAGGGGGAGCTTGTCGAGTCTTTGCATGTCCTTGCATATCATTCATTCATGACCTATGCATAAGCTCTCTCTCAATTAATTCTTGCCATGTTGCATGCATATAGACAGGGGGAGTATTACTAGAAATTCAGAGTGGTTTCAACTTTCTTGAAGTCATTCAACCTTTAACTCTGAATACTTGTCTCTGACATTATGGTAATTTGTTGGCCAGTTCTGATTTCTAAGCAGTAGAAAATGGACTTCTTCATTTATAAGAATTTGAACTGTTCAAAGACTGATGTAATGGTTTAAATCTTATAATGGTTGGAGTTTAAAGATTGCAATCAGTATATAAGTAAGTTGAAAATTGATAAAACTCTCAACCTCTTTCTTATTTCATGTCAGACAAAGCTAATCATATCTGAAATCTGAAAACTCATCTGAAATCATGATTTGAGAGGATAAGTATATGCATTGTTCTTAAACAAGTTATTCTGAAACATAAGAAGGATAGCTAAGAAAGATATTGAAAAACATTAAAAATCATTGAAAATATATATATTGGCAGAGCAATAACTGGTAAATCACTGAGAAACTGAGTGATCCATCAAAGAAGTGGACAACACTCATGTCATGAAGTGTATCAGCTATCTCTGTTTAAAATGTTTAAAACAGTAGGCTGGCTTCACTGAGTACCTGGGGGTAACTAGCGTCTGATAAACGTGTACCCTCACACCAAAAGGTGTAACTCAGTTCTATTGAATTTGATCATAGGCAGAATGGTCCATCTTGTTGAGTATCTAGGGGTATTGGCGTCTTATAAATGTATACCCTTACGCAGAAAGACTTATGGTACCTAAATGCTCAAAATGATCTAATATTGATAATGCTGCTCCTTCAAAAGAAAAGTTCATGAGTGTAAATTTGTTTAGTTTCAATACATGACTTGGGTTCTCTCAATATTTTTTGAGACTATGAAAGTAAGATATCATGAAACTGAATCTTTCATGCAAATGTGATTCTGGTTTATTGTCTTATCATGCACAGTGAACTTATCTATTGCTTGTAGTGCATGAACTCCAAATTTTATCATCATTAAACCAGAACTCTTTCTGATAGCAGTTTCTAATTTCATATGACTGAAGACTCTATGCTTTAGAATGCTTATTCATGAACTACCTGTTCAGAATGCCAGTCAGTTCTTCTCTTGATTCCTCCATTGTAATTAATTTTTCCCTCCTCTTTGTTGATGGCAAAGGGGGAGAATATTGTCTAGGGGATGTCTAGGGGGAGAATACATATCTGTCTGAATTCTGAAGCCAATTCTGAATTCATTCCAAGGGAGAGTTTGAGGCAGTGAGTTGCATGCCTTCATAGCATCTGCATGTCAATCTGCATAACACATCACGTCTTTCATCAAACATATATCTATATGACAGGATGTTGCTCTTCTACTTCATATGGGGTTGCCATCATCAAAAAGGGGGAGATTGTTGTGACCCCTCTATGTTGATGATGTTGACACTTGCTTTATTTCATTGGCAACACCATTGCTTTGATTGATTGGCAACTGCTTTTGATTTGATGAAATTGGTCTATCAGATTGACTATGTGTTCTTTGCATTTAATACACTGTTGTCTGCATTTCTTACTGTCATGAGTCTATACATCGTCCATTTTGGATAAAGTCCACACACTGCACTTCAATTGAATTGGTTAAGTGTGCACAGCGTCAACGCATCATGTTACAGCGTCAACGCATGAAGTCTGTACATCAGTCTTAATATTCTAAGTCTGTACAGCCGTTGGCCTTGAACCTCAGTGTCTGTACATTGAATCGCCAACTTCTTTGAAGCCCATATATCGCTCAAAGTCTGTACAGAGTCCAGCGTCTCAGTTAGCATCTCATGCATTTGAGTAAAGTCTGTACATCGGTCTGTCAGCAAGTCTGAACATCGTCCGTCTTTGTTAGCGTCTCAGGCATTGGGCTAAGTCTGTACAGCATTCAATGTCTAGAGCTTCATGAAGTCTGTACATCAAACTGTTACAGCAAGTCTGTACATTGTCTGTCTTCCTCAGCATCGTGATATTTGAAGTCTATACATCCATCAGGAGCTTCAAGTCTACACATCGCTTCGCTCCATCAAGTCTGTACATCCACAGTGTTACTTGAAGTCTGGACATTGGTCTTCAAACTCAAAGTCTGGACATTGGTCTTCAAACTCAATGTCTGGACATTGGTCTTCAAACTCAAAGTCTGGACATTGGTCTTCAAACTCGATGTCTGCACATTGTCTTCGAAACCAAAGTCTCTACAATGGTCTTCACACTTGAAGTCCATACATTCGATGTGTAGAGTTGATGTCTATACTGTGTCTTTGCTGATCAAGTCTACACAATGGTCGGTGGCAAGTCTGTACACTGGCCTCAGCTTTTCAAGTCTACACATTGGCCTCCTTGCATAAAGTATATACACTGGACTGTTTGGCAAGTCTACACATCGGCCCCTGTCTTCGATGTATATACAGCCCTTTAGCTTGCTCAAGTCCATACATTGGCTTCAAGACTTTCAAGTCTATACACTGAAGTCTTCACATTCGTTTGCATTACATGAAGTCCATACAGTGGGTAAAGTCTGTACGTTGCATTCTGCCTTCACAAGTCTATACAACGAAGTATATACACTGCAATGTACACACTCAAATCTTATGACTTCATTCTTGTTGCTGAAGGGAACAGGGTCGACGCTGGGAGCTTAAAGCGTCCACGCATCAGTTGACGAAGCCTTCACGATATCTTCCACTGCGTCAACGCCACAAGCAAGCAGCGTCGACATAGCAGTTGAAGAAGCATTCATCTTCACAGGCTATTCCACTGCGTGAACGCCACAATTAAGCAGCGTCGACGCAGCAGCTAAAGAGACGAGGCTAATGGCTACTAGAATGCATCACTGCGTTAACGCCATTGAGTGACAGCATCGACGCAGCAAGTCAGATTGCTGACATTGAGCACATGAACGGAGAACTCTATACATCGGACTGAAGAAGCTAATGAGGGGCACGTGATCCCAGGTACCTGGCTCGTGATCCGAGAAGGGCAAGGTATCCAGATGAGGACACGTGTACTGACACTCCATTGCATGCTGCCACGTGGTCCAAATTGCTGGGCGGGAAACGTGGAGAGCACACGCCTGCTGCTGTTGTTGCTATATAAACAAGTCTTCTTCCACAAAAGAAGACTGATCGAAAGAAAAGAAGAGAAAGTCTATACAGCAGTGAGCCTTCGATCCATAGAGAGAAAAGAGAGAAGAAGAAGATACAGAGAAGAAGAAATAGAGAAGAAGGAGAAAAAGAGAGAGGAAGAGATCGAGAGAGATTGAGTTGAGAGAGAGCTGATTGAGAGTGAGAGTGAGAGAGTATGTATCTCAGTCTCGTGGTTCAAAACCAGAGCTGAGCTTTGCTCTTAGAGCTATATTGCTTTTGAGCTTTTCTGTTTTCGTTTTGATTCTGTCTTTCATTTCCGAACATTATTTCTTCAAGCTGTGCGTCAGCGGTCTTGCAGTGGTAGTCTCCACTGGACGGGTTAAGCTGTATTTCCCCAGCGGTTGCAGAGGATCAGATCCTCTGGTCGACAAGCTGTACCCAGCGAAGCTGTGTATCAGCGGATTGTTTGGCCAAGCTGTAAAGCCCAGCGGACGCAAGCTGTGCTGCGCAGCAGGAAGCCATACTCGGTTGAGTGTGGGGTGGACGTAGGTCGTTGACCGAATCACCTAAAAATTGTGTGTGCAGTGTGTTTGCGTTTTTGTGTGATCTGTGTGTGATGGGAATTTCTTGTTTAGCTTATTTGATTGCATCGCTTATGCTCATGTCTAGCTTTCGACCTTTTGTTTAGCATCCTTTGTTTAGCTTAACTGATGTTTGCCTAAATTCCGCTTTAGAACTTGCAGTAGTTTTAAATTAGGCAAGTTGATCTATTCACCCCCCTCTAGATCCACACTCTGTGGAGATAGACTGCGTCCATCTAACCCAACAGAAATAGGCTTCTGCTAAACAGATCTGAAAAGGGATAGATCTGGAAGACAGAAAGACACGAAAATGGGAAAATAGCAAACGAAAGAATTTTGACGTGATTTTTTTTGTGGAGATAGGGATTCAAGAGAAGAACCAACCCTGAAAATGTCAGCTCCAGATGAGGTCGGAGCAAGATTTTAAAATTCACGGAGTGGACCTCTATCCAGCATGACAGAACCATGGACAGCACCTCGGAGATGGCTTCGCGGCGGCTCGATGGCGGCATGAACTGCGGCGGCGGCACCAGAGATGAATTCCAAAGGTAGAGAGGAGGAGATAGAAGGGATGAACACTCTAGAAATGCAGAGGAGGAGAAGGGAACCAGAGGAGAGAGAGAGGGGGGCGCAGCTAGCTTCAAGCATTCACAAAATTTCTTCTCTTCATTAATTCATAAAATGGAAATTACATGGCATATATAGTTCCACATTAATGACCCAAATGACCCCAGATCTAGGGTTATAGGATAGGCATACAAGGGAGTGGAAAATGGGTCAAAAACACACACAAAAAAAACTATTATTCTATGGAGTTCGCCCCCCCCCCCCCCCCTTTAAGAAGCCAATTTAAAATTGGTCTCTTTAATTAAATCTAGGTCCAAGTCCACATTTGGACCATGGACCAGCCCCCATGGGCCCTGGAGTCCATGTGGACCAATAAGAGGGAGGGAGGGGGCCCTTGCAAGGCCTACATGCACTTTTGCAAAGAAACCCAATGGCCTTTTGCAAATAAACCCACTAAGACCTACAATTGTGTACCCATATATCATAAGGGTATACATATAAATATAAAAGGACATACATGCAAACAAAATGTGGACGATCTTGCTTCGATGTCCCCATCACTTCCTATGGGAGCCTATAACCCCATGTGATCCACCCACCCTTATCACCACTCACCTTACCCTACCTCCTCCCATCATATCAAACCAAGCTCTTCACATCCTAGACCCGGGTTACACTATGGGAGCCATGACTTTGGGCAATATACACATAGGGAGTGAGGAAGTACCCCTCTCAAAGATGTCCACCTTCCTAGATCCCTTCGATCCCTTCAAGTGGAAGCTCAAAAGGCAACCCACAAACCCGCACATGGAAGTCATCTTTGAGGTAAGAAAACATATGTCTTGGCACCTCGGACCACTTGGCATCATTAGTAAGTCGGGTCTTTCATTCATGACACCTACATGTAAAGTCGGATGCATGATTGGTCCATATTTGGGTGTAACGGCCCTCCCACATTCATCATTGGTTGAACGCATGTTAGAAGCATTTATGGATGTCCGGGTCCCTCGGCATTTATCACCCTGACGTGAGACGGAACCTCCAGGCATGTGATATCTCTTCTTGAATCTGGAAAATGCGTCTCCCTTCCTTGAAACTACTTCCAAATGCCGCCGGAAATATGACATCTTTGGTGACATTTTGAAGCTCAGGCCAAACATCTAGTTCACATGGTTCCTCTAGATCATACAACTTCTTCCATCTACTTACTAGCTCAATACAACAAGCGAAAATTACTGGCAACACGAGCTTCAATTTCTCTTCATGAAAGGCCAGATTGATAATTCTCCTGTGCGTTGCCCACTATTCTCCATCATATCTTGCAAGGCCCGTGGCTATATACCATGCAACAGGATCTGTTCGTGGCTTTCCAAAATGATCACACTTGTTGGACAGAACCTCATAGGTTTTGAAGATGGGAGAGAAATGTGTGGGGGTTCTGCAGGTTTAGAAGAAGCTAAGAGAGGGGTGTGAGAGTTGGAGATGAATGGATATCAAGTTAGGTGGATGTTGGGCAGGGTATGGGCGGGTTTTACTAGGTTCAGGCATTCTGGAAAGAGGGAGGGTCGACCCAGGGTGATGGGGGGGTCGACCCATTCTACCTGCAGGAGGGTGTATGGATCTGGGAGGGAGGTGGGTCGACCCAGTGTGTGGGTGGGTCGACCCATCTGTCTTGCCTGATGGGACAGAACTTGAAAACGGGACTCTGTTTTCAGACCAGAACTCTGTGGACGTTTGAGGAAGCTTGTGAGGTGACGACGTGGCTGCATGGGCCATGGTGAGGGACGAAAGAACAGGCTTCGAACGGTGGCAGGCGGCCAGTGAGAGCGGGGACGGAGGGGACACGGCGGTCTTGGCGGATGATGGCTTCTGGAGGCAACGGTGCTACAGTGGTGGCCTTGTTGCTGCCACCGTGATGGTCAGCGAGGTGGCCTTGAGTGGCCTGCGCAGCACACATGCAGGGGACGTCGCCGGCTTCACGGAGGTACTGTTCACGTGCATGGGCCGTGGGTGGGGCGGCGTCGACCATGGGAGGTGGGGTGCGTAGAGGGTAGCAAGGAGTTGGGTGAGGAGAGGAGGAAGGGGGGGGGGGCGATCGTGAGCGGGGTGGCATGGGTGGGGTGCGGCTAGGGAGGCGGATGATGGGCTTCTTAGTGCTGCAGAGGGGGGGGTGTGGTCTAACCAAAGGAGGGGAGAGGGGGCACCAGCGGTGCCCCTGTTCCAAACAGGGGATCGGCCGCGGGTTAGAGGGGGAACAGGGGGAGGGAGAAAGGGCCTTGGGGTGGGTTGTACGTGAGTGTGGGCTTGTGAGAAGAGGCCAAAGGAAGGGGGGAAGGTCAGAATAGAGGGATGGAGGGATGAACATTGGTGCGAAGGTAAGAGAGAGAGGCTTGGGGAAGGGGGAGGGTGAGAGAGACGCAGGGAGTGGAGCAAGGGAATGGCCATGCAGAAGAAGTTAGAGGGAGAGGGGGGGGGAAGAGGGGTGACTGTAGTTGCAGGGAGAGAGGGGGCTGAGGGCCGGAGGAAGGGGGTGGGATAGCTTGGCCAAACTGTGGATGTGAGGGAGGGGAAATGCAGAAGCAAAGGAAGGGGGGGGAAGTGGAGTAGGAGGTCGGCGGCCCAAGGGGGTTTGCAGGGAGGTTGAGAAGGAGAACAGAAGACAGATAGGGGAAGTGGGAGAGATAAGAGAGGGCTAGAGAGGGGCCGCCTACGAAGTGGGAAGTTTGGTGGGAGAGAGAGGAGGTAACGTGGGGGAGGGGGTAAGGGCCCCTCATGGAGGCTTCACATTGTATTCCAAAAATTTTGTTTTCATTCTATTCTCCATCGTGGGTTTACATGGGTATAAATAGAAAATATGGGGAGGGGAAAAGACACCTGGGAATCCCATGGGACATGGTTTCCACGAGTAGTCCCTCATAAGTGGTCATTAGTGCCTAGTTATATATGTAGATTAACAACATAAAGCTCACATATTAGGCCCATTTATCATTTTATGTGACCCATGAACATACAACTCTTAAACGTAGTATAGTTTGATAGTTGCCAGTGCCGTCTCGGTGATGGTCCGCATCCGCTTTGTCGATCCCGTCGGACTCCTCGACTCGGGGAAGGTTCGGCCTCAATCCTTGATTCTTGAACCGACGATCCCATCACACCCCCATGCATGAAGAGATCACATATAGATACCCAGGACCTCCTAAGCCCACCCAAGTCAACATGGCAGCAGTGCATGATATGTCCACTTATTGTTGAAGTCCCGCGATCAATGACACCCAAGAGGGGGGTGAATTGGGTGATTACAAATTTTACTAAAACTTTTGGCCTTTTTGAAATATGTGATAGAGTGCTAGTTAAGAGATTCAAAACTATTCAATCATAAATTGGATTTATCAAAATATATTTGGTGATGAGATGGATTAGGCAAGATATACGTTGATAAATCCAGAATCGCAATTACACTAACACTCAAGTAGAATGGAGGTAGAAGAAAAGGACCAAACCACACAATGCACAGTGGTTTTTAAGGTGGTTCGGATGCAACGATGGCAATCCTACGTCCACCCCTCACCAAACCCGGTGAGGCTTCACTCGGGGATAAATCCCCAAACGGAGACGACGCTCCAAACACACACGTAGAACGATGCCTGCCACACACACACGGGGACGCACCCCAACACACACACGGAGATGAGGTCTCCAACACGATCCAACAAGTGGATCACAACACAGACACCCACTGCCACAAGTGCAGCAAAACACACACACGAGATAGAACGGATCTAAAAGGATCCACACATACACAAACGCAGATCTAGGAAGATCCACGCACACACATGAATCAAATAGGACACACACACACACACGACCACGGATCCAACAATGATCCACACACACACGAGTTTGCAGTTTATACGAAATACAAATCTGAAACTTAAAACACAATAAAGCACAGTTGAGAAAAACTCCTGATTTGGCTCCCCCTGAATGTATGCTAATTGATCTTTGAATGATGCTTGCTTCTTCAGTTCATTGGAAGTTGATGGCTTCAGATGGACCTTGAATCTTCAACTCCTAGATGAAGAGTTGATCCACAGATCACTATTCATGGCTACAGTAACCGTTTCTTCTTCCTTGGACAACTCCCTTGATCTCCTTGATCCTTGCTTGCTTCTCCTCTTCCTTTGAGATTGCTGGCTTCAGATGGAGCTTGAATACCTTCAGATGGATGAAGAGGTTGCTGGACGAAGTATTGTTCATGGAGGGTTGTAGCAGCCTTCTTCTTCCTTTGATAGCCTTCCCCTTTGATCTCCCTTGTAGCCCTCTTGGATCCTTCGGGTTTCTAACCCTCTTGTGTGTATTTTATAGACTTTGAATGGTCCAAAGACATCCCCCAGACCAGATCCAAAAATCATGGTGTAATTGGGGTCATTGGGATTAAACAAATGGGTAGAAAGACCTCTCCTCGAGCTTGGAACAAAAGTCAACAAAAGGGGGCCTCGGGGCTATTGGTCGACCGGGATGAACCTGCTACAGCCAGAACATTTTGGTTCTGGCAAAACCGGTCGATCGGCCCTATAGTGGTGGTCGACCGAAACTTGTAAAAATTGGAGTTTTTCGTTTCTGGAAAAACTGGTCGACCGGCCACTACCCACTGGTCGACCGGAACCTGTAAATTCTGATGTTCTTCATCTCTGGAAAATCTGGTCGATCGGCCAAGGTGTGTTGGTCGATCGGAAAGACCTATACCTATAAAAATGAGGTGTTAGCCCAAAGAAACATGTCCACAAGTCAAGATATTCATGTCCTCATCTATTCCATGCATTTTGGGATTGGATTCACTTGGTTTATGCATTTGAAACGTCTAAACCATTTGAGCATTTCTAAATTTTGTTCCGGGGGCTCCGCCCCCGGAAACCCCCTCAAGGGGCATTGCCCCCTTGATCCTCGCGACCTGACCGCACAGGTCGATCCGCGTGCGAGGGCGCACGATGGCCAGAAGGGTTTCATGTTTGATATGCATGAATGAGGTGTATTAAGGAGAGGTATATGAGATACACATGGCGAGATCAATGCTATGACAAGGTAAGAGTCTCATCAATGGTTCTTGACAGTAAATGATATACCACCTGTTTTGGATTGTAGAGGAGTAGGGTACTTATCCACATGTTTGGTTCACCAGGTGACTACCATGAGTTTAATCCTGCAAGTAAGATAGTCAGGGTTAATACCATGCTTGTTCACATTAAATAGGTTATGAAACCTCTTGCCTCTTGTAAAACCAACATATGCAAACCATGGATCAAGACCATGTAACCGTTCCCATTTGCCATCTTAACCATACATAGATAACAAGAGCATGAGCAATCAACCACAAGTTTAGTTATCACTTAATCACACATTAAGTTTAGTTATCATCAAAACCATAACTTAACAATTACAACAATCATCAAAACAATAACTCAACAATGGTTGCCCCGGTCCACCTTTGCACACCATACTTTTCACCCTCACACCGCATCATAGTGCATGGCATACGCATTCACGTAAGCATCGAGCAACGAGTGGTGAGGTTCATGATAAGCGGACAACTGCTCGTGAGTGCCACTTGGAAATCCAAGTAGGCAACTTGGTGATGAAGACATTGGAGTGGCTCTACCCTAGGGTCACCTCCATATCGAGGGCATGAGGACTTGGACCTTGCTAAGTTCTGAGTGGCTTTGGCAACCCGGCTTACGGGTTGGACTTTCGGATGGGTTTTGGGATTCATCCCACTTCCCACGTGGCAGATCTAGCAGCCTACACGGGCACCGCGGTGGAACCTAGCGAGTCTTCAAGCCTCTAGCTTCCTTTGAGAGAGATACCCTCGGAGTGCCACCAAAAATCAGCATGAGAGCTCGACGTAAGCACGCGGAGCACTGGGCAAGCAAGGTACCATCATCAGCAAGAGGGTGTTTCCGAGCCACCTTGAGAAGCTGAAGCACTGTCCCCTGGCTATGGACGCGGGGTTGAGTTTGGAGGTCATGGTTCGCCCGGAGCTGCTTTGGAGGACCACTGCCCCAGTGGACCCATTCTCGATGGAGTCGAGTTCTCCGCATCCCGGGGGTATGATGGGGACATCTCCTACCACTCCACATTTTTTCGAGGGTCCCATTACTCGCCAGCTGTGCTTCATCTTGTTCGCCACATTTTCTTAGTCTTGGCATGTAATCTTTATATTTTATTTGAGTCATAAACCATGTAATTTTTCTTTTATTTGAGTCCAGTACCTAGGTAAAAGGGTCATTTACCTAAGTCTTGAGTCATAGGGTTCATTAATTAGGCTAATATGCCCAATTCAATGGGCTAGGCCCATGGGAACCCCTTTTCCCCTTGGTTTCTTGTTAATAGTCCTAAAGTCAGGGACTTATGTTAAATTATGGGAATCCTATAAATAGGACCCCACTCCCACCATTTGAAGCTAATGAATGGATGAGAATTTTAGAGAATTACTTGTGTTTTCATTTGGTGAGAAGCCATTAGATATGGTGAGAAGCCCTAGGGTGAGAAGCCCTCCTACCCCCCCCCTCTCTCTCCCTTGGGCGCACCTGCCCCTTCACCTTCCCCCCTGCCACCTCAGCTCCACATCAGCCCTAAGTGTCCACCTCTCCCTCCACCTCATCACAACCTTTCACCTCCCAAGACTACATTCAATTCCCCTATCAATTCCCCCAGTTCCAAAGCACCCTTTCACCTTCCTAGGCACCGCTTCGTCCTTCCCTAAGCCACCTTCCCCATTCCACAGCCCGAAATCAATCCTCCCACCCCTTGAGGAGTGCACCCCAATCAATCCTAGCCTCTCCATCTCTCCTGGTCGCACACCCCATCCTCCCCCTTGGCTTGGTTGACCAGGCCAACCTCTCCCCTCCCACCTTGGCCAGTCTGCGCACCAAACCAATCCTGCCCCATCTCCACCTGCTCCAGCCCCCCTAGCTCCGACCACCTCACCTCCCAGCCTCCTCCATCAACCCCCTAGCATCCACCTACATCTCCCACAGCCATTAGGCCCTTCCCCCTTGCTGCAACTTCACCTTTCCCCACCCCAATCTTCGTCTATCACCAATCTGCTCTGCCCAGTTCGCAGGCAGCCAACAAGGTCCTGAAAGAAACATTCCCATCAGCATCACCCTGAAGCTTCTAGTGGCAAGCCATACACCACTGGAAAGGGCATCTAGAGATCTTCACAGGCGATGTAGTTTCGTTGATTTCCGACATCTGAGAAGCCCGTGGGAGCCCATCTTGCCGGCCTGCGCAAGACACCTCTAGCAGCCAACCTGAAGCAGAAGGAAATCACTCCAACGACCAGATAAGCCAAGATTTTAGAACGATCTTTAGAGGGGAACAACTTCTGCCAGTCCTCTTCCACCCACAAGAAGAAGGAGGTCGTTCGGGCACCGGAAGACCCTATTCCAGCTTCTTTCCCCGACTAGCGCAGAACAGTTCTTTGGTACCCGGTCGGACCCCCTGTCACCATTCTACTTCCCAATCTCCACTCCAACCACTTCTTAGAGCCCCGTAGGATCCGGCTGAAAGAGGACTCTCCCACGAGTTCTTCGGCACCAGCCCCGCCTCCATCTGACGTCCCAGCTGAACGTACGAGCCCGACAACGAACTCTCTGGTCGACCAGAGTTGTCACCTGCGTGACTCTGCGAGATTTGGCGGCCCAACTTCGTCTAAGCTCAGAATACGTTGATTCTTCTTCCAGGTTAATCCCAACTCGATCAGCTTTCTAGATACGCCAACCCCGCCTCCGTCAAACTTCCCAGCAGAAAGTTCTACTTCCGACAAGATGCTGGTTACAGTCAGTCTGGGCAGTGATACAGTCTGCACAGACCGGGCACCGACCTCCTTCGACCGCACCGATCTCCCCTCTCCCGCCTGGCCGGCTGACCGCCCCTCCCTGCGTGGAGGTAGTTTTCATTGTAATTTGACTTCCCCAACCCCTAGTCCAACCCCTTTGCGAGGGAGTAGTGCATGTACTAGCAGGTCGGTGAGCGAAGCTACACCGGCACAGCGTGCAGGGTACACCCACGCTTCCCCGCTCACCTCGTCTCCGGCCGGGATCGGCATCTTCACGCCGATGAGGTGAGCTCATGGTCTCATTCCTCTAATGGACAATATCTTTGCTTGTTTAGTATTGTTTCTAAGTGCCGTGGGACAGACAGTGAGAGCTTGGCCCACATTGCCATCCACACGAGTGACCACCGCGGGTGAGTTGTGAGAGCAACCACTTAACCCACGCCCTTGGCGTGTTGGCCACTCGTGATTTGGGCATCTCAAGCCCAATGGGGTCCTCCCTAGGCTGGCCAAACCCCTAGAACACCTAGGTCCAACCTTGGACCCTCACCACTATCGGCAGTCCACCTACGGACCCGGGTGTGCGCATCACGGGTGAGTCCGCTTGAGTGAGTTCGCCAACTCGGTTGTTTGCTTGCAATTTAGGTCCAAGGAGTCTAGAGAGCCACACTTCCCATTGAGTGAGCTCCTTGGCAGCTAGTATGGTATATCAAAAGACGTCATCGGAAAGGTCGGTTACGCCGGCCCGGAAGGTGGCCTTTCTAGCGTCGGGGAAGCCTTCGGGCTCGTCCTTCACCGCGTACCACCTCACTGCCTAGGGTTCACAATTGGGCGACCATATAGGGCCCTTCATCCACCTAGGTCCTAGGTCATGTCACATCAGGAAGGTAAAGCAGTTTGTCGCTGAACCCTCTTCTTCTACTGAACAGGAGCCAGTGCTATCGAAGGGAAGTCTTCGTATTTCCACTCCCCTCTGAAGAAGTACTGGAGCCAAGTGCCCATCCTCACCCGCCTATTTTCTCCAGGCTTGCATGCTTCCCGGGTATCGTACGAGAAGCGACAGAGTGTACGATATGCTTTCATTAGATAGCGGTAGGCAAAACCAGCCCAGTATTGCCCTTCACCATCCGTCTGATCCTTCAGCCAGTCCGGCCAACAGAGTTCCTCATATGGCTCACAGTCGATCGGGAGGCTACTCAGTTGAGAGAGACTCCAAAGGTCCAGTGATGTCTCTCCTTCTGAGGTATAGAAGGTGTTGTACTTCGGATAGAACACCTCAATCATACCGCAACATAAACCTTTGGAGATGGGGTAGCGATACCTTGATGCATATACACTATGGTATATGCCTGACTCTGGCCCTAAAGGCATGGGCGTCAGTAACCTTTAAGTCGGCAAACCAGCCTACAGAAATTTGGTGCTTGAAGCGCACGGCTAAGCAATCTAGCAAGAAGGGCTCCTCTCTATATCCCCATTTTAGCGGGGCTAAGAATAAGCCAAAAGATGGTTTCTCCCGGTCCACATGGCCTGCAGTCTCATTCCATCAGGCCGGTATGAATTCAGGGGCTCTAGTCATCAGCCCATCTTGCGAGGTTAGCTCCTGGACCCCAAGCACAGCATTCCACTTCCTGTGCTCGCCCGACAGGTATATGGGTCTCCCCCGTACAACAAAGTCCGTAAAACTGTCGCGTTCGACAAGTAGCGCCTGCTCAGCCTTCGGAACGAGGAGCAAGTCCCACTTTCCCGAAAGATTGAATCGCTTCAGGAAGGGCATCAGATGCTTGTCCTAAGGATGGTCCATTCTTTAGCCATCACAGTGATCATACTTGAAGGAGTCGCTCCCAATGATTAACAGACAACCAGTTTCCACCGTGTTGGTGTCTGAATCAGAGGACTCTACAGCTATGGCCAGCTGATCATGGCCTCTGTCCAAAGAGTCAATATCCCTCCAAGTTACCACAGCACGAGAAGAGGAGGAAGAATCAGATGCCATGGTATATGCATCAAAGGAAACTGATGGGGGCATCCCTTGCCCCTCCACTTTTTTCAAGGCTCAGTTGGATCGTCGGCATGCGCCAATATGTTCATCATGTGCTTTTGAGTCTAGTCATGTAATTTTTATATTTTCTTTGAGTCATAATTATGTAATTTTCTCTTTATTTGAGTCAGGTACCTAGGTTTAAGGGTCAATTACCTAAGTCCTCAGTCATTATATTGATTAGGTAGGTTAATGGGCCCAATTCTTTAGGCTAGGCCCAGGGGTGCCCCCCCTTGGGACATGCTAGTCAATTGAGGGTTTGTCAGGGCTATTTTGGTCTTAGGAAAAGTATGGAGTCTATAAATAGTCCCTCCCCTCTCTCATTTGTAACAACCCTTTATGATCAATGAAAAAAATTGAGTAAACTAGTGTGTTATTGGAGAGGATTCTCCACTTCTCTCTCCCTCTCTATTGGGGTGGATTCCCCTTCTCTCTCTCTACAAGGAGGAGGGCGCCCCCCCTCTCTCTCTTCCCCCCTTCCCTCATTCAATAACCCTCCCAACCACCCACCACCCCAATAACTCCACCCCAGCCCCCAAGGTAGCTCCCCCAATCACTACTCCACCCTCCAACTACCACCTACCCAATTCCCTTCCCCAAGCACCCCTCCCTCTCCCAAGGTTGAAAGGAGCTTCTCCCAAGACCCCAAATTTGAAACTTCCTCCCTTTGGGCTGTGCCCTTTCATCTCCCCCACCCCCTAATCACCCTAGGTCGCCCTCCCCTTCCCTCCCATCCAACCAAGGTCACCCCCCTCTCCACCCCTCCATTCTCTCTACCAAGAGCTTCCGCCTCCTTTCACCCTCACCCACCTTGACTAACCCTGCAACCCCTGCGCCCTTTCCCTTCACCAGCCCCTCCACCACCCCTAGATACCTTCCACACCTCCCCCACAATCCCCCCTCCACCACTCATCATCACCCCTTCATCATTCGTCATCATCGACCTCTCAACTCAAGGCCAATTGGAAGCTACTTCGGTGAACCTGGTTGCAGCTGGCGACCTACAGAGAACCACCGGCTTGCAGTGGCGACTCCGACCACATCCCAGAAAATCGGAAGGCGCAAGAGGTACCCACGGAAGCGTCTGCCTGTCTTCTTCGCTACGGAGGTGGTTTCGTCATCGTCCGAGAACCGTGCTGCCCGGGAGAGTGTCTCTTCCTCGACTGCTCAAAGTTTCTCTGGCCGGGAACCAAAACGTGATTGGAAGCTCAACCACGGCGATCCTAGTGGGAATCTGGACAAAAGTTCTTCTGTAAAGATCTTCTTCGACCTGTCTACTTTCAGAATCAAGAAGCGGAACTCCAGTTGGTGACCATAATCAAGAGTTATCAATTTCTTTTTCCAAATGTTTGATTATGTTTCCTGTCAGTCTGTTCCGATCCCCCCTCCTTGTTCGAGTTCTACCGGTCCACCCCGACATCACCTGGTGACCCCGTTGCTTGCGTTTCGAAGAGTACTCGACAAAAAATCCATGGGTACCAGCTACGCTTGAATTGGAGCTTCAGAGCGCCCGTGGCACCATTGTCTTCAAGCTACTGAAGTACTGTGATAGTCTGGACCAGTGACCTGAGCTCCGGTTCATGTCTCTGCCCCGACCAGCACCGGCGATCAGGGAAATCAGTAAAATTCTGACTTCATCCTGATCAAATCATGAAGAATTTCCCTTTGGTTTCATCCTCAAAAAAAATCCGGAGTGATCACAGCGTCCAGATAAGCAAGTGTCTGTCCAGAAGCGTAGAGGGTGGCAGATTCGGCACCGACTTCCGTTCTTTGCGTTTAGCTCGGTTTTTCCCCACCCGGCTTGGCCGGCTGAAGGCCCCTCCCTGCGTGGAGGTAGTTTTGGATGTAATTTCAATAAATCCCCTCCCCGAGATCTCCCCTCCTGCGAGAGGCGTAGTGGTGTATCATTTCAATTTTCAGGTTAAAGCGACACCGACGCGGCGTGCGGGTGCGTCCCACGCCTCCCCGCTCGCCCTCGTCTCCGGCCGGGATCGGCGTATTCACACCGATCAGGTGAGCATCTGGCTACCCCTTTACTGGTTCACATTTTTGCTTGTTTAGTATTGCTCCTAAGTGCCGTCGGACGGAGAGTGAGAGCTCGGCCCAAATTGCTATTAACGTGAGTGACCACTGCGGGCGAGTTGTGAGAGCAACCACTTAACCCACGCCCTTGGCATATCGGCCGCCCGTGAATTGGGCATCCCTGGCCTATTTTGGGTCCTCCCCAAGCTTTCCAACCTTTGGAGCATCAAAGTCCCACTTCGGACCCTCTCCGTCATCGCTAAGCCGCCACGGGCACTAGTGTGCGCCACGAGAGTAAGCGCGCTAGAGTAAGTCCGCTGCTCAAGTTGTTTGTTTACAATTGTAGGTCCAAGGTCATTCGGTCCCGTGATTATCACCCCAAGGTGGTGTCACATCAAGTGGTATCAGAGCAAGTTCACAACTTGTCTCTATCAAGTTGGTCCTAGGGTGTGTTTATGCATTTAGAGTCCTCGGTTGCCTCTTTTGTCCACTAGCATGGCCACCTCTTACCGACCTTACCCATCGATCCTCTCCATGAGTCCAAAACCCCAAGGGATACCTACCACTAACACACATGACTTCCCTGACCATGTCAACTACCTCATGAAGGCCTTAACCTATGCCAATGAGCGGCTTGATAACCTATCGGGTCGACTCGACCAACTAGGAGAAAATGGGCCCGCCCCAAGGGCGGATAATAGTAGGGCTCCTCCCCCACCTCCCATCTTTGATGGAACTCATCCTATTGACTATTTAGATTGGGAAGTCTCAATGGACCATTACTTCACATGGTATCCCATGTCCGAGGATGAGAAAGTCCGATGTGCCAAATCACAACTTACTAAATGGGCTCAAACCTATTGGCTACAAATTGTCGGGCTAAGGATAATTAGAAGGGAAGATCCCATCACCACTTGGGGAAACATGAAGGAACAACTTAGGGCTAGATATGTGTCCCCTTCTTACTCGGATCACCAAAGCCCAAGGAGCACTTCAACTCCACCATCCCCACCCGGCCAACCCAAGACTCCGATTCCCCAATTCCCCACAATGCAACCAAAACCCAATTCCACAACCCACCTTACTCAAGGCCCTTTGGCCCCCACCTCCACCTCCACCCCTCACCTTACCCCTTCTCAAAAAGGAAAAGGTCCTATGGAGATAGAAGTGAGTGAAATAACCTCGGGTAAGTGCGAGCCAGAATGTTATAGGTGCCACAAATTGGGGCACATTGCCGGACAATGCCCCACGAGGAAGCATCTTCCCATACCCCTAGTGGTGGAAACCTCTCCCACCCCGGCCACCATTACCCCTCCATCGTCCCCCAACAAGGACACTCCTCCCAAGGACAATCTTCCCAAACCCCCTCAACCCACCCATCTTCCATTTCCTATCCCAACCCAACCCCAACCTAGACCTCCACTACTTCCCTTACCAATCCCAACCCAAGCCCATGCTTGTTCACCACCTCGGGTGCACCACGCATCGACTATCACCAATTCCCCCGCATTAGACCTACCCACCCCATTATCATTAGATGTTGAGACCCACCCACCCACCCACACGGAAATGGATGCTAGTCCGGATCCACAACCCACCATAAAGAAAATCCAAGAATCTCCACTTCCACCCACCTCCCCTAGTCTGGATCCTCAAGAGCCACACACCCTCACCGTGAATGAGTCCATACTCCAATGGCTCAAGCAAAGCCCCCCCGTCCCTAGTTCACCCCCACACCTCTCACCCATGAGACATCAATCCCAAATTGTGGCCCTCCCCTCCTTTCACACCACGATCCAATCCTACTACGAGGTAGAGGGTTGGGATGATCTCCTCAAAGGTCTAGAATGGTAATTAGACTTGACTTATTTGTTAACCCTAGGGGCGGACCGACCCAAGAGCCTTTACCTCATCCATCCATGCGTTGGGTCTATCACCTCGATTTGCACTATTGGTTGCTACACTAGCGACCTCCTTTTCCTTCTCCCCATAGTGGAAGAGCCCATCTCGGTCCACTCCCCTACCATTATGATTCCTAGAACCTTGACCGACCAACCCACCCCATACACCGGCCTAACCATTTCACTAGAAGAGGGCGACTCACCACCATATGAGGACCTTGAGGACATGGAGTACCCCTATCTAGGTGACCCTTACCACGATCCCTTCGACCGTTTCCTATGGGAACCTAGATCTCCATGTAACCCACTCACCTTATTCACCACCTACCTTACCCTACCCTTACCGCCCATGTTGAATCAAATCCCTCCCTTCATAGAATCAGGTTACACCATGGGAGCATTGACCTTAGGCAACATACACCTTGGGATTGATGAATTGTCCCACTCCATGATGTCTCCCTTCTTAGATCCCTTTGATCCATACGAGTGGAAGCTCAAGGGCCACCCCACACTCATGCACATGGAAGTCATCTCTAGGATAGGAGTGTATAAGTCTTGGCACAACACACCACTTGGCATGATTAGAAAGTCGGGTCCATTCATTCACATCACCCACATGTCAAGTAGGAAGCATGAGTGGTCCCTATTTGGGTGTAACGGTCCTCCCCAATTCACCATTGGTCTTATGTATGCTAGGAGCCTACATGGGTGTCTGGGTCCTCCAACATTCATCACACTCACTCATAAGAGGGACACCTATGGATGCCCCGATCCTCCCAAATCATTCAATGTCGTCATAACATCAATGCACGATAGGTCTATATGTGGTTATCCTGGACCACCTTTGCATACCATGCATTGCCCACTCACACCGCATCATTATGCATGGCATATAAGCAAGTATCAAGCAACAAGCGGTGAGATTCACAAGAAGCGGGCAAAAATTCGTGAGCGCCACTTGGAATTCCAAGTTGGCAACTTGGCGATGATGACTTTGGAGTGGCTCTACCGTAGGGTCACCTCCAATTTGAGGGCATGAGGACTTGGACCTTGCCAAATTTCGAGTGGCTTTGGCAACCCGGCTTACGGGTTGGACTTACCTATGGGTTTTGGGATTCACCCCACTTCCCACGTGGCGGATCCGGCACCCTCTAAGGGCACCGCGGTGGATCCTAGTGAGTGCCTTAAGCTTACACTTATCCTTGCGAGAGTCACCCTCGGAGTGCCATCACAAATTAGCCTGAGAGCACGACGTGAGCACACGACGGCAATACTAGGCAAGCAAGATCTCATCGCCAGCATGAGGGTATGTCCGAGCCACTTTGAAAAGATGAAGCGCCATTCCCTGGCTATGGATGAGGGTTGAGTTTGGAGATCGTGGCTCGCCCAGAGCAGCATTTGGTATACTTCTTCCACGGTGGACCCATACTCGACGGGGTCGAGTTCTCCCCACCCCGGGGGTATGATGGGGGCATCCCTTGCCCCTCCACTTTTTTCAAGGCTCAGTTGGATCGTCGGCATGCGCCAATATGTTCATCATGTGCTTTTGAGTCTAGTCATGTAATTTTTATATTTTCTTTGAGTCACAATTATGTAATTTTCTCTTTATTTGAGTCAGGTACCTAGGTTTAAGGGTCAATTACCTAAGTCCTCAGTCATTATGTTGATTAGGTAGGTTAATGGGCCCAATTCTTTAGGCTAGGCCCAGGGGCGCCCCCCCTTGGGACATGCTAGTCAATTGAGGGTTTGTCAGGGCTATTTTGGTCTTAGGAAAAGTATGGAGTCTATAAATAGTCCCTCCCCTCTCTCATTTGTAACAACCCTTTATGATCAATGAAAAAAATTGAGTAAACTAGTGTGTTATTAGAGAGGATTCTCCACTTCTCTCTCCCTCTCTATTGGGGTGGATTCCCCTTCTCTCTCATTCTCACTTCTCTCTCTCTCTACAAGGAGGAGGGCGCCCCCCTCTCTCTCTTCCCCCCTTCCCTCATTCAATAACCCTCCCAACCACCCACCACCCCAATAACTCCACCCCAGCCCCCAAGGTAGCTCCCCCAATCACTACTCCACCCTCCAACTACCACCTACCCAATTCCCTTCCCCAAGCACCCCTCCCTCTCCCAAGGTTGAAAGGAGCTTCTCCCAAGACCCCAAATTTGAAACTCCCTCCCTTTGGGCTGTGCCCTTTCATCTCCCCCACCCCCTAATCACCCTAGGTCGCCCTCCCCTTCCCTCCCATCCAACCAAGGTCACCCCCCCTGATGGGAATCGACATCGAGCCAGTAGTTTTCATATTACATTTATATCCTTTAGTTTATTTTTATATCCACGGGAAACTATACGCGCAATTGTACGGCTTTATCGGCCAATGCGTCATTCCCACGGATTGTGTGGGTTTCTATGTAATTTGTCAGTAGGACCAGCAAGGGGGCCCCCAGCCCTTTCCCATTGGTCCATGTCACTCATGTGGGGTTGGTCAACCATCCTAGGTGGCCATCTAGAAGGGTTGAATGTCAAAATGCCACATGGGTAGACAAGTGGTTACATTGGTCCAAGGTAGGTCACCTACCTTCACCTACCCCATTCAACTCTTACCTTGGTCAAGGGGGCGCCCCTCTCCCCTTAGTATTTTATTAATTTTTGTGTGTCATTCACACTTAATCCCAGCCCTCCATTCCCCACTCCTAGATCTAATGGTGTAGATTAGATTTGACACATGGCATATAAAAGGGTTGTATTTTCCATTTGTTAGCATTAATGAAGAGAAAATTGTTGGAAAATCAAGAGTGTTCTTGAGCCCCCCCTCTCTCCCTCTGGTTTCTCTCCTCCAACCTCCAGTTCTAGAGTGATTTCTATCTCCTATCCCCTCCCCTCTATCTCCGGTGATCATCTGTGCCGCCGCTGCCACCGTTCGTGCCGCCATCGAGTCGACATCGAGCCACCGTCGGAATTCTATCTTCCTCCAATAGCAGCCCCTTCCACGAATTCTTTCTGTCCGCCACGGGCTCAGATCGATTTAAAATTTTGAGGGTGTGTTATTACCTTGAATCTCCACCTTCCCCTAAATTTTCACGTCCAAACTCCTCCATTTAGTAATTTTCCATTTTCGTGCATCTTTCATTCCCAGATCTATTTTGTCTCTGTCTACAGTGACAGCAGCCCTGTGTTTCTCACCTCCGACTCTCTTTTTGATTTTTCCAAACCCTCCCCATTTTACTGGGCGTTCTGTCCATCATCCCCTACATCCACTATTTTTCTTGATTATTTATCCACCATCTATCTATTTTTGAAAATTTGTGTTCTATCTCAGCTATAGTGCTTTCAGCCCTTTTCCAGATCCGACCCACTTCCAGTTCAAAACTCCTACGAATTCGTAGACTTTCCCAAATCCAGATCCGAAAATAGTCCTGGTTTCGTAGCTTGATTTCCCACAACTTTTATGAAGAACAGAATCCCAGATTCGGAGGTCTACATCACGGTCAAAGGCAATCCACAGGAAAGTTCCCTGCTAGTCTGAGAGTTCAGACACTGTACAATAACAACATTCAAAATTCGGCAATCAGAAGTACTGGCTTTGTTATTTTTCTGTAGTCCCATAAGGTTGAAGCCCTTCGAAACAGCTTTCCAACGGCGCTAGTTTCGTTGCATTCCGACATCGGGGCTGATCGCAGCGTCCGTTGTCGCCGGAGCGCGCGCCGAAAAACAGAACCTGCAGATCCGTGGCCGGTCATTCCGACCGGTGCCGAACGGAGCCGCCTGGCCTCCGGCCGACGAGCCAGCGTGCCGCCAGCCCAGGGAGTGCTTCCCTAAGTGTCCCCACTACAGCGGTGCCATCGGTTCCCACACGGCCCCTCCGGACAGCGCGTGGGTCCCACAGCCACAAGTTCGGGTGCTGCCGAAGAGACGCGAGAAGCCGCCCGTCAACCCGAATTCGGTCCTCCCGGGCCCGTTTGTGTAGCCCTTTACCTCCCTGCGTGGAGTGGGCGATATTTAATTGCTGTCATCATTGTGTAATATTTATCCCGGGAGTACGAGTTTCGGCCGGGTTCGTCGTCCCCACGCCGAGCGCGTGGAGGTATCGCATTCGCTCCCTTACTTGGCATTTTGCTTACTTCATATATATTTGTTTATGCCGCTGCTAGAGAGCATGTGTAGGGATATCTAGCTTGCTTTATATGTTCATTACCGCTGCTGCGAGAGAGTACGTGATCGTCCCGTGACCCGATCCGGGCACAAGTGAGAGCCGACCACCCTAGCTCACTGCCGGTTTCGCAACCGCGCACGTCCGACGCTTCCCTCGTTAAGGGACGATCGCGAGCTTGTTGTGTCCGTGTCTCGTCCCGCATCAATTTGGTATCAGAGCGAGTTGAGTCTAGGGTGTCAAAAAAAAAGAGTGTCATTTAAGTCTAAGTGTCTAAGTCGGTCTTAGGAGTTATATTTGCATCCCTTTACTCGGTATATCAAAAGGTGTTGTCCGAACGTTAGGCTACGCCTATCGGGAAGGCCGCACACTTGTGCGAGTGATCTTCGGATCGGTTAGCTCCGCCACATACCGAGTCTTGGTCGTCATGTCTAGGGTTGTAGTCCATTGTCTAGTTGGTTTATCTACTAGTGTCGACATGTCCACCCAGTAGTCCCCAATCACCCATGGACTCCCAAACGCCCGGATGGTGGCGATACTATCTCAAATGGAAGGACCACCCGAACCACCCCACGAGGCCCGAGACCCGGGACTTCTACGGGTCCGATGACCCGAGTGTCTACCTAGAATGGGAAGCCATTATGGATGATTACTTCGAGGTGTACATTATGTACGGGCCCATGCAAGTCGATGTTGCCAAAAGGTGACTTTTTGGTGAAGCCGCCTCAACTTGGAGGAACATCAAATATTGGAGGGAGGATAGGAATCTAAGGCCCATCGAGTCATGGTGGGAAATGAAGAGAGCGCTTAGGAGGGCCTACGTTCCCCGCCCACCTACCTCCAACCACGGAGGTCATACCACTCACCAACCCCACCAACTCACCCACAATCAAGTGGGCCACACCTCTACCCAATCCCACCCCTTCACCGCCATCCAAGCCCACCAAGGCGACCCCAATCTAGTGGCCCACCCAGTCACCTCCAACCAGCCTCCCCTTGGCACCCCTATCCCAACCCACTCAAGTACCTCCAACCGAGTGGAAGCCCCGCTTATAGCCGAGCCTAGGACCACACCTAGGCCCAGGGACGAGGAGCGAGTCCGCCCCAAGGTCTCTACTCCAACCCGCTCCTTTGAGGAATTCAAGAAAATGTTTCAGATTTGTTGGACGGGATAAGTGCTTCTTCACCTCTCGTAGGTGCTCCATCACCACCCTCTCCTTCCGAGCTCTATTCGGAACCTTCTTCTTTGGAGCTACCAAAGCTCGAGCCACCCATGTTTCTTATGGGAACACTTTACATAGCCGAGCCACTTCTTAGTTGGCTCAAGGATGGCTTGGTCCCACCTCCCTTTCCATCCATGGACCCCATCCTACCTATAGTGCCGGTCAACTCATTCCATATCACATTTCGATCTCGTCACCATGTTGATACGTTGGACGATCTTGTCATGGGATTAGATTCACAATGGGAGTCGACGCATCTTTTGGCCCGAGGCTTTGACCAACCCGCTCGTCTTAGCTTCACCCATCCGGCCTTCGGGTCCATTACCTCCGAGTGCACCGTGGGTTGTGTCACCACGGAGGTCCTCTTACTCCTCCCCTTACCGGACGAGCCCGAATTCATACCCTTTTGTCCGAGGGAGGAATCATACTTCTTGCCTACGATCCCCGTCACACCCGTTACAATTCAAGAAGGTGACTACCCACATCTTCAAACCTTCTACACGTGGGACCGTGACTTGTGGGAACCCACCACAAGGGGTCATATCTTCTTTGACCCTTTTGACCCCTTCACTATTAGGCTTCCCGAGTTACCACCCGTACTCCCCTTCTTCAAGGAAGCCCACTTTTATGCCCCTTCCCCTCGGGATGGTCCATCTACATCCACCTATCCCGACCCACCTACACCCGGCCCTTCTAAACCACCCAAGTCACCCACATACAAAAGACCATCCACGCATAACCACACCAGACGTATAGGTGTTCCCCATGCCATCCATTCCCAGTTGCATAACATGCATGCATGGCACATATTCGGGTGTCCTAGTCCGCCGTCATCCATGTACGGGTCGGACTAACATTAGGTGTGTCTAGGGTCATAGATGAGTCCGTGTGTTTTTTTTTCTTGTGTGGTTTGTTTTGTGTGGTTTGTTTACATGGCTTGTGTGTCATTTGTTTATCTGCATGTGTCTTGTGCAAGCTCGTCGATGTCAGTCCCTTATGAGTGTGAAGCGAGTCGACTCACTCGATGAGTATGGGATCGGTTCTACATCTATACCCGGATCAGTCACCTACAGGGACTCAGTGGTGATTCCTAGTGAGTCTTCGAGCTGCTTCCTTCCCTTTGAGAGTGCCCCACCCAGAGTGTCCACCTCTAGCCCATGGCAGCTTGCGCATATCGAGTATATATGGAATGAGCAGGTGACGGTCACTTGGAGTGGAGCATACCCGCGCTACTTGGCACGGTGACAGATACGACGGAGTACTCGAGCATCCATACCCCTACTCGACGGGGTCGAGTTCCTCCCACCCGGTGAGAGTTGATGGTAATCGACGCCGAGCCAGTACTTTTTATATTGCATTTATATCCTTTAGTTTATTTTTATATCCACGGGAAACTATACGCGCAATTGTACGGCTTTATCGGCCAATGCGTCATTCCCACGGATTGTGTGGGTTTCTATGTAATTTGTCAGTAGGACCAGCAAGGGGGCCCCCATCCCTTTCCCATTGGTCCATGTCACTCATGTGGGGCTGGTCAACCATCCTAGGTGGCCATCTAGAAGGGTTGAATGTCAAAATGCCACATGGGTAGACAAGTGGTTACATTGGTCCAAGGTAGGTCACCTACCTTCACCTACCCCATTCAACTCTTACCTTGGTCAAGGGGGCGGCCCTCTCCCCTTAGTATTTTATTAATTTTTGTGTGTCATTCACACTTAATCCCAGCCCTCCATTCCCCACTCCTAGATCTAATGGTGTAGATTAGATTTGACACATGGCATATAAAAGGGTTGTATTTTCCATTTGTTAGCATTAATGAAAAGAAAATTGTTGGAAAATCAAGAGTTTCTTGAGCCCCCCCCTCTCCCTCTGGTTTCTCTCCTCCAACCTCCAGTTCTAGAGTGATTTTTATCTCCTATCCCCTCCCCTCTATCTCCGGTGATCATCTGTGCCGCCGCCGCCACCGTTCGTGCCGTCATCGAGCCGAAATCGAGCCACCGTCGAAATTCTATCTTCCTCCAACAGAAGCCCCTTCCACGAATTCTTGCTATCCGCCACGGGCTCAGATCGATTTAAAATTTGGAGGGTGTGTTCTTACCTTGAATCCCCACCTTTACTTAAATGTTCACGTCCAAACTCCTCCATTTAGTAATTTTCCATTTTCGTACATCTTTCATTCCCAGATCTGTTTTGTCTCTGTCTACAGTGACAGTAGCCCTGTGTTTCTCACCTCCGACTCTCTTTTTGATTTTTCCAAACCCTCCCCATTTTACTGGGAGTCTTGTCTATCATCCCCTACATCCACTATTTTTCTTGATTATTTATCCGCCATCTATCTATTTTTAAAAATTTGTGTTCTATGTCAGCTACAGTGCTTTCAGCCCTTTTCCAGATCCGACCCACTTCCAGTTCAAAACTCCTAAGAATTCGTAGCCTTTGCCAAATCCAGATCCAAAAATAGTCCTGGTTTCGTAGCTTGATTTCCCACAACTTTTATGAAGAATAGAACCCCAGATTCGGAGGTCTACCTCATGGTCAAAGGCAATCCACAGGAAAGTTCCCTGCTAGTCTGAGAGTTCAGACACTGTACAATAGCAACATTCAAAATTCGGCAATCAGAAGTATAGGCTTTGTTATTTTTCTGTAGTCCCATAAGGTTGAAGCCCTTCGAAGCAACTTTCCAATGGCGCTAGTTTGGTTGCATTCCGACGTCGGGGCTGATCGCAGCGTCCGTTCTCGCCGGAGCGCGCGCCGAAAAATAGAACCGGCAGATCCGTGGCCGGTCATTCCGACCGGTGCCAAATGGAGCCGCCTGGCCTCCGGCCGGTGAGCCAGCGTGCTGCCAGCCCAGGGAGCGCTTCCCTAAGTGTCCCCACTACAGCGGTGCCACCGGGTCCCACACGGCCCCTCCGGACAGCGCGTGGGTCCCACAGCCACAAGTTCGGGTGCTGCCGAAGAGACGCGAGAAGCCGCCCGTCAACCCGAATTCGGTCCTCTCGGGCCCGTTTGTGTAGCCCTTTACCTCCCTGCGTGGAGTGGGTGATATTTCATTGCTGTCATCATTGTGTAATATTTATCCCGGGAGTACGAGTGTCGGCCGGGTCCGTCGTCCCCACGCCGAGCGCGTGGAGGTATCGCATTCGCTCCCTTACTTGGCATTTTACTTACTTCATATATATTTGTTTATGCCGCTGCTAGAGAGCATGTGTAGGGATATCTAGCTCGTTTTATATGTTCATTACCGCTACTGCAAGAGAGTACGTGACCGTCCCGTGACCCGATCCGAGCACAAGTGAGAGCCGACCACCCTAGCTCACTGCCGGTTTCTCAACCGCGCACGTCCGACGCTTCCCTCGTTAAGGGATGATCGCGAGCTTGTCGTGTCCGTGTCTCATCCCGCATCACCCCCTCTCCACCCCTTCATTCTCTCTACCAAGAGCTTCCACCTCCCTTCACCCTCACCCACCTTGACTAACACTGCAACCCCTGTGCCCTTCCCCTTCACCAGCTCCTCCACCACCCCTAGATACCTTCCACACCTCCCCCACAATCCCCCCTCCACCACTCATCCTCACCCCTTCATCATTCGTCATCATCGACCTCTCAACTCAAGGCCAATTGGAAGCTACTTCGGTGAACCTGGTTGCAGCTGGCGACCTGCAGAGAACCACCGGCTTGCAGCGGAGACTCCGACCACATCCCAGCAAATCAGAAGGCCCAAGAGGTACCCACGGAAGCGTCTGCCAGTCTTCTTCGCTACGGAGGTGGTTTCGTCATCGTCCGAGAACCGTGCTGCCCGGGAGAGTGTCTCTTCCTCGACTGCGCAAAGTCTCTATGGCCGGGAACCAGAACGTGATTGGAAGCTCAACCACGGAGATCCCAATAGGAATCTGGAGGAAAGTTCTTCTGTAAAGATCTTCTTCGACCTGTCTACTTTTAGAATCAAGAAGCGGAACTCCAGTTGGTGCCCATAATCAAGAGTTATCAATTTCTTCCTCCAGGTGTTCAATTCTGTTTCCTGTCAGTCTGTTCCGATCCCCCCTCCTTGTTCGAGTTCACCGGTCCACCCCGACATCACCTGGCAACCCCGTTGGTTGCGTTTCGAAGAGTACTCGACAAAAAATCCATGGGTACCAGCTACGCTTGAATTGGAGCTTCAGAGCGCCCGTGGCACCATTGTCTTCAAGCTGCTGAAGTATTGTGACAGTCTTGACCAGCGACCTGAGCTCCTGTTCGTGTCTCTGCCCCGACCAACGTCGGCGATCAGGGAAATCAGTAAAATTCTAGCTTCATCCTGATCAAATCACAAAGAATTTCCCACTGGTTTCATCCTCAACAAAACTCCGGAGTGATCACAGCGTCCAGATAAGCAAGTGTCTGTCCAGAAGCGCAGAGGGTGGCAGATTTGGCACCGACTTCCGTTCTTTGCATTTAGCTCAGTTTTTCCCCACCCCGCTTGGCCGGCTGAAGGTCCCTCCCTGCGTGGAGGTAGTTTTGGATGTAATTTCAATAAATCCCCTCCCCGAGATCCCCCCTCCTGCGAGAGGCGTAGTGGTGTATCATTTCAATTTTCAGGTTAAAGCGACACCGACGCGGCGTGCGGGTGCGTCCCACGCCTCCGCACTAGCCCTCGTCTCCAGCCGGGATCGGCGTATTCGCGCCGATCAGGTGAGCATCTGGCTGCCCCTTTACTGGTTCACATTTTTGCTTGTTTAGTATTGCTCCTAAGTGCCGTCGGACGGAGAGTGAGAGCTCGGTCCAAATTGCAATTAATGTGAGTGACCACCGCAGGCGAGTTGTGAGAGCAACCACTTAACCCACGCCCTTGGCGTATCGACCGCCCATGAATTGGGCATCCCTGGCCTATTTAGGGTCCTCCCCAAGCTTGCCAACCTTTGGAGCATCAAAGTCCCACTTCGGACCCTCTCCGTCATCGCTAAGCCGCCACGGGCACTAGTGTGTGCCACGAGAGTAAGCGTGCTAGAGTAAGTCCGCTGCTCAAGTTGTTTGTTTACAATTGTAGGTCCAAGGTCATTCGGTCCCCTGATTATCACCCCAAGGTGGTGTCACATCAGAAACACACAAGAAAACAAACAAGGTCAGAAAAGAGTTGTTGGAAACGAAATTCTGGCAAAATTTTGGCAGAGTCTCCCATACCGGAGCGAGCCAGAAGAAAGTGGGAACACGTCCATTAAGAGACGGTCCCTAAAGTAGGTCGTGGGTGTCACACCGAGGCCAAAACAGGACACCAAAGGGTGTAGCTCCGAGGACCAGCCTACTAGGAGCATCCTGAGACCTCGAAGGAAGGGGTTTGAACCCCCGAATCAACCAAAATCAAGCTCTCGCTGTCACCAATGGCTGCCGCCATTGCCGTCATCGCGAACGCGAGAGAGGAGCTCACCACCGTGAGCAGAAGGGGGAGAAGAGAAGAAGACACGAGCTAGGGTTTGGTTTGAAGAAGGAATGAACTGAAATGAGAAGAAAGAGAAGAAGAAGGCCTTTTATAAGGTCTTCGAACCCTTTAATCCGGCCTGGGGGTAGGGCGCGCAATTTTAGCGCCCTCCCGCGCCGGTTAAGCATATTTGTGTGCTGGATTAACCAAGGAGGCCGTGCATTTTTAACGACAACAAACACGGCCGCGCCGGATTACCAGCAATTGCCACGACCGCGCTGTTTTAACGCAAATTGCCATCTTCACGCCTTTTTAAGGCCACACCATTTGAACGGCACCTCGACTGCATCAAATCAATGGTCTGTGCTGACCACGTGAAGAGTTTGCTCAGTCAAAATGCATCCGCCGGCCCCGCTTTGCCTGTTCCTCACTTGCGACATTCGCAGCTGGGGGGCATTTGTTGGCGCCTGAAATGTGATCAATGGCAATCACTCCTGAACGACAAAAAGGATGCGGCCTGTCGAAGTGTGAAAGCTGAAAAAAATCAATACACAAGGGTCCTCTCGGACCGCTGAAGCCTCAGAACACCTGACAAGGGCGTTAGGGACTTCGTCTTGGGATGGTTGGAAGAAATCTACAACAAACTGGCAGTGCCGTTTGGCCTGCCCAACAAATCGGTATCGACTCGGTCGTGCCGAACAAACCTCCGATCAGGGCGAGAATGTACCTGGTGGTCCACCACCTGATAAGAAACCCTCCTAAGGTGAAGAAACATCTCAGGCCCCTTGTGATGTGGCACAACCAAGTATGCCACGGGATGACACGATGCGCCTAGGACCTATATTTGCAAACACACAAGGAGTCGCATGGGACTCAATATATCGGGTCACTCACGCAGTGCGCACTCTCTCCTGAAGGTGACTCGGGATGACCGTGAGGGTCTGGGGCAGGACCCTACTGTTCTGATGACTTGGCTATGCCAAGGTTGTCCCCCTTGAGGGGTTGGGACTCCCACGATCATGGGCGGCCAGCACGCCAAGGGCGTGGGTTAGTGGGTGGCACTCGTAACTCTCTCCGCGGTGGGCTGCACGCTTGAATGGAACGGAGATCGGGCACTCACTCACCATCTGACGGGAAGTAAGATATGATAAGAGGCCAGCAAATGAAATTCTAGGAGGGTAACCAAGCATTCACCTGATCGGTTTGAAGAAACCAATCCCGGCTGGAGACGAGGGCGAGCGGGGAAGCGTGGGAACGTAACCCGCACGCTGCGTCGGGGAAGCTTGACCTGTGTTATTCAGTTACAGCACTACACCTCACGCAGGAGGGTTGATCACGGGGTGGGGATTAACTTAATTACAATCAAATTGTACCTCCATGCAGGGAGGGGCTTTCGACCGACCAGGAGAGGGATGGGGATTGGATGAGACCCGGATCTGTCCGCGCAGACTGGGCAAGGACAACACGTTGAAGAGAATGGCACCACGAACTCTTCCAGCCTCTGATGACAGTGGGAATAGCGCTGAAATGCAGCTGGGAGGTTAGGGAACCCCCGGTAGGAATTTGGGGCATTCGGGTCCCGAACTGGGCTACTACAACTCCGGGATTTGAGCCGGTCCGGACTGCTCCTGTCTGGATCAGAACATCAGCGGGCTGTTGCAAAGGTTACCAAGGGCTCCACCGACCTCTGATGGAGACGAGACTAGTGCCAACACAACTGTCGACAAGTTGGATACACAAAAGAGCTGACGAGACCTCGTTCTGAGGTCGGAGGTGAGCGCAGTGGTCTGGGAAGTAGAGGGGGGTCCGATCTGCTTCAAGCAGGGACAATCTGTACACGCCGGGAAAGTAGACCGGCACGGGGTGCTCTGGGCTCCGAATGACCTCTTCCTTCTTGGAGCTGAAATAGGACTGGTAGAGGATCCCCTCGGTTGAAGGGATTACCAGGAAACTCATATGAGTCCGTGGGAGCTTCTACAACTCGCCTCTGTCCCCAGTCGGAGTTGATCTTGCGCAGCCTGACGAAAATAGGCCTCTTGGTCAGCTCAGATGTCGGACGAGGGTGAAAGACCCCTCGTTGGAAAGCTAGCTTGGAGAAAAATCTTGTTGCTGTTAGGATGTTTGCCTGTATCTGCTCGGACGAGGCAGGATTAACGCTGCAAGTTGCGTCCAATTCTGCTACAATGGTGGGCAGGGTGGGGGTGGGGATGGGAGGTGCTAATGGGGGAAGTGAGAGGGGGAAAGGGGCTGGGAAGTGTTGAGTAGTGGATGGCAGATCTAGAGGAGAGGGGTAAATAGATCTGCCCCTCTTTTCACAGAACACCCCTCTTTAAAGCTAAATAAAGAGAATAACAGCGGAAAACAACTAGCTAAGCGAAGGACACAACGATTGGCTTAGCAGGATGAATAAGTAATATAGAGATTGAACCTAAGCATGCATCTAGAACAAACCAATCACACAAGCAAACCACAACACGAGAGATTCTAAGGTGGTTCGGACTGAATCCCCAGTCCTATGTCCACCCCTCACCAAACCCGGTGAGGCTTCACTAGTGCAGCGCACCAAATCGTAGATCGGAGAACCTCTAATTACCTTCCTACTAACCACCGATAGGGACGACAACACCGCAGATTGGAGCACCTTCCAACTGCCTTCCTACTAACCGCGGTAGGGATAATTCTTAGTTTTAGTAGCTTGAACAAAATGAAAAGAGAACAAGATGAAAATGCTCAAACAAGATATGGAGATATGCTCAAATCAAGAAGATCTTGTCTAAAATGCGGGAGGTGAATCTGATGCTTCAGCAAGGGTTGCCTCTTTTTCTTCTTGTCTTCACACGATGTAGATCACCAACATTTCTAGGTATTTGGTAAGACTGACTGTTATGCTTTAGAGTGAACAGAGATAACAATGTCGCTTCCTAATGATAGATTTTATGGATTTCTCAGTGACTTACCATTGCTCTACCTTGAGTCCAATTTTATTAAGATAGAGATAATAGGGGCACATCATGACATATCATTCATCACTTATTTTGAGGACATGACATATTTCTCCGTGCAACAATATCATTACTCTGTCACATTAACTTTTAGGAATTCCAGCTCATCAAGGTGTTTAACAACAATACTAAACTTTAGTGTATCACCAAGGTTGCCATGAAGTTTGAATGTTCAGATTTCAGGATAGTCATTCAAGGCACAATAAGCAATTTCTAGTTAAAGTCTATTAAAACCATGGAACATGGATGATTTCAAAAAGTATATCAGAGCTTCAAGGAAATCATTAAATCTGAACCAATTTTAGTGGATGCACAAACTTCAGTTCATATAATAGAAAGCTCTTACACCATAGTCCTGTCTGTTCCATGATCACATATTCAGACTGGAAGCCATTGAAGTTTAGATTGCAAGAGATTAAGAGAAACAACAAGACTCCCCTTAAGGATATGTAGTGGAAAAGTGGATGCACTTAAGGAGTTATGTTGGCAAGCAAGGGGAGTGAACAAATGTCGACCTGGGGGCCAAAAAGTGGTTGACGTGTACCATGCAAGGGTCGATATGGTCAATCATGAAGTTGGCAGAAATGAAATGCATGACCCGACCCACGGTTGTACACTTATTAGGGGTAACTGAATGAAGATGAAACATATGCATGAATGCTTCAAAGAGATAGCTCCCCTTACTGTATGGCCTATATGCGACAGTGACGCATGGTACTTGGCGGAGGTGTATCCTCACGCATGGTGAGTGCTTCTAGACAAGCATAACCTGCCTTTCCACACTTCAACATTTAATATACCATGGCCATGCAAGAATGATGCTACACCACATGCAATGCATCGTGAACATGAATTCAACTTTATTATGCATCGTGACTACATGCAATGCTACACCACATGCAGAATGACTTATTTACATATAAACAATGCATGGATACTAATTAGCAAAACACATAACTAAACTGAAGAAGATCATCATTTAAAATTTTATTAGTATTGGGGAGCATCCCCGTGTGTGTGTGCAGGCGTCGTCCTACGTGTGTGGTTGGAGCATCGTCTCTATTTGGGATTTATCCCCGAGTGAAGCCTCATCGGGTTTGGTGAGGGGTGGACGTAGGATTGTCGTCGTTGCATCCGAACCACCTTAAAAACCACTGTGCATCGTGTTTTGAATTGTGTGGTTTGATCATTTTCATCTACCTCCATTCTACGTGAGTGTTAGTGTAATTACGATTCCAGATTTATCCACATATATCTTGAATAATCTATATCATCATCAAATTAAGTTTGATAAATCCAATTTGTGAACAAACAGTTTTGAACCTCTTGATTAGCTTTGTATCTCATATTTTGAAAAGGCCAAAAGTTTTCTTCAAATTGGTAAACACCCAATTCACCCCCTGTAGATATTTATTTCCCTACCGACTTAAAAGTCCTTCCTATCCCTTCTACTAAATCAATGTGAGAAATAAATGAAAGGTAGAAAGGAACAAAAGTATGTGAACCCGTGTGATCGCCACCAAGATGCCAGACGCGATGAACACACCGTACCTTGGAAAAGAAAGGGAGACACTCGCCTTTAACAAGCACTGCAGGGATGCGCGGCCCGTGAAGAAGTGCCTTAAGGATGCGCGGCCGCTCGAAAGACCGCTCGTCAGTGCTGGGGTGGAACGTGGGATGAAGTGCGATGGAGGAAGAACGGTTCAGGACCGACCGCGGGAATAAAACGAACGGTGCAATACCAGCCGCACTTCCATTAGGACGGATAGGATGGAACCACCCAACGCTACCACGCCTTAAGATGTGAAAGCTCAACCTCCACCCTTTCCAGCCGGCCAGAAAGAATGGGCCTCATGCTAGTGCGTCGCTGACCTGCAAAGAAATGTAGAAAACATAAGAGAAAACCCAATATTAGAACTATGAAGCGTAGTAAATGCTAGAACGGAAAGGGATGAACATAACCAAAAGGAATGGGGGATACCTGGGGGGTTTTAAACCCCTAGGGGCGTCAAAAACATAGGAGGGTGTGTGTGAATTATGTATGAGAGTAAGAAAACCTGGGGGAAACGTGGAAGAAGCGATGCATGCAAACAAACAAGAACAATGAGACTAAATGAAACAATGACTCAAAATAGAATACTCCCTGAACCGGAGGCATGTGTGGACGTAGAAGGCCTCCCTCCCTGGTGGTAGGTCGCTCAACGATTCGGCAGGGCTTCGCTGTCGACCAAAAATCCCCCCCCCCTTTCAAAGGTAGCCTTTAGGGTCTATTTATAGAGCACCTAAATGCTAACCCTGAAATTAGGGTTTTAAGACATTTTTAGGTCGAGATTATTAAATAAAAGATGAAGATAATTCAATTATCTTTCATTTGGAAGAAATGACACTAGAAATGGTTAAGGATTCACGGAGAAATCATCGGAGAAAGTTGGGAGAAAAGCCACGAATGGATAGAAGAAAGTCTTAACCACTTCCTGGTTCGAGAGGATGAACGGTCCAATGATAGACCACCGCACAACTAGACGAGCGGTCATAAAGGGGCCGTTCCTACCTGTCGGTGGAAAATTGAATAAGGAAATAAGGTCAAATTATCCACTGAACCAACCGAAGAAA